>OX327001.1:53713424-54313424 GCA_946800695.1 Geum urbanum | reverse complement strand
TTCTACTACAATTTTACTCTCTCTCTCTCTCTCTCTCTCTCTCTCTCTCTCTGCAGTGACTTATGATTTCATTGCAAATCCAGGGAAAGAGTTTCCCACACAAGCATTGAGACGAGAACGAAAAGGGAGGAGAGAGAGATCGACTTTGTATTCTTCTAGATTTTTCATCCCAAAGGTAATTTTCTTGAAACTTTGTCGTTGATACTTTCTCATAGGATTTGTGAAGAAATCGGTAGTGGGTATGTGCTTGCTCTTTGATTGGTTATGGAGCGATCAATCGTTACTTGTTATTCTCTCTATTGCACGTGTATTATGCTAGCAAGACTCTTTTTATATCTTCATCATTGTAGGCAAAGACATGCTTGAATAATTGAATTGAAATAAAGCATGTTGGGTTTTGGTTGATTTGACAAAGATTGATAGTATAAACGAAGTTAAATTGGATTGAAAGGAAGTAGGTTGAGTAGGAAAACACTTAGAGTAAAGGTTGTGCTTATTCTCTCCCCCTTTTTTCGTAGCCCTTCATCATATGTGTAAAACATGATATATGCCTGACATAAGCATGATATGAGCATGGTGCATATACATATGAGTTCTTGAATTCTGAAATTACATTGCATTATTCTTTACAGTAAGTCTGATATATATGCATTTGAGTTTTCCAGATTGCAAGTGAATGAGATCCTATATTGGATAACTCTTTATTGCATGTTCAGACCTTGAATCCCAATCTTCCAACACAAGTAGTATCACTGCTGCTGTGACTATAGCGATTCCCCTTTTTTGTATGGCAGAGCAATGCATGATGCTAGTTTTATTGTATTTCTTTCGTTGTGACATTTTATTAGCTTGGCATGATTTATGTATTACTTGCGTCGTGTTTGAGCTTATGTGTTTGGCCTGGATTTACTGTAATTCACCCATTCTTGTTGGAAGCAACAATGCATGTGAATAACATACTTGGTCTAGTACCCCCTTTCTTGTGTGTTCATGGAAGTATTATTTGCTTGAATGATCTCTTCATTTACCACCCATGTATTTTTAGGGGAAACAAGCGTGTGCATTATTGTGTTTTTCTTTTTTAGTGGCATAACTTACAACACATTGATGACTGGCTCTTGGTGCGTCTGTGGCGCATCATGGTATTGATAGTCGCATATTTATGCGTCTATTCGATATTTAATTTGTTCCCTATATTTAGTTTGTTGTTATTAATAGATTGATTTAATTATACTTATTTGTTTTAAGCTATTTTAGAGATTAATGAAGAAAATAATATTAAATAATATAACTTGGCGAGGAACAGCTTGGCCAATAAACCAGAGGAGATACATTTGTGCTATGCGAGCAACAACTAGTGGGTTTGATGTTGGAATTGGCTTTCATGTGAGCACAGGGAGTTAATTGGCTCTTGCTAATTATATTCATTATATATTGCTTGCAAGTGGACTTGATGGTGTGCACGTGATTGCCAACTTGGTTAATTGTCTTGATTGAAGGAAGACAATTATTGTTTGCTTGGCAAGCTGCTCGCAAGGAGAGAAGAAGAGTCCTATTATAATAATGAGATTAAGAAGAGATGTGATGGATTTGGAGTCTTGCACGTGGTTTGCTAGCTAGGTTAATTAACCTAGCTAGATTGGAACATATATATAGAGTTAGTAAGAGAACGTACGGGGGAGGAGACCATTATGTAATTTTCTCTTTTCTTCTTAGACTAGAATTTTATGGCTTCCATGAGGAGCTAAACTCCATTGTTAATGGGCTATTTTGAAGCCCCGTCATGATATCTAGATTGCTTATGCACGTTAACTAAGTTTTGTTTTTGTTATTTGAATGAGGTTTCTTTGTTATTTATACAGTGATAATTCTTGACTATGTATGCTTTGAGTGCACGCTTAGTATGCATGTTTAGGAATCTAATTCTAAGAAAATTGATGGCTGTTGGTGATTATTACCTTCCTCAAGTTTCAATCGTAGAACCTATACATGCTTGGTATAAGAAACCCTAGGTATAGTAAGACACGACCGTAGTATACTTATGAAGCCTTGTAGATTCTCAAACCCTTTCTAGATCGTAATGCTTTGCTCTTGGTAAATTCGAGTCCGTGACTTCGGGTTCTTTGAGGGATAGACAATATTGATAAGCAGATCTTCAATGTCGTAAACATAAGGATTGAGTAATACGTTGTGTTCACAGCTCGGGGCCTTCCTGGGAATCTTTCATTCATAACATCTGCATTGTTTAGTTAAGCATTTTTCGTCTAGATGGAGTGACGGTGGTGGATAACACTTCCCTTAACCTTCTTTATCATTGATTGTAAACTTTACTTATACTCTGTTTTCTGTTTCAGTTTCGTAATCTATTTTGCAGAAATTTATTCGACAACCAAACCAACTCCGATTACATTGAAATTTTGTGTGGTAGTCCACCACTGTATTTGTAGTGTCCAGTATTAATTTCGTGATTTTAAGTTGAGTCTAGCTATTTTAATTAATTACGTTAGTACCCAGTAGTCGAGGCTGTCAGGGTTCTGACTTTCGCGTCTGTTAGTAGTTTAGAATATTGAGTCTCATTTTTCCCTGTGGATTGACCCCTATACTGTTGTACTTCATTGACAAGCATATTAAGTTCATTATAGGGTAATTTTGAAGGTGGTAAAACATCGATCAGGTATCTGTTGCTTTACCGTAGTGAATGTGATGTTTGAGTTATGTACTCTGGTAGCTGTTACAATGCCTCATCTCTCTCTATTTTTTTTCTAGTAGCTAGCACAAGGGAATTCATGTTGCTTCATGGACTGAAAAGACATCTCGTTTACTATAGTGTTTTCGTTTAGAAGCTTCCTTGTTTACTCCGATTAAGGAACAAATCTTACTATGTGAGTTCAAAGTATTGAACAAGCTTAGATCCTTCCAAGAACTTCTTGATTTTGTACTCCAGAGGTATTCTTCCTTCTCCAAGACTTTCTTTCCTACATGCCTTGTCCTTGTCATTTACTGCTTGGTCTTTATTGGTTTTGTTAATTGATTGAATGCATTTATGGATGATTGGATGCATAACACATGGGTTTTCATCTCCTTTTGATTTGTGTCTTTTCTTTTCGATTGTGTTCCTCCTTCTTCTTCAGATTTCATGATTGGAGGTTAATGAATTTCGGCGTGAAACTTTGCTACCAACTGCAGTGATATGTTACTGTAGTGAGATGTTAGTTAACGAGTGAAGCTTCACTTTGTGTGCATCTTCAATTATAATAGTGTTTGGTGATGCTCTTTGATTGACCTTAAGATTTGCATATGGTATGGTTTATGACTCGCTTGACTTTATTGTGTACATACTCATGACATGCTAAATGGTCTTCTTTAAGGAGTAATTCCAATAATGAGTATGGGATTATGCAATATGTTGTAAGACTAGGCATGTGTTTTGCATACAATAAAGATCTTTGCTTGCTTCTTGTGTGATTCATGCTGAGTGTTGGAGGTAGAGTGAGTATATGTTTAAGCTTGGCAATGCATATTTTAGATCTTAGCTTGGCTTGGTTTGTGTTTTTCTTAGCACCATAACTTGCATGGTTAACATGGCTTAGTGTGACTTTGTTAACCCCCATACATTCTTATTAGAGGGGTTATTGCATGCACATCGGTATGCAAGGCTTTGTTTGCTGAATTTTATTTGAAAGCATGTACCGATGGTGAGTCTTAGCGATTTTGTTGTTTCCTGCCCATGCTTATTAGGGAAACCAGCGCATGTACATCAATATGTGAGGTTGTGTTAGCTTGAGTGGCGTGGCTGCGTTAGCCAGCAATGTACTAATTGCGATTGATTGATTTATGCAATGTGACATACTATGGCATGGAGTTACATGTTTTTATATATTTGTGGTTTACTAATCGCATGACTTCAGTGACCTTTATTAGGAAGTGATGGCTGAAAGGACAGGGAGGCAATTTTTCTTTCCTCGATGATGTTCTCATGGTTAGCTTCATTGCAATAGACATAGACGATGACTCAATGTCAGAGCTTATATATCCCAGAATCTATTTGGCAATAGCTATATGCCTTCGTGGTTCTTCATCAACACGAAATGGTTTAGATAGTCTTCAAAGATGATATTGCTATCCCACTGTTATGTGTAGACATAGTTGACTTTTAAGCTCTATTAGGAGACTTTTGAATGATTAACTTGGTAGCCTTCAAATGTATTTTGACGATGAGTTCAATGATTGCTCTTTTGTAACTTGCTTGACTTCATTGGATCTAAGTTTATGGCATGAGTTTTGTTTATCTTCAAGGAAAGCATATGAGACTGCATCATATTCAATCGTTGCTTGCAGTAATGGGTATTTCAAACAATGCTCTTATATTGTAAGTAAAATCGAGCATAAGACTTGGCATGTATATTGCATGTTGCCAAAGAATTTGCTTGCTATCTTTACGATTCATGTAAGGGTGTATCAAGGTCTATAACCTTCTTGTAGTTGATACTAAGCTGAGAGGTCAAAGGTAAGTTTGCAATAAAAGTAATTTGAGATAAGGGTTGGAGGTCTTAGAAGTCTGGATATAAGTCTCAAAAGCTGAATATAGAGCTTGTTGAAAAAAGTAGAAGTCAAATTTGGGAGTTTCGATTTTGGATTGGTATGCTTGAGGTATACCTAATGTGGTTGGAATTTTGAATATTTTTTTGTGAGAAACAATAATTTGGTATTTGGAGTAGAAAGTGTACTGTTTATTGTAGTTGAAGACTTCATTTTTTTTGCTGATGTATGTGGTTCAAAATGAGTATGTTCCTGCTGCTAAGAACATCTATGCTTGAATGATAAGCTGAATTTCAGAATTTGGTCTAACAACAATTTTATCAAGCATTCAGCCCCTGAGTGTAATAACATGAGTATAAGCATGAGGTTATATGAGTTTTGTTTTAATGATGTTTGATTTGCTTGAGATGATTTTGTCACAGACGCGTTGCTGGAACTTGAACTTCAGTGGGTAGAGGTGTTGTAGTTGGTATGGTAATTAGAGGCATTGTAGTTGCTACTGAGTTTGGAGATTGGATTGGAACTTGAACTGCTGTGGAATGAGTTGTTTGCAAATGCCATTGTAATAGAGTTTGAATATCAGATAGAACTTGAACTATGATGAGTTGTTGCAAACGCCATTGTAATGGAGATAAAACTTGAGTTGTGAGGAGATTGAGTTATTGCAAATGCCATTTGTAATAGAACTTGAATTGAGATTAGATTGAGTTATTGCAATGTTTAATTTGAAGATTGAGCAGGGACATGGATTATGGTGGATTGAGCAGCTACAGTGTTTGAAGATTTAAGCTGGGACTTGGATTGTGGTGGATTGAGCAGCTGTAGTTAGTATTGAAGATTGATTGAACTTGCTGATGTAGTTGGTACTGCATTAGAAATTGAGGATTGAATGAAACTTGAATTATAGTGCATTGAGCTACTGCAGATTTTTTTTTTCCTCTGATAAACTTCAAAATAAGTATGTCTCCGCCATAAGATCATCAATGTATCAATTTTGGCATTGAAATTTGTTGGCAATTTTCTTGAACTAAATATCATCCAATCAGCTCCCAAGTGTTTTAGCATGAGTACAAGCATAAGGTAATATGAGCATATCTTTATAAAGCCAGATTTACTTAAGATGATATCATTACAGACACGTTGCTGAAACTTGTCACTATAGTGGACATAAATGTTGCATTTGTTGTTGTGATTAGAGTTGCTGTAGTTGGTACTATAATAGAGCATATAGATTGGATAAAACACTAATTATGGTGGACTAAGTTGCTGCAAAGTTTGAAGATTGAGCTAAAATTTTAGCAGTGGTTGATTGAGTTGTTGATGAAGTTTGTATTGCAATAAAGTTTTAAGATTGATCTGGAACTGAAACTATGGTGAACCGAGCTACTGCATTATTTGAAGATTAAATTGGGACTTGAATTGTGGTGGATTGAGTAGTTTATTAGATTGAGTTGGTGATGTAGTTTGGTATTCCAATATAGTCTGAAGATTAAACTGGAGCATGAACCACAGTTGATTGAGCTGCTGCAGTTTTTGAAGGCTGATCTGCTTCTATTACAATGAAAATCAAGCATGTAGCATGATTTGATCAACTGAGTTGCATCTGGTGAGGTTGACTGCTGTGATAAAATTAATTATTCATGTCTTGGTGTATAGAGTATTTGTTGGTCTAGTATGGTTTCTCAACTATTAAACAGCCATCAAGAGCTCTTGCCAGCGTATGGTGCTCCTTATTATATGTTTTTGTTGCAGTGGCCCAACAACAAATCCAAAAACATTGGGTATGCCTCCATGGTTTGAATCATAACCTAATCTCCTTAGTGAAGTCGCCAAAATGTGGGGGTTCTTTACAGTTAAGAGGAGATTAGGCTTAAACTGAAGTAATCAGCTTAATCTTATGACTCAGACCGTGAAAGAAGCAGAAAGCGTCAGTGTAGTATGAGAGCTACAAATACACTACAGTGATTGAGAATTTAGGGGATTTAGGGTTTATGGATATGGGATGAATTGAATTGAATTGAAGGGTTGTGCTTGAAGGCCTAGAAGCTTGGTTCTGCAAGTTGGGGGATATTCTGCATTACTGGGTTCATGGCAATAGGGTACTATTTATAGGGAGTTCTTGTGGGAAGGTTTTTGCCTTTGGTTTCTTCTCCATTCCAAGGAATCTCAGGCAAAACAAGGGAGATTGAGGCTTCTGCCAAAATAGCTCATGGCATTATTTCAGAGGGTCATATGAGAGCAATTTGCAAGTCTTGAGGGGTATTGAATGAAACTTAAATTGTAGTGCATTGAGCTACTGCAAATTTGTTTTTGCTAATAAACTTCAAAATAAGTATGTCTCCGCCATAAGATCATCAATGTATCAATTTTGGCATTGAAATTTGTTGGCAATTTCCTTGAACTAAATATCATCCAATTAGCCCCCAAGTGTTTTAGCCCGAGTACAAGCATAAGGTTATATGAGCATATCTTTATGAAGTCAGATTTACTTAAGATGATATCATTGTAGACACGTTGCTGAAACTTGTCACTGAAGTGGACATAAATGTTGCATTTATTGTTGCAATTAGAGTTGTTGTAGTTGGTACTGTAATAGAGCATATAAATTAGATAAAACACGAACTACAGTGGGCTGAGTTGCTGGAAAGTTTGAAGATTGAGCTGAAATTTTAGCAGTGATTGATTGAGTTGTTGATGAAGTTGGTATTGCAAAATTTTTAAAGATTGAACTGGAGCTGAAACTGCGGTGGATCAAGCTACTATAGTATTTGAAGATTAAACTAGGACTTGAATTGTGGTGGATTGAGTAGTTTATTAGATTGAGTTGGTGATGCAGTTTGGTATTCCAATATAGTCTGAAGATTAAACTAGAGCATGAAATGCAGTGGATTGAGCTGTTGCAGTTTTTGAAGGCATACCTGCTTTCGTTACAATGAAAATCAAGCATGCAACATGATTTAATGAACTGAGTTGCATCTAATGAGGTTGACTGCTGTGAGAAAATTAACTTTTCTCGTCTTGGTGCAAAGTGTATTTGTTGTTCTGGTGTGATTTCTCAGCTATTAAACAACCATCAAGAGCTTTTGCTAGCGTATGGTGCTCCATATTGTATGTGCCTATTGCAGTGGCACAACAATAAATCCAAAAACGTTGGCTATGCCTCCATGGTTTGAATCACAACATAATCTCCCCAATGAAGTCGCCAAAATGTGAGAGGGTACTTTTGAATTAAGCAAAGATTAGGCTGAGTTGATCATCAATAGAGTGATAACAACTCAAATATGTGACTCAAATAATGAAAGAGGCATTAAAGCATGAGCATGATGTGGGAGCTAGAAATACACTGCAGTGATTGGGAATTTAGGGATTTCGGGTTTCTAGATTAGAGAAAGAAAGGCTGGATGAAGTGAAGGGGGATTGTGCTTGAAGATTTGTATGCTTGGCTTGTAATGGTGAAGATGTTTTGTTTTTTGTGTTTTTTTTTCTTCGAATTCATGGTAGCTGTTCCTTTTTATAGAGTTTTCTGGGTTTCTCTCCACTGCAGGGAATCTCAAGAAAGAAGAAAGATACTGCTATGATAGGGCAACAGTAGTTTTTCCTAGAGTTGGATGAGGGCAATTGCAAGTCTCGAGGTTCCTTATAAGAGCAAGGTGCAAGACTCAATGCTAGTAAAGAGGCATTTTGTGGTGCCCAAGACTGCAGATTGTCTCTGCCATGGAAAGGAAAAGGGAGGTACACTGCTTTGTCCAATGTTTCCTCCACTACAGTGGCTGGGTAGTTGGCTTTTGAACGTGAAAGGTTCTGGTTTGGTTACCTTAATTGGATACTAACTAAATGGTATTGGGCTTGCTTGTTGGGCTAGTGTTGGGTTTCCAAGCTGGGCCTTTAAATGAATTTTGGGCATTGGATTTTAAAGAGGGCCAATTCCCGAATCATTATTGGCCTTTGGGTTAGCCTATCGAGCATGAATTTTGGGCCCAAGACCGAAATTATCAATTGTTTAACTCAACAACGCGCATGTGTATTTTCGTTACCTTCCACACCACACCCACGATCATAAGACCGAAATAGTGCATGATTACGGCTTGGGCCATACTAAGAATATAGTTGCATGATTAATGCGTAATTAATAGCGGCGTGTTGTATTTTGTGTTATAGTCTTGGATGGGTGACTAGTCTTCAATTTGAGCTTGGTACGTAATGGGTCTAATGATTTTTTGGGTATCAACAATCTCCAAGAAATCGCTGGGTTTCCCATGGTTCATGTCTAGGAACGTCCTTTGTGTATGTCAGAGAAATACTCAGTACCAACAAAACTAACTAAGACATCACAAGGTGTCTCTGAGTATGAGACCACATTGAATTAGGGTACAATGCTTGTAGTCGGATCACTGTTCGACGGGTCGAATAAATGGTTCTAATCCATTCAGGGTGCAACCTTCGACGGGTCGACGAGTTCCTTTGACGTATCACATTTCTGGAGCCTGCATGCTGCGATTCAACCATCATTTTCTGAGAATTTGAAGATTCTCTCTGTATTCTTTGTAGGGAAAGAATAAGCCCAAGTCTATGGAACCCTTCAAGTACCTGAAAATGTGCTTTACATCATTCATATGACATTGTGTAGTCGTAGAATTAAAGCGAGCTAAAAAGTTCACAGAGAATGCAATATCTGGTCTTGTGCATTGAGCTAAATACAACAAAGATGTAATAACACTAAGGTATGGTACCTTAGCTCCTAATAGTTCCTTATCATTAACTTTTAGATGGTAGGGATCTTTATTGGGTTCTAGACTACGAACGACAATTGATGTGCTAAGAGAGTGTGCTTTGTCCATGTTAAATCGCCTGAGCATCTTTTGGACATAAGCAGACTGGTGAATGAGTATTCCACCAACTCGATGTTTTAGCTCTGAACCAAGACAAAATCGAGTCCTACCAAGGTCTTTCATCTCAAACTCGGATTTCAAATAGCTAACCGTCTCATTGATTTCATCAAGAGACCCAATTATATTCATATCATCAATATAGATCGCTATTATGACAAATCCTGAACTTGTTCTCTTAATGAACACACATGGGCATAAATCATCATTATTGTCATTTTCCAATCAAGTAGTCACTTAGGTGTGTGTACCACATCCTACCAGATTATTTCAATTCCTATAGTGACTGCTTCAATCTAATCACATGAGCACTCCATGGTGTAGAGTCACTTAGGTGTGTGTACCACATCCTACCATATCCATCAGCTGCATGTTCAATTTTTCGGACACTACCAAATTGAAAAGGTGGCACAAAGTAATGATGTCCATAACTGAATAATATGTCTCCTCATAATTAATGCCAGGGCGTTGAGAGAATCCTTGCGCCATAAGTCTAGTTTTATACCGCATTACTTCATTCTTCTCATTACACTTCCGAACAAAGACTCATTTATGTCCTACCGGCTTCACATTTGGTGGTTATAGCACTACCGGACCAAAAACATTCATTTTCTTCAAAGAGTCTAGTTTAGAATGCATTACATCTTTTCACTTCGTCCAATCCGCTCTCCTTTGACATTCAGCAACCGAGCGAAGTTTCACTTCATCATTGTCAATAATCTCCTGAGCGATGGAATAAGCAAAAGCATCATCAACTACCTTGGATGACCTATCCATAACAATGCGCGAATCATTGTTAGTTAGTTAGATTTTACCGTTTCTCTAACATTACATATGGGTCTGAAACGTTCTCTAGAGATGCCATTTGTTATTCTAGAACATAATTGTAGTCAGGAATAATCTAATATGTGGAATTCATAATATTGATGATGAAATGATCAGTTTGTGCCTGGATGACTTGCCTTTTAGTCGATAGCTCATATGTGAAATTTCTTGGTCTCCACTACAACATTTTTGCCCATTACCGGCGAGATCACCGGAGACAAGGCCGGCGACCGGAAAAGTCGCCGGTAATGTTCAACATTACCGGCGACTTAGCCCGTCGCCGGCAATGTCGCCGGAATCTCGCCGGTAATGTTGCAAAACATTACCGGCGACTCCAACCGTCGCCGGCAATGTCTAGGGAGACATTACCGGCGATTTTCCGGCGGGAATTTCGCCGGAAATGTCTCCTAGACATTGCCGGCGACGGTTGGAGTCGCCGGTAATGTTTTGCAACATTACCGGCGAGATTCCGGCGTAAAGTCGCCGGTAATGTCTTCATTTCCGGCGACTTACTCCGTCGCCGGCAATGTGTCTTATATTAGATGCCGGATCGGGCAGCTCGATCATTCAATCATTTTGAGCGAAAAAAATCCAGAGAAATCGAAAGAAGGAAAACGTACGCTCTGAAATCGATCATTATTCGGTATATTGTCAAAATTAAGGCGGGCGTCGAAAACTCGATCAGTCGGGAAGCTATTTATATAGGTACGTAGGTGTATATATACGTATATGTGGTATATATATATGTGTGTGTGTGTGTGTTGATCAAATCCAATTCGTGAGATATATATATATATATATATATATGAAATGTTGTTGATGTACGGTCACCGAAACGAGAAAACAGCTTGTAGTTAATCTTGTGTCTGAATCAATGACTGGTATTATCGTATTGTTATCGGAGCCAGGCTTAACAGAGATTAGATCGATATATCATTGAGTACTATCATCGAGTACTGAATACGTACTATCATCGAGTACTGAATCGAATTCAGAGATTAGATCGATATATATACATATGCATGCATGTGTTGATTTAATTAGAGTTGAATTGAGAGATCACGTCGATTATTAGTAGTGAATGTGTGTATATATATATAATTAATACGTAAAATTGTTAGAATTTTCAGGATGGACAAGAGTTGGATGAGCCTCGAAATATGGGATGTCAGATATCACGAGGGAATTAGGAGTTTTGTGGATTTTGTGAAGGCTAATTGTGGAGACACTACACTTCATTATTGCCCGTGTAAAGAATGTAAGTGTTTCAGCGATCGATTTCGATTTCCCATTGATAAAGTGCAGAGGCACCTGAGTAAATACGGGTTTTGGGATAAGTACACTTGTTGGATTTATCACGGTGAAACATCGGTAGCGGGTCCGCATGATCATGGACAATTTGGTGAGAGGGCCAGTCCACGCTATGATTATGGACATTTTGCTGAGAGGGGCAGTTCATCCTATGATCCAACATCGATGTTAATCAATGATATGTTTCCTCATGAGAGCGGTGTATTTGCTGATGAAGCACCAAATGTCCCTCCCGTCGTTGAGGGTTTCCCCCATATCGAGCCAGTCGAACCATTACCTGGAGGTCATGCCAACACAAGCGGTATGGACAAGTACAACAACCTGATTGCATTGCAACAGACTCCGTTGTACGACGGTTGTAGTAAGACTGTTCTTGAAAGTGTGATGGGAGTGATGCAGCTAAAAATGGAGAACAAAATGTCTGTCAAAGCTGTTGATTCTTGGTTGAAGTGGACTGCTTCGCTACTGCCACCCGGTCATCGTCTTCCTACCACTCATCATAAGGTGCGACATATCCTGAAAGATCTTGGGCTTTCCTACATCAAAATCCATGCATGCAGATATGATTGTATTCTCTTCTGGGGAAAAGATCTCGAAGACCTTGAAGCCTGCCCGGTATGTTTTACAGAAAGGTATAAGTTGACTCCTGCAGGCAACAAGAAAGCTGTGAAGATACTTCGATATTTCCCGCTTATTGATAGGCTGGAGCGGTTGTTCATGTGTGCTTTCACGGCCGAGGCAATGAGATGGTGGGCTGAGAGGAACTTGCCTGACGATGACACCCTTATACACCCTTCCGACGGAGAGGCTTGGAAGCACATGGTCAGGGAGTTTGATCATTTTGCAGTAGAGGTCCGAAATGTTTGGCTAGGGCTCTCATCTGACGGATTCAACCCTTTTGGCAACATGAGTCTTCAATACAGTATATGGCCAGTTATTTTGGTACCGTACAACCTTCCACCATGGATGTGCATGAAGAAGGAATACAATATGCTCACTCTGTTAATTCCGGGCCCGGGTTATCCAGGAAAGTGTCTCGATGTGTATTTGAGGCCTTTGATTGAGGAGCTTAAGTACCTGAGTGAGTGTGGCCACCCCACTTACGATAGGTTCAAAAAGGAGATGTTCCAGATGCATGCCATGCTTGTTGGCACCATCAGTGATTTTCCTGCCCGCGGTATGTTGTCGGGCAACGTTACCAGGGGTTACAGGGCTTGTTCAGAGTGCATGACGGTTGATTGTTGCAGTCCTCATTGCAGTAAAATTGTCTCGATGCGTCACCGTTGTTGGCTTCCATATGATCACCCATTTAGGCAGGATCCAGACGCGTTTGATGGGACTGTTGAAACTGGTGTGGCACCCAGGCGATGGACAGGGGACGAAATTTTGGAAGTGTTGAATGAATACGATTTTGGCCAGCTGAGCAATCATCCTGACATAGTGGCGTCAATTCCAGAAAAGCCCGAAAGGTATAAGTTTTGGACACACAAGAGCATATTCTGGGAACTCTCCTACTGGCCCAGGTTGCCTATCAGACATTACCTAGATGTCATGCACATAGAGAAGAATGTGTGTGAAAGTGTGGTGGGCACAGTTCTTAACTTGGAGGGGAAAACAAAAGACATCCCTAAGGCACGCATTGATCTTAAAGCAATGGGTGTGCGGAAACATTTGTGGTTAAGAGATGGTAAGAGAAAAATGCCGCAAGCTCCGTACACGGTAAAGCCGAAGCATAAGCATGAAATTTTTCGGTGGCTGAGTAATGTCAGGTATATATTCGATCTTATGGCTATGTATGAATTTGTCCTTAAATTTTTAGCGAAGTATATATGGTTATATGCGAGAAATATAATTGGTCCATATATATGGCTTCATCTATATATATATGCAGGTATCCTTATGGCTATGCAGGAAATATAAGCAGGTGTGTTAACTTCCGGGACAATAAGATGTACGGATTAAAGAGTCATGACTGCCATGTACTGCTTCAACGCCTTTTCCCTATTTTCATTCGAGGGTACATGCCCAAAGAGGTGGTGGAGCCGTTGGTGGCCTTGTCAAGATTCTTTCAGAAGTTATGCACCAGGGAAGTTAAAAAAGCAGACCTGAGGGAGATGCAAGATGACATCATTTTTATCATGTGCAAGCTTGAGAGGATATTTCCCCCAAATTTTTTCGACATAATGCCGCACCTGATGATCCATCTTCCCGAACAATTGTTGCTTACCGGTCCCGTACACTACACTTGGATGTATCCCATGGAAAGGTACAAATGATTCATAAATTTGGTTTGCCTATGGTTTTTATATGTAATGACTTCTGGTTAAGTAAGTTAACATGTACTTGTTAACTTGTAGACAATTGGGAGCCTACAAGGACTATGTGAAGAATAAATATGCACCTGAAGGGTGTATCGCTGAAGCATATCTTGCGCACGAGTGTGTAACGTACACCAAAGTGTACCTCGAAAATGTAGAGGACCCCCAACAACATATGCCGATAGATGAACCCCAGTTCAACCTTTCTATCATCTCCAGTGACGTGGTAGTACAGGGAAGCTTGCCAAAGTCGTACAAGTTGGATGGAAATGAGGTAGCCATTGCCCACTGGTCGGTACTGATTAACTGTCAAGAAGTACAATATTGGAAAAACTATCATCTTCACTGCCCTGCTATTGCCGGAAATGTTGATTACCACAACAAGACGTTTGCAAACTACTTTGGTCAATGGGTAAGTATATGTGTATATGTCTATTTTTATATATATATCCTTACATAGCATGTATGTATGTACGTGCTTTTGTGGTTTCAAGATGACATAATTTCTTCTGTACGTATTAATATATGGACGTTTTTAGATGAACCATGTAGCAGATGATGGTTGCCCAGAGTGGTCAAACGAATTGAGGGTCCTGGCGATGAAACCGATTGCTTCAAAAGTGTACTCGATGTGTCAGGTCAATGGCGTGAAATTTATATGTGAAAATCGAGACGACCGACTGAAAACACAGAATTGTGGGGTGATGGTCCATGGTGGGCAGGATGGCGTTGACTATTACGGTGTCCTTCATTCAGTTGTTGAACTAATTTATGGGAACCGCATGAAAGTGCACTTGTTCAAGTGTAGATGGTTTGATACTAGCCCGGAGAACACAAGGACCGATCAGTACGGAACATTTTCGGTGAATACTGCTACTACCTGGTATGAAGATGACCCTTTCGTTCTTGCCTCATCAGTAAAACAAGTGTTTTACCTGGACGATCTTCTTAACAAAGTCCCGTGGAAGGTGGTTAACCATGTTGCTCATAGAAACATATACAGTGCTGCCACACTTGGTGATACCGCAGATGATGAGGAAGTTACTGCATACCAAGAGCCGAACGCTTTTGACATTCCGGAATCATCTACGATTCGCCTTAATAATGTGAGATCTGGGAGTGTGGTTCGAATTACTGGAGCAGAACTTCTCGATGTTAATCCATATGAAGTTGACGCTGATTCAGATGACGAGGAGCGGCACATATTGCCAGAGGTTACCTATGAAACCGAGTCAGACTCAAGTGATGAAGATGATTACGATTATCATCCTTAGTACGTTGGAAATTGTAGTCGGAAATTGTAGTCGGAAATCGTACGTAGTCGGAAAATGTAGTCGAAATTGTAGTCGAAAATTGTAGGGCTGAGAAATGCATAAGAGGATAATCAACTTCTGCATTATATCTTCTCACAGCGGGAATTCATTTTGAATTGTTGATTACTTGATTGTTTGTGGTTTAGTCACTTTAATGCTATCTTATTAATTTATTTTGAAGCATTGATGACAAATCTGTTGAAGCATTGATTGTTAGACACTTAAGACTGGGTACTAATGTTAGATAACTTAGTTTCTAGTGATATGAATTCTGCAAAACTCATGTTAAGAACATCTGTGTTTATAGAATGAAAACAAATAGAACTTACAGGGACTGAATCAATGTGAACCAATGTGAACCAATGTGAACCAATGTGAACCAATGCATCAGTGTGAACCAATGTGAACCAATGCATCTGTGTTCAGAAACTGATCTGAACAATGTGAACCAATGCATCAGTTCAGGGACTGAATCAATGTGAACCAATGTGAACCAATGCATCAGTTCTGTTGAACTGATGTGCCTTTTGAAGTTACTGCAATATATACACAGATATAACTATGTATTCGAAAACATAGATTGGTCTATGACAGATCCTCATTGAATTCCTATACGGAAATTATAGTCGTTAATCGTAGACGGAAATTGATAATCGAAATTGTAGTCGGAAAATGTGCATAGCTGGAAATGGTACGTACGTATACGGAAAATGTAGTCGTTAATCGTACGTATACGAAAATTGATAATCGAAAATGTAGTCGGAAAATGTAGTCGTTAATCGTACGTATACGGAAATTGATAATCGAAATTGTAGTCGGAAAATGTAGCCGGATATCGTAGACGGAAAATGTAGTCGTTAATCGTACGTATACGGAAATCGTAGTCGTTAATCGTACGTATACGGAAATCGTAGTCGTTAATCGTAGTCGTTAATCGTACGTATACGGAAAATGTAGTCGTTAATCGGACGTATACGGAAAATGTAGTCGTTAATCGTACGTATACGGAAATCATTAATCGAAAATGTAGACGAAAAATGTAGTCATTAATCGTACGGATACGGAAATTGATAATCGAAAATGTAGTCGGAAAATGTAGCCGGAAATCGTAGACGGAAAATGTTGTCGGATATTCTTCGGGAAATAATGACATTACCAACGAGTTGAAGTCGTTGGTAATGACATTACCAACGAGTTATAAGCAACTCGTTGGTAATGACATTACCCACGAGTTAACTCGTCGTTGGTAATGTCATTACCAACGAGTTGCTTATAACTCGTTGGTAATGTCATTACCAACGAGTTGAAGTCGTTGGTAATGACATTACCAACGAGTTATAAGCAACTCGCCGGTAATGTCTTCTGGTTTGTGATTTTATCCAGCCCGAGCCTTTCATTTCTCCTCCTCTCCCTCTCCTCCTCCTCTCCCTCTCCTCTCCCTCTCCTCCTCCCAAATCGGTCCGGTGAGTGTCCTCCTCCTCCTCTCCCACTCCTCCTCCTTATCCTCTACTCCTCCTCTCCCTCTCCTCCTCTCCACCGATCCCCTCTCCTCTCCTCCTCCGAAAATCTCCTCCTCCCCTCCTCTCCTCCCCTCACCATTGTAGGTGGAAGAAAATGGCAGGTCCGATCCTCTCTCTCTCCCTCTCTCTCTCTCTCTCAATTTTTAATTATTTTTTTGCATGTGTATGTGTATGTGTATGTGTATGTGTATGTGTATGTGTATGTGTATGTGTATGTGTAAATTAATTAGGGTGCTAAGTTGGAAATTAGGGTGATAAGTTCTAAATTAGCATGTATGTATATATGTGATGTATATATATATTTAGGTATGTGAATATGAAGTGATGTATATATATATGTGAAAATTATGTATAAATGTGGTTTTGATGAATATGTGATGTATATATATACGGAAATTAAACCTAATTAAGATGCATGATATATATATGTGTGAAAAATGTGGAAAATTAATTAGGGTTTGTGATTTGGATGAATATGTGATGGATAAATTTAATTAAGATGCATGATGTATATATATACACATCGAATATGTATAGTCGTTAATTTAGGTGATATAGTTGTTAATTAATCGTATAAATGAAGGTGGAAATCGGGATCGGGACGGTTTGGAACCGGAACGGTTTGGAACCGGAACTTATTGTAACTGGAACCGTTATGTTACAAACGGTTCCGGTTACAAACAGTTCCGGTTTCAAACGGTTCCGGTTCCACACCGTTCCGGTTCCGATTTGTTATAGAACCGGAACGGTGTGGAACCGGAACTGTTTGTAACCGGAACCGTTATGTTACAAACGGTTCCGGTTACAAACAGTTCCGGTTTCAAACGGTTCCGGTTCCACACCGTTCCGGTTCCGATTTGTTATAGAACCGGAACGGTGTGGAACCGGAACTGTTTGTAACCGGAACCGTTATGTTACAAACGGTTCCGGTTACAAACAGTTCCGGTTTCAAACGGTTCCGGTTCCACACCGTTCCGGTTCCGATTTGTTATAGAACCGGAACGGTGTGGAACCGGAACTGTTTGTAACCGGAACCGTTATGTTACAAACGGTTCCGGTTACAAACAGTTCCGGTTTCAAACGGTTCCGGTTCCACACCGTTCCGGTTCCGATTTGTTATAGAACCGGAACGGTGTGGAACCGGAACTGTTTGTAACCGGAACCGTTATGTTACAAACGGTTCCGGTTACAAACAGTTCCGGTTTCAAACGGTTCCGGTTCCACACCGTTCCGGTTCCGATTTGTTATAGAACCGGAACGGTTTGGAACCGGAACTGTTTGTAACCGGAACCGTTATGTTACAAACGGTTCCGGTTACAAACAGTTTCGGTTTCAAACGGTTCCGGTTCCACACCGTTCCGGTTCCGATTTGTTATTGAACCGAATCCATGACTATTACGATGTCCAGGAGGTTTTGTGGCTAATTGGCTTTGGAGAGGTTCCCGAAATAGTGGAGGGAACAGTAGTCAAGCTTCCTCCTCGGCCGCAGTTAGCAACACGCCCAGTGGGCCAATGATGACTGCTCGCACGAGAGCCTTGCTAGAGGCGCGAGCTGAGGAGGAAGCTGCACGATCAAGAGCCGTGGAACCGGAATTCGAGGCTCGAGCCTCAGTCTCTAGACGCTCAATCAGCAGACGTCCCTCCGGTGGCAGAGCCTCAGACGAGCGACAGTCAACGGGGGCATCAGAAACTCCCTCAATCCGAATGCCCCATATTCGGATGGTGCCTACTCCCGTTTCACGGGAATCATCTGAGGCACATGGTGGTGCTGGCGCCTCATCGTCCAGGCCTCGTCTATCTCCGCCGTCCGGTCTCTTCCTACCCGACGAGATTCCTGTCATCCCTGAATTCGATGATAGGGGGATGCCTGTTTATATTGAAGGACGGCCGGATTTCCTGACCGTGGAGGAAGCGTATAACTTCCTCCCGTTCGACCCCGTGTATCTTTGGAGTGTGAGGTGCACCAACCAACAAACGGACGATGCAGGTAAATTTTATTTAACATCAGATTGATTACTTAATTATTACTTAAGACTTGCGATTGGTTCAATTAATGATATCAATTTGTTGACATTGTTTTATTAGGCAATTTCGTTAATGGGACTGGAAAACGGAAAGGGGCTAGAGGCACCTGCACCGGGAAGAGACTTGAGCAGGCCACCGGCGGAAGGAAAACGCCCATAAGGGCCAATGAGGATGGCGAGGTGATCGAGGCATTCGACACCACGCGCAAATATGTCAGCATGGCCGGTGCGATCGTGCGGGACAAGGTCCCAATGCTTTGGCCAGATTGGGAATCTGTGCCTATCTACGTGAAGATGCAAGTGCACAATGCACTCAGTGTGAGTAAAATCGTATTTTCATTACGTAAATTTTACATTTATTAATTAAGTCCACTTAAATATATAATTTTACCTTTTATATATTCATATTGCAGGTGTGGTTTGACGTGGATGAAGTTCTTATTCACACGTGGGTAGAGCGTCAACTACATAATCGGTGATGTGCTTCCACTTATTTGAATATATATCGAGTTAGATTTTTGTTTATCAACTGTTTTAATATCTCTAACTTTTTTTCCTTGTTTTAATATAGGTATAAAGAGTGGAAGAACGAGCTTTCTTCCCATTACACTGTATACAAGGAGCTAGGCCGAGGTTCTACTCCTAGCGAATTCCGGTTTAGGGAGTACGAGTGGCTGTGGCTGATAGCCCACTTCGAGCACCCCAAAGCTCAGGTATGCATCCTTAATATATCTTACAAGCCTAATGTATCGTATCAGATTGAAATAGTTAGTTACTAATTTTTTTCCATATGTTTATCAAACAAGGCGATTTCGAAGACGAACCGGGCGAATAGATTGAAAAACACCAGGGCCCATCATGCAGGTTCACTCAACTACATGGGTTGGTCGACTAAGGCGCATCAACAACAAGAAGTGAACCCCTTGGTGTATATTCATCAGAAGTTCTATCCGCAATGCCCTGATGAAGCGGTAAGTCTTTCGCCTCTCCATGTGTTAATAAAACTATTTTTCGATATTAATAGATGTTGTTAGTTAATACGTTGTTCATTTTCGCTTTTCAATTAGGCGAGAGTGGAGGAGGCGACGACAGAAGTGACCATGAGTATAGCTCGGACTAACCATCCTGACTGCTCCGAGGAAGAAGTCACCCAGTATGCCTCTCAGATCGATCCGCTTGATCCCCCGATAGCGGCTCAGATCATGGCAAAAGCGTGCGGGACTGGAAAGAATACCTACTACTGTAGGGGAATGGGCTCGGCGGGCGAAGGAGTATTGAAAACCACTTCACAATACTCTACCGGGTCAAGAAGTTCAACTTCTAGTCGTAACCTCGCAGCGGAGCTTCATAGGACGTAGAGGGAGTTGGAGGAGCAAAAGAGGCAGATGGCCGAGTACCAAATGCAGCAGACACAGGTGCAGGCTCAGATGTACACATGGATGCGGACGATGTACGAGGCTCAGACTACCGGACAACCGTTCCCCACACCTCCCCCGGCCCCGGTCCCTCCGTTCCCTAGCTATCCACCACCACCACCGCACCAGTCAACGCCAGAGCAAGACCAAGGTAGCCACCGGAATTCAAATGAGTACTTTGATTACTTCGACCCTGACCCGCAAGTTCCTCGACCCTGACCTGTAGTTGTAGTTAATTTTCGTATCGTCGTTGCTATTTGTACTGTACGTTGGACATTTATGTGTACTGTTGAACTTGTATGATTGTACGGTTTATGTCTTTCAATGCAGGTTCTGGAATTGGGCCCAATCCAGAACCGCGTTTTTTTTTCAAAATTTTTTCTGACATTGCCGGCGACATGGACCTCAGTCGCCGGCAATGTCACAAATTCCGGCCACGGCGGCGGAACCATTGCCGGCGACGGCGTCGCCGGTAATGTCGGAGACATTGCCGGCGACTCAAGTCGCCGGCAATGGTTCCGACATTACCGGCGACTCCGTTTCCCGTCGCCGGCAATGTTAACACCGGCGGGAGATTTCCGGCGACGTCATTGCCGGTGACTCGTCGCCGGGAATGACATTTCCGGCGAAAAAAAAAGACAAGGCCGGCGACCCCCCGTCGCCGGTAATGTCTCCTTTTCTTGTAGTGCTCCCCATCTTTCTGGTGGGATCCGAGGCCGATGCTACTCAATCCATATAGGCAAGAGGCACGTTACTCTGCCCTGGAGTTGCGTTATACCGTCATTTAGGTACTTCCAACCTTGCAGGAACATTTGCAATAGGAATGTCTGATCTCGTCACTTTGGCAATATCAGTAAAGGAGTCTAGCATTGAGTCTGCTACCTTGTGAAGATCAAGTATACGTTGCACTTCAATCTCACTTTGAGATGTGGGGTTCGATTTTCTTGAAACATAGTGGGAGGAGTACTCCACGCCAATTCCTGATGTTCAATAGGAATAAAGGCATTCATGTCTCCCCCTAACGTTGGGAAATATGTTTCTTCAAAGTGATAATCTGTAAATCTTGTAGTAAAAAGATCTCATGTCAAAGGTTCTAAGTAATGCACAATAGTTGGAGATTCATAACCAACATATATACCTAATCGACGTTGATGATCCATTTTAGTGCATTGTGGAGGCACTATTGGCACATATACTGCACAACCAAAGATGCATAAATATGAAATATCAGGCTTGTATCTGGTTACTAAGTGGTACACACTGAATGGTTGGCGTGCTACAGGTCTTAAGTGAAGAATCATTACTGCATGTGATACTGCATATCACCAGACAGATACCGACAAATTTGTATGCATAACCATTGCTCTGGCCACAAGCTATAACCACTTGATTTGTGCCTCTGCTAAATCATTCTGTGAATGAACATGAAGGGCGAGATGTTCAACTTTGATCCCAATTGACATATAGTAGTCATCAAAAGTCTTTGATGTGAATTGTCCTACATTATCCAATCTAATTGATCTGATTGAGTTGTCCAGGTGGTGAACCCGAAGCTTAATAATATGTGCTATGAGTTTTACAAATGCAACATTCCTTATGGATATCAAAGCAACATGTGACCATCTCATTGATGCATCTATCAAAACCATAAAATATTTAAATGGTCCATATTCTGGTTTGATAGGTCTACATATATCCCCATGGATTCTTTGTAAGAATGGTATGTTGTCATTATTGTCAACCACAAAGGAAGGTCTATCCTACAACTTTGATAATAAGCAAGCTTTGTATAAAGAATGATGAGCATCCGAGATTGCCATAAAGAAATCTTGTGGAATAACACTAGGTGTTGAGACCAGATTGAGATTATTAATCTCATCCACTCTATAAAATTCGATGGTTTTGGGAATTTTCACATGCTTCTTGCCTTTGAAAAATGGATGACCATGAGAGTTTTTTAATATTTTGATCATCATATCACAACCTGGATGCCCCAATCAATAATGTCAAAACTTGTATAAGGCCGTCACACAGAATAATAAGTGTGACAACATTGGATTCAATACTCCAAACCATAGTAAGATATAATCCACTAGGAATTACCTCTAACTTCTCCAAGTAGTACTTTCTACCACACTCTTAAGAAGTTATACATAAGAATTTTTTTCCATTCTCACAATGAGTTTCCAAGTGTAAACTGTAGGCTCTAATGTCCTTAAAACTTAGCAAGGTTCGATTGACCTTTGGCGCATACAATGTATCAGTGATATGAATTCTTGTTCCATGCGGTAGCAAAAATTATGCTGAACCACGCCCCTGTATAACCGACGCTGAACCAATCATAGTTGTCACTGATGTGTATGGCACAAGATCTATAAAAATTTGCTTATTCCGTAGTATAGTATAAGTAGTACTACTATCTACTAGACACTCAATCTTGCCTTCAAACATTTATAAAAAACTTAAAGATTTACTAAAGGGTTGTGACCCTTAAAGAGTGCTGATATGGTACAATAAAACTAATATAAAACACATCAAAAACACCAATTCTGGGTACCCTCCTCGACGGGTCGAAGGAACTGAAAGGACCCAACCCCGATTTAGTTTCCTAAACCGGAATCAAACCCCTTCTGAAAACACGAACCAACAAAAACCACAAAAATTTCGGCAGAGTTTCGTTACTAACGCGAAATTGCCATTAACCTGCACCCGAAAAATACACCTCATCCTATGCCACAAAAATTAAACCGTGGGCACCAATCCCATCCGGATTTCTCAATATCATATCAATAACGTAAAGTAATCAATAAAGCTATACTTTACAGAAATCCGGGGAAAAATCGTATAAAAGTATAACATAAGAATGCTCAGAGCGACTTCTAGTATATATATATATATATACAAATAGTAGGCCAAGCTAAGAACCTACAATAAACGAAACATCGCTCGAATACTAAGCCTCCGACTGCGACGTGCGACACTAGAATCCGAACTGCAAACTGGGCACGGAAACCGAAAATCCCAGGGGAAAGACAAATAAAATCGTTAGAGTGAGTGGACGAAAATAAACATATGCCTTTCACCAATTTCATATACAATAAATAATGTAAAGTATAGCGAGTTCGGAAAGTATATATGGAGGTGCCAGGCGAATCACTCAAGCCCGACGGTCAGGCGAATCTCTCAAGCCCGACGGTCAGGCGAATCTCTCAACTCCAGCGGCATAACAGGGGAATCTCTCAACCCTGCCTAGAGGAATCTCTCAACTCTGGTCCAGAGGAATCTCTCAACTCTGGTCCAGAGGAATCTCTCAACTCTGGTCAGACTACCGGTGATTAGCCGAGTAGCCGAAGCATTGATGCAAGTAATGCCATCACCATAAAATATAAAATAATGCCTCCAAAATTAATAAATAATCTCAATATCGTATATAAATAAATACAAAAAATCACGAAAAATCACGAACTCGCAACGACAGTGAAAATAGAAAAGTCCACTCACAGATGAGCATAACAGAATACGCGTTAATCCAGTGATACAGCGGAAAATTCCTCGCCAAACGAATAATCACGATCCCCTGGATAATCATAAAATCCACTGCTCAAAATCATAACTCGAAATCTCGAATCACATCATGAGAAACAACCGTTCCCGGAAACATATAATTCATTATCGACAAAATCGTCAAAATCCGATAATCACACCATAAAATCTCGCTATAATTTCTAATGCTCAATTCAAAAAATAAACCTCACCACTACGATCGGTGCGCGATTCCGAGCGAAACGACATACAACTCGTCGAAAAACGCGTCGGACGAAAAGTCGCCGCCGTCGCCGGAAAGTCATACCGGCCCAGAAAAATGCAACATACACATGGATTTGAAGATCTCGACATTTCCAACAACTTTCTAGTTCAAAGTTAATGCATATTTTGACCGGAAAACCTCCAAAACTAACCTCAAAATCACAAACCCTTACTGGAATTTCAATCCCTCCGATCTCCTGCCTCCGGCCACGGCAACCCTTGAGATCACTTCCAATAGCTTCCTCTCCTCAAGGCGAACAAAATCCCCCAAAGAGGAGCCACCAACTCGGCCTCCACACCGTCACCCGAAGCCTTGAAAACTCGTCGAAATTTGCCGAAATTCACCGCGCTGTTTCTCCCTCCTCCGGCCACCTCACGGGTCGATCCACCTCTCAAATCGAAGAGGGCCACGAGCCCAACAAGTTTCATCAAGGGACCCCGGCCAACCGTGGCCGGAAGCGGCCTCCACGGCGGTGCAAACCGATCGGCCCAAATGAAGCAAAACGGGTCGCCCCCTTGATCCGTGGTCAACGCGGGTCAAGGCCCAGTTTTCCTTTATGGAAAGTTTCCCCTTTTGTCACGTATTCACCCGTATTTATACCGTACGCGTATCGAATCCGAAACGGATAAATACGACAATATCCGACGGCCAAAAATATTCACAACTTATTCCTCGTAACTCGGAATAATCCTCCGGAAGCTCCCACAAGCTCGAAATTAAATTTTTTGCCACTTTCGTGAAGGATCTCAAATCAAATTCTTGCCCAAAAATTTAGTAATTAATGAAGCCGTCATAATAACCGATTACGTCGAAATCGCGACTAATCGCGAAACTCGCAAATCAAGTCAACAACCATTCCAATTTTGGTTCGGGTCGATCGACAGTCCAAAACGGATCACAATCACGATTCGGATAAACTCGAATACGAACGGATAAATCCGACGATATTCCGAAATTTCAAATATTCATATTATATTCCTCGGTCGTCGAAATAATAATCCGGAACCGCCCAAGAACTCGAAATCACGCGTACAACAACTCTTGAGAAGAGACTCAACTCAAATTGTCGGCCAATAATTAAGTCATGATCAAAACCAGCAATTCAATCAATTTACGGAAAACTGCGATTACGCGCAAACTCGTGGATTAAGCCGATTACACTACTGATTCTGTTCCGGGTCGTCACAAATCTACCCCCCTTAAAAAAATTTCGACCTCAAAATTTCCAAGCCTGCCAACTGAAAGTAGGGATACTGCCTCCGCATACTGTTCAAATCCCAAGTGGCAACCTCAACTGAACGACTCTGTTAAAGGAAAAATATCTCTGTACCCTCAAATCCCGAATCTGAACTGGCTCCACCACAAATGCCAAGTCTTCCTGTATAAGGAACTGATAGGGTACAAAACATGCAATGAATCTGAACGTAGTTCCACTACACGGAATACAACACACACAAAGGCCAACGCTATAGGCAATGCCAAACTATACAGTACAATACAAACTCGCCCCATGATCACATACAGACCAAAATAACGTGGCAAATTCATAACTCAACCTGCTCATATCAACATAACTCTAACGCCGAACTCGAGCAATTATCAATCTGTCCCTGCTAATCTAAAGGTCTGTAGTAGCACATTCCACTAAATCAGGATCAAACGTCAGCTCAAACCGAACTCGCTCCAACACAATGGAGTACATCATTGTTTCTCATAAACGACTTCATACAACGTCATAATCATACTGGTCTACAAACTGGTACTGCAAGAAATCTCAAACAGTTGAAACTACTGGTCCCAAATCCCTCAGAACTGCAATACACAAGAACACAACATGCCCTCAAAGGTCTGAATAGTCCTCTAAGATCGCCCACCAATATGAGGATAAGAAACTGTACTAAACTGTAATCTGGTCCCCAATGCTCACTGCAATGCTTGCCAACACTCTGTTGTAACTGATTATCTCAATAAGCAATCTGGGACACAGACGCACCACGAAAATGGACAATCTCTGCCAAATACAGCTATGTCCGCCTGCCCTCTGAAATCTTTTCCGGAAGTACAAGGAAAAGAACTGACTTTATCGAATGGTCCACAATGACCCGATAACTGGTATCACTAACCGAAGTGCGTACTGACACACAAAATCCACAGTGACAAGCTCCAACTTCTTATCGGAAATCTCCAATGGCCGTAACTTCTCAGCAAGTCTCTCTGCCTCACAGCCCTCACCTGCCAACAAATGTGGCATCTGCTCACATAAGCTGTTATATTCCTCTTCATGTTGCGTCACGAGTAGTAAACTCGAAGTATCTGATACATCTTCGTACCACTAGTGCATAACGTACGTAAAACAATGAGCTTCATCATTATCACCCTCTAACTCAGCTCCCGTAGTTCGCAACTCGGCTAACATGGAAACTCAGCCACACACACATGAAACAATGAAGCTCCCGATTTCCGACTGAATGCATCAGACACGACATTAGCCTCTCTCGGATAAACTCAAATGTGCAGCTATAGTCGTTAATCGACCCCATCCATCTATACTGCCTCAAGCTCGAATCTGGCTGAATATGCAAGTAGATGAAACTCAAGTGATCAGTGTACATCCTACACTGCGCTGCACGCCGTAGCAGTAGTGTCTCCAACTCTCCAATGCTAACATAAAGACAGCTACTCCCAAATCATACATAGGATACGTAGCTTCATAAAGTTTCCACTGCCTGAAACCATGAGCCACCGCTCTGCTATGCTGCATCAAACACGACCAAGTCCCAATCTCGATGCATCGCTATAAACCATGAACTCTCCACGGTTGTCAGGTAAAATCAAAAACGGTGCAGTGGTCAACCTTTCCTTCAGGAGTAAGTAACTCTTCTCACACGCATCGGACCACTCGAACTTGACGCCTTTCTTCGTCAATCTGGAAAGTGGAGTGGCAATCCGAGAAAATCCTGCACAAAGCGCCGATAGTAACCTGCCAAACCCAAGAAACCCCTGATCTCTGGTACGGTGGTAGGTCTACTCCAATTTAATCACAACTTCTATCTGGTCAGAATCCACGCTGACTCCCTCAGCTGATTTCACGTGCCCCAAAAACTTCACGTTGTCCAACCAAAACTCACACTTTCTGAACTTCGCAAACAGCTGATTATTTCGCAAAGTCCGCAAAACAGCTCGCAAATGCTTCTTGTGCTGGCCTACACTCCTGGAGTAAATCAGGATATTGCCGATGAACACGACCGCAAACTTGTCTAGAAATCGTCTGAACACCCGGTTCATCAAGTCCGTAAAAGCTGCGGGGTGTTGGTCAACTCAAACGGCATAACCAAGAACTCGTAATGCCCGCACCGTGATCAGAAAGTTGTCCTAAACACATCTGATTCTCTGATCCTCAACTGATGGTATCTGGACCTGAGATCAATCTTCGAAAAGACTGAAGCTCCCTTGAGCTGATCGAACAAGTCGTTAGTCCGCGGCAACGGATACTCGTTCTTCTCTGAAGCTTGATTCAGTTTCCGATAGTCGATGCATAACCTCGTCGCACCATCCTTCTTTCGCACAAATCGTACAGGAGCACCCCACGGTGATACACTGGGTCGTATGAAATCTCCTCCAGCAACTCTCGAAATTGAATCTGTAGCTTCTTCAACTCCGCTGGCGCCAAACGATAAGGTGCCTGTGATAGGGGTCCAACGCCGGTAAAAACTCAATGGTAAAATCGATTTCCCGTACTGGAGGAATACCCGGTAACTCCTCCGGAAATACATCTGGAAACTCGGGAACCACCGCAATATCACCAATGTCTGGCATAGCCGCCGTAGTATCCACAACATGAGCTAATTATGTTACACACCCCTTTTCATCATCCGCTCGGCCTTCACTGTTGAAATCACACATGGCAATAAAATATTCTTCTCACCGCATAACAATATCTCAGAAAATTCGGGTCGTCGAAACATAACCTCCTTCTCGTGACACTCGAACATAGCCCAATGTGTCGCCAAGAAGTCCATACCCAACATCATAACAAAATCAACGATATCCGGCAATAACAGATCCGCGGCTAACTCATAATCTCCAAAAAAGATCTCACAACCTCTCCAGATGGATACAACACTCTCCAAAACCTCGGAAGTGGAGATGCAGGCACAATAGTCATGGATGTCAAGCAACGGTAACCTCAGAGAAACTCTGTCCTCACACAGGGTCGTGGCACAAACTCTGGCATGCCCAAGTAGCCGTCCACGTCGATTGCGACTTTGCTGATTGACTCGTCTAGCAGGCTGCGTTGGTCAAACTCCAGAAATAGCATCATGACCTCCTCGTGAACTCTGAGCTGCCGAACCACTAAAACAGCTGGCTGAGGACGCTCCCTCGCAACGTGATCCTCCTGTCCATCACAATAGCAACTGAGAGTGCTCCTTGGATACAAATCACAGGGACGCTTGCTGTGTGGAAGGATCATCAACGATCACCCTGACTCATGCCATAGGAGCAAGTCAACTACTCTGTGATCTCCATCACCACCAAACAGATCTTCTGCTTTATTCAGATGACCCTCAACATAATCGAAAAGGCAACAGCCTGATGAAGTCACTGATTCCGAGGTGCTTGAACTCAACCTCATCAAAATATCTCGATTAAGTTCACCTTCCTCAAAACGACATGTCGGAAACCGCGTATGCCTTTCCTTCTCAATGTCCTTGCCTCTGAGTGCAGCACATCAAGCTTCTCACGGTTGTCTTGAGGCATAATAGTTAAAATCCCTCTGATGCTCAGGCTCAAACTCATCTTGAACCTCGTGCATTGCTTCCTCTGAAGCCACATAACAAGTGCAAACTGGAACAAACATGTGAACGACACATCTCTGCCTCAGGTGGGGAAACACACCATATTTACGTTGTTAGGTAGCCTGATTGAACCATTACCATATAAACAATACCCTGAATGTAGGCCATGAAGTCGCAACAGAAACTCACACAATACCAGCCCACCAAATGCAATGATCTGACTCAGGCAAACCATCAACTGCCACAATTCTCTGCTCAAAAGCAACATGTAGACGCCCATACACGCACAACCGGGCAAATCATGCCATACATAGCTCTAAATCCAGAATGCTCATCCAAACCCACAACTCACAGTCAAGTCGCGCATCGACTGATCCTCAATAAGATCCACAACCGTACCGACACGGAAAGCACGTCAAGGAGGCATCCTAATGAACAAGACATTATTCACAACAAACTGGACGTAATCATGGAACTTCAAACATTTGAAACCATACAACACCCAGAGCATTGATGAGTATCCGCCGGCCGGTCGAGTCATCGCTCTAGACATGCTGTACATTCTCAAATATCCTTAGTAAACACAAAAGTCTATAGAACCTAAAATCTAATGCTCTGATACCAAGCTGAAAGGACTCAACCCCGATTTAGTTTCCTAAACCGAAATCAAACCCCTTCTGAAAACACAAACCAGCGAAAATCACAAAAATTTCGGCAGAGTTTCGTTAGTAACGCGGAATTGCCATTAACCTGCACCCGGAAAATACACTTCATCCTATGCCACAAAAATCAAACCGTGGGCACCAATCCCATCCGGATTTCTCAATATCATATCAATAACGTAAAGTAATCAATAAAGCTATACTTTACAGAAATCCGGGGAAAAATCTTATAAAAGTATAACATAAGAATGCTTAGAGCGACTTCTAGTATATATATATATACAAATAGTAGGCCAAGCTAAGAACCTACGATAAAAAAACATCGCCCGAATACTAAGCCTCCGACTGCGACGTGCAACACCAGAATTCGAACTGCAAACTGGGCACGGAAACCGAAAAGCCCAGGGGAAAGGCAAATAAAATCGTTAGAGTGAGTGGACGAAAATAAACATATGCCTTTCACCAATTTCATATACAATAAATAATGTAAAGTATAGCGAGTACGGAAAATATATATGGAGGTGCCAGGCGAATCTCTCAAGCCCGACGGTCAGGCGAATCTCTCAAGCCCGACGGTGATAGGCTAGGGGAATCTCTCAACCCCAGCGGCATAACAGGGGAATCTCTCAACCCTACCCAGAGGAATCTCTCAACTCTGGTCAGACTACCGGTGATCAGCCGAGTAGCCGAAGCATCGATGCAAATAATGCCATCACCATAAAATATAAAATAATACCTCCAAAAGAATAAATAATCTCAATATCGTGTATAAATAAATACGAAAAATTACGAAATCGCAACGACAGTGAAAATAGAAAAGTCCACTCACAGATGAGCATAACGCAATACGCATTAATCTAGTGATCCGGCAGAAAATCCTCGCCAAACGAACAATCACGATCCCCTGGATAATCATAAAATCCACTGCTCGAAATCATAACTCGAAATCTGAATCACATCACGAGAAACAACCGTTCCCGGAAACATATAATTCAATATCGACAAAATCTGATAATCACACCATAAAATCTCGCTATAATTTTTGATGCTCAATTCGAAAAATAAACCTCACCACTGCGATCGGTGCGCGATTCCAAGCGAAACGACATACAACTCGTCGAAAAACACGTCGGACGAAAAGTCGCCGCCGCCGTTGCTGCCGCCGGCTGCTGGAAAATCATACCGGCCCAGAAAAATGCAACCTACATATGGATTTGAAGATCTCGACTTTTCCAACAACTTTCCAGTTCAAAGTTAAGGCCAATTTTGACCGAAAAACCTCCAAAACTCACCTCAAAGTCACAAACCCTTACCGGAATTTCAATCCCTCCGATCTCCTTCCTCCGGCCACGGCAACCCTTGAGACCACTTCCAATAGCTTCCTCTCCTCAAGGCTAACAAAACCCCCCAAAGGGGAGCCACTAACTCGGCCTCCACACCGTCACCCAAAGCCGTGAAAACTCGTCGGAATTTGCCGAAATTCACCGCGCCGTTTCTCCCTCCTCCGACCACCTCACAGGTCGATCCACCTCTCAATCGAAGAGGGCCACGAGCCCAACAAGTTTCATCAAGGGACCCCGGAAAACCGTGGCTATAATCGGCCTCCACGGTGGTGCAAACCGATCAGCCCAAATGAAGCAAAATGGGTCGCCCCCTTGACCCGTGGTCAACGCGAGTCAAGGCCCAGTTTCCCTTTATGGAAAGTTTACCCTTTTGTCACGTATTCGCCTGTATTTATACCGTACGCGTATCGAATCCCAAACGGATAAATACGATAATATCCGACGGCCGAAAATATTCACAACTTATTCCTCATAACTCGGAATAATCCTCCGGAAGTTCCCACGAGCTCGAAATTAAATTCTCTACCACTTTCGTGAAGGATCTTAAATCAAATTCTTGCCCAAAAATTTAGTCATTAACGAAGCCGCCATAATAACCGATTACGTCGAAATCGCGACTAATCGCAAAACTCGCAAATCAAGTCAACAACCATTCCAATTTTGGTTCGGGTCGATCGACGATTCAAAACGAATCACAATCACAAAATGGATCACAATCACGATTCAGATAAACTCGAATACGAATGGATAAACCCGACGATATTCCAAAATTTCAAATATTCATATTATATTCCTCGGTCGTCGAAATAATAATCCGGAACCGCCCACGAACTCGAAATCACGCGTACAACAACTCTCAAGAAGAGACTTAACTCAAATTGTCGGCCAATAATTAAGTCGTGATCAAAACCGGCAATTCAATCAATTTACGGAAAACTGCGATTACGCACAAGCTCGTGGATTCAGCCGATTACACTACTGATTCTGTTCCAGGTCGTCACAGGAACCTAAAATTAACTCATATTTTCCAATAACAATTTTTGACGGGTCAAAAATTGCAAAATTTTGTCACAGTGGCTGACATTTGACGAGTCGAGGTAAATCTTCGACATGTTGAATAAAACCTAAAACCAATATCAATTTTCTGATATCTTTTTTGATGGGTCGTTCAAAAAATTTCGACTGGCAAAAATTGTGACATGTTGGAGACAGTAGCATGCAATCGAGGGGTCGAATATTTTCATCGATGGGCCGAAGTAGCTTAATAAGTGACTGAGGACCATCCTTCGATGGGTTGAAAGATTTAGCACACTATTTTTCGACGGGTGGAAAAGTGCAAAGACCGATACACTGGGTTACCATCGACATGTCGAAGAAAAATCTCGACGAGCCCCAAATTTCCAATATCAAACCATCCTCTCTTTCGTCTAATTTGTATTTTGGTGTCATAATTCCATAGAACTTTTTAGAATTCAAACCATTCAAACAATAGGCATGCAAATAACCATTCTTAACACTTTCAAATACTGAAAGAAAGAAAATTTATTACTTTGCTAACATGAAAACTTACATAAAAAGATTTTTTCTTATTCAATAACCATGAATACAACCGGAGTCAAATACAAAACTAAACTTGATTACATAGCAGGATCATAAGCCTAATACATAGACTAAGCAAAATCCATAGTCTCTATGCTTGCTTTGGGGGTTTCTGCTACAATTAGATTGGCTTCTCTGCCATCTTCTATCTTATAGTCAGCATAATGTGTCTTCTTTTGCTTTGCTTGGTATTGTTGACACATCTTGAAGGCATTTTGAATGTCCTTTGGAGCTCTGCATTTCTTGTGCATATGATTAGTCGCACCAAACCTATAGCAAGGTGGTAGGCGAGAAGTAGAAGTAGAATGTTAAGAATTCCCACCATTCCTAGAATCAGAATTGGATTGATTCTTGTTGGAGTTGTTGTGATTGCTGTCATTACGAGTCTAAGTCAAATTCTGACTATTTCCTCCTCTACCACGTCCTCCTTGACCACCACGAGCTTGATAAGGTTCAGAGCATTGTTTTCCCTTATCCTTTCGTGCCTTTCCTCCTGTGTTGTAAGTTTCATGGACTTTCTTTGTACTGGCTGGCCAATCATTGTTGTGGAGAAGGATCTCATAATGCCTATATTTCTTGGCTAGAACACTCATAAGATCATTGAATGATCTGAGTCTTCTTTGCTCATAATTAATGTGATACTGATGTGCAAGGGTGTCTATAGAAGTATGGAAGGCGCTTAAAGAATTCTAGATTAAAGCATGGTCGGTCTTCACAATGTCACTAATGGCAAGCTCAGACTGTAGCTCTAGCATATCTTGATATAAATCATTTATCTTAGGATAATCCAATAACCGGATTCTATCCCATCGTTCTATTAGCTCTCGAAGTTGTGAGTCATGCACATTGCTGAACCGTTCTTGTAAAGTTACCCACAAATCCTCAGGGTCATTATGCAATAAATATTATTTCCTTAGAGCAAGATGAATATGTATCCTGAGAAACATGATAGCTTGAGCTTTTTGAGCTAGGGTGTCCTGGTTGGCTTCAATGTCGGATGGTATCAGTTAGAGGTTTATCGAGGAGAGTATTCTTAACGTTAAATACCCATATGTGGTATTCTGCTCCTTGAATGTCAAGGATATCAAACTCTGGCCTTACCGACTCAGTCATCATCTACAAAAGACAAGAAATGTAATTAGTTTAACGATCGAAAAACTTCGATAACTAACATCAAGTTTAGGGAATAAGAATCATGATCCATGATGTATGGTCACAAAAATCAATGAAAAATAGGTGGCTTTATACAACTCCCCAGATAAACTGTGCTTGTCAAATAGTCATAAAGATCGACTTTTTTTTCAATGTGAAATCACAATTAACCATGATATTCACATATAACCGTGACTCCCTCAGGACCGTCACTAATCTTAAACTTTGAGGAAGAGGTGATGAAATCCCCTTCACTCATACCTGCATTAATCCATAGGAACTATAGGCATATAATAATTCACAGTATTAAAACCCAAATCTAGACCTAGATCTAGGGTGTGGGGTACTTAAGTTTTGCAACCTAATTCTAAATCGAAGAGGATTAGTCGATTTACCTCGATGGTGTTATGCCCAGTATGAAAACTTCACTAAAAAGAAGTTTGAAGAGAAAATATCCACAAATTACCAGCGACGAGCTCCGGTGGTGGGAAAAATCCGGCGGTGAGTGGTGGTCGACGGTGGAGAGATTCTATCAAGGAGGGAGATTGGCTATAGAGGTTTTAGTGTTTAGAGGTTTGGGATGATGGCTATCAGCTCAAGAGCTACTGATAACATGTTGGAGGATAAAATAGATACGTAAGAGATATGATCTGGATCTGTACTTTATTCATTGATAGATGGCCTTAAATAGGCATTACAATCTGTTACAATCAATATCCCTATAAATCAGGGATTGAGAGAATATCTACTTCTATTCTAATCAGAACAAGATACACACCGAGATACTAGGAATATTTCTCCTGGAACAATATCAAATTTATGTATCCTATAAACGGTTTCATATAAAACACAATATTACTATAAACATTGTTGATAATATAACACGAGTACGACTATATACTTGCTTAATATAGTCTCTGAATCAATTCCCAATCTCATGAGAAACCCTAGCAGTACTGTGCTACGGCTAAAGGAGTGTCACCGCCTCCAATTCCCGCTTCAACCCGTTTGGAGACCTATTGCACCTTTTCTCTCTCGGGGTCGCCATCCATTTTGTGCTCGATTTTGGAGTTGCAGCAGAATGCTTTCTCGCTGTGGGTGTTGGAGTCAAGTTTTACTCGGTGATGAAGTTCGGATGGTGATAGTGTTCACCGGGGACTGCATCCCGCACGGGCACGATTGAAGGGATCTCTTGTGATGGAGGTGGCGGTGGCCTGGGACAAAAAATTGAGTCTGGTCGTGTGGGTTCTGGCATTCCCGTGGTTGGCATCAAGGTAGGCCGAGGCTCCTTGGCACCGGCAGTGTGAGGTCTTTGATGATTCGTGTAGTGGCTCGTCGGGATTAAGGATTATGCAGAGGTACAATGGTTCACCTAGGGTGGGCAGTGATTACAACATCGGCAGTGGCTATGGAGACGCCAACATCAAGATGTTGGCTGCACCAGTTCTTGTGGCTCGGGCTGCACCATCCGAACTTCGTCGTCGAGTAAAACTCAACTCCAACACCCATAGCGAGAAAGCGTTCTGCTGCGACTCTAAAATCGAGCACAAAATGGATGGCGACCCTGAGAGAGAGGGTGCAATAGGTCTCCAAACGGGTTGAAGTGGGAATTAGAGGCGGCGACACTCCTTTAGCCATAGCAGAGTACTACTAGGGTTTCTCATGAGATTGGGAATTGATTCAGAGACTATATTAAGCAAGTATATAGTCGTCCTCATGTTATATTATCAACAATGTTTATAGTAATATTGTGTTTTATATGAAACCGTCTATAGGATACATAAATTTGATATTGTTCCAGGAGAAATATTCCTGGTATCTCGGTGTGTATCTTGTTCTGATTAGAATAGAAGTAGATATTCTCTCAATCCCTAATTTATAGGGATATTGATTGTAACAGATTGTAATGCATATTTAAGGCCATCTATCAATGAATAAAGTACAGTTCCAGATCATATCTCTTGTGTATCTATTTTATCCTTCAACACTTTATCAGTAGCTCTTGCTGGGCCTAAAGCTAAGGTTGTTTGGAATGATGTGATTTGGGACCTAGGTAGGCTGTTCTCTGAGCCTATTGCATGTTGTGATTTAGTAATTTTGTTGGTTTTAAAGCTTAAATTTTATTTGCATCTCATGAAAATTGCGAGATTCATTAGAGTTGACATACCTACTACAATTTTGTGCTCAGAGGTATTGTTATCTTTACTTATTTGTGATTCTCATGATCATAATGTGATGTAAGTAACCTTACATTTGGCGAGTTTTATGGATTTATTGTTTAGTACTAGCAACTGTAATAGTATAGCACGTAAATTTGTTTATGTTCGAGACATTCATCATGAATGGTTCACATCCGCTCCAGATCCTGTTCTGGATACCACAGATTACGATCATTGTCATATTATTTACTAAAATAATCTTCCCGGCTTCTCTGGAAGGCCATTTTTATCGAAAAATATAACACGAGGACATAAATTAATAAAAGAGCTAGGGGTCTAGGCCATGTTTAGTCATGTATTGTAACTTGATTAGTGCATGTTCTTCGCTATATACAAGCTCTTAATTCCTTGTATCTTGAAGAAAGATTGATTGATGTTCTTCGGTAAATATCAAGTTTATTAATCGATGATTTAGAGTTTTTGTAGAAAGCACAACTTCAGATGTTTTCTGATCTTTGCATTGCATTGGTTATCTAGCTCCAGAAGATACATAGGGCGCATGTGCATGGATTCAGTAGCTTAATTAAGTCGGAGCTGAACCAAAACTCGGCATTCCAAGACGGCCGGCTGGGATTTTACAATTTCAACAAAGAAATTCTTTCTTCAGTCCTATGAAGACCATACATGCATATATGGACAGTTAACTGGACCATGTGCATACTAATAGTAATTTCATTCATCAAACATAATCACAAGGCCACTGGCCACAGAGAGCATTACATGCATGGCTACCAAATTAAAGAAGCACATACTAGAGCACTACATGACTGCCACTCATACATATAGTAGGTAGATCGGAGTACCAACGATCTCTCACTCACAGACTCGATTAAACTACTATCACAAATTACACAAGTTATTTGATTTTCACAAATACTTTATTGACGAGAGATAGTCCACAATCTTTTATCACTACATAGTTATATGGCAGCCATATATAGATGCTCGAATGGGCGACTACTTAATGTCCACACTTGCAGTCAGTGCAAGTGCAGGCGGTGCCGCAGTTGCATTTGCCGTCGTTCTCAGCGGCGGGTGCATCCATGACGAAGGAGTCGTAGCTGCAACAAAAATCAAATTTTAGTTGAGTTGAAGAAGTTAAGAGAAACATTAGAAGGTGTTCTATATAAATTTGAAGTATTAATTTGAAATCTTGGATTTGCGGGTACGTACCTCTGCTCAGTCTCAAGAATGACTAAGGTGTTTCCCTTCTTCCTGCAATTTCAGAGAGGATACATATTGTTATTTTAGATGGATTGTTGCACTCATTATTCACTAATTTCTACGTGCGCATATGTATAAGCAAGCGCATAGACTTGAACCCTAGTATGTGAAGAACGTACAAAGATGATATATATCACACTGTATATAGTAATTAATTAGCTAGGAGAGAGAGAGAGAGAGAGAGAGAGAGAGAGAAGAAGAAGCTACTTACCCGCACTGGGAGGGGTCAGAGCAGTCGCAGTCGCTGCACTTTCCAGACATGGTGCTGAGAGACTGGAATTGAGTAACTGAAAGGAGGGTTTTGTTTGTGATTAGTACGTAGTATGTATTGCTTTGCTTGCTTGCTGTATATCTCTAAGCTCCGCCAAGGCTCCTCCATTTATAGATGCATGGGGGAGGAGGAAGAGGGCAGTTTAGACTTTACCAGATGAGGATTGTGGGATCTGTAAAGGCATGAGAGAAGCACACGTCTCCGGGGAAACGTCCGAAGGAATCTTAATAATGGAGCTGGGTGAGGGATCGAAGGAGAGGAGGGAGAGATGGGTTGGCCTCCTATGCTCCTCTCATGTCAACTTCGTTTCTCTTTTGTGGAAGAAGAAGATCAACCGAATCGAAACAAACACAATCAATATCAAAGTTCACATCCGCGCACATTGACATATCTATCTCTTCCACCTCCTCGATCGCTTTCAAACTCCATTGTGCGCTCTCACGTACAATTAATGACAATGAAAGAACAATTTGTTTGGATTAATTAGTGTCATTAATTTGGAATGATTAGTGTTGAATCATCAGCCAGTATTAGTGTTCGAAAAGATAATAGGAACTTGTGTTTTATTCAAAAAGAAGAAGAAAGATAATAGGAACTTGCATATATAACCATTCACTAGGCACAAATCAATCTAATTGACATAATTAGAGTGTATAATTACTAGCTCGCGATATTAGAGTGCATTAAAGTTTCGTATCTATAAGTATCGGTTCACGTGAAAACAAAAAATTTATCTGCCATATCGATGTACTTCTACTACTTTATCATGATAAATTCAAAACAATTTTGTCATTATGTCCCTTTCAGATATTTATATTTTGATGCCCTCTGAGAAACACGGAAGCTTCAAATTGGTCACATTTTGCACTTGAAAACGGAAGCGGAATCGTTTTGGAAGCGCTCTGAAGCGTTCGGAAGCGCGATTCTAAAAATCTTTATTTTAGAAGCGTGATTCCCATAATTTTTTTTTAAGCGCGAAATTGAAAATAAAAAGTAATCTTGAGGGAAATGAAATATTTTTTTAAGCTATGTATTGGATTTCCTCTACAAATTCTTACATTTATGAACATTTATATTCATAAACAATCAAATCGAAACAAGAATATTGCTTTGACTACTGTTTAAGGAAAGTATATTCCTGGTATACTGGTGTGTGTCTTGTCCTAATTAGAGTAGAAATAAATACTTTAATAATTCCTGATGTATAGGGATATGAATTGTAACGCCTGTATTTAATCGTACTTATCAATGAATAATGATACAGTTTCAATTTACAGTTTATTCTATTTACTTTTCTCCTTCAACACGTTATCAACAGCTCTTGAGTTCATAGCTATCACCACAAACCTTAAAACCTTAAAAACACCACCGGCACCACCATTATTATTGGTAACCACCGCCAGAATCTACTCCACCACCAGCCATCTCGCTAGGTCTTTTTCAATTTGTCAAGATTGGTCGGCTTCATGCTTCGCGTATTCGACAAGCTCTTCCTCCTTGTTCTAAATCACTTCCCATTCTGAACATAACATCATACGAGGTAAATTTTTTAACGTTCTTGAATTTAGAAGCTTCGGGCTCACCACCCGACAATCCAATTAGGTCTATTAGATTGGATAATGTAGAAGAGTTAAATCAAAATCTTTTGATGATTAATGCATGTCAGTTCAGATTGAAGTGGAACATCTCGTTCCCCATGTTTATTTGTAAAACGGTTTTGTAGAGGCACAAATCAAGGGGTAACAGCTTTGTGGCCAGAGCTTTAGTAATGCATACAAATTTACCGGTACCTGCGCGTGGATATGTAGTGTTACATGCAGATATGCTTATTCGTTATAGACCGGTAACATGCCAACCATTCAGTGTGTACAAGTTGGTATGAGCTTGATATTTCACATCTACGCATCTTTGGTTGCGCAGTGTATGTGCCTATTAGGCCTCCATTGCGTACAAAAATGGGTCCTCAACGATGATTATGCATTTATGTTGATTATGAATCCCTAATGATTATCCAGTATCTAAAACACTTGACAAGAGATCTCTTTATTGCTATATTTGCATATTGTCACTTTGATGAGACATACTTCCCACTATTAGAGGAAGATAGGAATGTTTTATTCCGGTTGAACGTCAGAAATTGACGTGGTCTAACCCCACTATGTCTCATCAAGATCCCCGCACATCTCATATTGAGATTGAAGTGCGACGTATTCTCGATCTTCATAAAGTAGCAGATTCAATGCTTGACTCTTTTATTGATATCACAAAAGTGATGAGATCGAATATATCTGTTGCAAACGTTCCTGCAAGGTTGAAATCCTTAGAAAGATGCAAGTTAACGACACTCCCGGGCTGGGAAATGTTCCTCCCGCCTATATATATGTGGAGGGTTTGGCGTTGGCCTCGGCTCCCACCTGAAAGAGGGGGAGATCAAGAAAATCCACAGATGAGCCGCTGGTGAAAATGCAAGACATCCAGGCGCAAAGTGATTCATTCATCATCAACATTCTGAATCATTCACATGAGATTGTTCTTAATTACAGTTATGTCCTATAATCACAATTGACATCACTGGGGGACGCCTCAGAGTCATTTGTGATGTCAGAGAACAAGGAAATCTCACTAAGTAACAATGATGCGCACGTTATTATAGATAGATCTTCCATGTTAGTTGATTATGTATTTGCTTATTCCGTCACTCAAGAGATCATTGATGACGATGAAGTAGAACCCCGCTCTCTTGCTGAATGTTTATGTAGAGAAGATTTGCCAAAATGGAAAGAAGCAATCCAAGTTGTACTAGACTCTCTGAAGAAAAGACAAGTTTTCGGTCCAGCAGTGCTATGCCCACAGAATGTTAAGCTGGTTGGACATAAATGGGTTTTTGTTCGGAAGTGTAACGAGTAGAATGAAGTCATGCGGTATAAAGCTAGACTTGTGACGCAAGAACTTTCTGAACGCCCTGGTATTGATAATGAGGAGATGTTTTCTCCGGTCATAGATATCATTACTTTCCGTTATCTTATCAGCTTGGTAGTGTCTGAAAAATTGAATATGCAGCTGATGGATGTGGTTATAGCATATCTCTACGGTGATCTTGATTCAGAGATATATATGAGAGTGCCGGATGACATAGTTATAACCAATTCAAGTAACTCTAAACCGCAAAGTGCTCATGTGATTAGATTGAGACGTTCACTATATGGATTGAAGCAATCCGGTCGGATGTGGTATACACGTCTAAGTGACTGCTTGATTGTGAAGGGATAAAATAATGATGATTTATGCCCATGCATGTTCATTAAACAAATAAGTTTAGGATTTACAATTGTAATAGCCTATGTAGATGATATGAACATCATTGGGTCTCTTAATGAGATTAATGAGATGGTTGACTACTTAAAATCCGAGTTTAATATGAAAGACCTTGGTATGACTCAATTTTGTCTTGGTTTATGTAACGATATGTAATTTGAGTAGCGATTAATTACCCTTTGACGCGTTAATGGAGATTCATTGTGACTAAAATTCAACTTTTAAAAGTTCAAATTTTGAATTCACTTTTATCACGAAAGTTGTGGAGAAAATTATTTCAAGTTTATTTATATTTTTTGGAATTTCAAAGCTTGGAATAATTTTTTACGAATTTTGGAAGTTTCATGTAATGAAAATTGAAATACGAATTTACACTTGGTGATTAATCGTAGTAGTCAAATCAAATAGTAACTTTAATCTAGGGCCGTTGATTAAGGCGGTTTAATTTATTACTTTACTGAAGGGGGTAGAACTGGACTCGTTGAATCTCTCTCTCTCTCTCTCTCTCTCTCTCTCTCTCTCTCTCTCTCTCTCTCTCTCTCTCTCTCGATCTCGATCTCGATCTCTCGAACAGAGATCGCCGACAAAGCTCGTTGACTCAATTTTTCGGCGCCGGCCACTTCGGGTGGCAATTTATGTCGCGTTCTACTCGTCTCGCTTCCTAGAGTATTTCCCCACCTTCTATTTCCTTTATTGGTTTGAATCTAGAGAGAATCGAGCGAAGAAAATGTTGAAGTTCAAGTTAAATTTCTCACCGCCCACGGTGGAGCTCAAGGCCGAGGGCTTTCAAACCCCTTAGTGTAGGCTTTCGAAGGCTAGTAACATCGTTTCATGTGGCTGTCATTTATCACTCGTCGGTTATAAACGATTTTCGGCAAGTTTTCTAAATGTTTGAGGTAAGTTTCGACGTCTTCCGGTTTGATTTAGGCTTAGGTATAGTTGAGAGATGTGATGGGCATGAAACAATCTATGGAATGATGTATTGGTTGTAGGCATTAAGGGATTGGATGGGGTGGCGCGTAAAGCCACGTGCCGCTATGAGTGATGGAGCTATGATGACCAGAAACTCCACTATTAGCAGGAAGGTTCTAAGATATGTTTTGTTGAGTTTCCTGTAGTTCATTTTAAAACATGCATATTGATATATCGCTCCGTGTGGTTAGGAACTAAAGAAGTTATGCATTCTAGGGTTATAGTTTACTATTGATGTATTATCTAGGGTTGTAGTTTACTACTAGATAATAGGAGTGACAAGGGTTGTAGTTCACTACAAGTCATCATTGCCTCGTTCTTCCTTGAGTCAGGATAGTCATATGTCGTCATGGATACTAGGCTTCTAAACAAAACTCAGTGAGTAGAGATGTCAGATTCCTCGGTCATCCATTTCAGATGATTTCATTTCATATTTAGCTCTCAGTCCATTTACTTCAGTTTATGATGACTAGAGACGTCAGATACCTCAATCATTCTCCTTTGATTATTTCATTTTGGATTTAGTTCTCAATTACCCAAATATTAATTCTGATGGCTAGAGATGCAGATACCTCAGTCATCATTCTTATTAGATATTCCAGTTTTAGACCATCAGTTCAAATTCAACTCTCAGCTAGTCGATTTCATATCCCGTGTTTAGACATTTGAGTTTAGAGTCAATCTCTTGAATGATCTAAGCTATTCAGTTTCATCTTATGATTTTAAGTACTCACATACTAGTTTTTCACTAAAAATCAACGGAATGGCATAAATCTAACTTTTTATATTCTTATGTTATTATAGTTTTTGTCAACTCACTATAACAGTTTTCTTGTTTTTCGAATGTCTTTCCCTGAGATCTTTTATTTCAAATGCCCAAGTTTACAGAGTTTCAGTGAAGGGCAGGCGCACACATATTTTGAGGCATATCAATACCCCCGTAGGATCCCCTTGTAGTTTAGTTAGTTAGTTAGTTAGTTTAGAATATGTAGTAGCTTTGGTGTCAAGAAGTTTTTTCCTTTACATGTGTAGATTCTTAAATTGTTGATTTTAGCAAAGGTTTAGTTTCAGATTTCGCTTTCACTATTCTACTGGAAGTTTTATTTAGAATGTTATATGAAATCTCAGTTAGTAGCGTCGTTAGGACCTAATCCTGGTTTATGTTACTAAATTGGGGTCGGGTTCTATAGGATTAGAGTTGGAACATCGAGTTTGTAACATTCTTATTCACCAGTCTGCTTGTGTCCAAAAGATGCTTAGGCGATTTAACATTAACAAAGCACACTAATGGTTGTTTGCAATCTGGAACCCAAAAATGATCCGTTTTGTCCAAAAGATGATGATGAGAAACTTTTGGGAGCTGAGGTACCATACCTTAGTACTATTGGAGATTTGTCATATTTAGCTCAGTACACATATCCAAACATTACTTTCTATGTGAACATGTTAACTAGGTCTAGCTCTGCGCCAACACAACGTCATTGATATTGAGTAAAATATATCTTCAGGTACTTGAAGGGATCAATTGACTTGGGATTTTTCTTTCCCTACAAAGAAGCAAGAGAGAGACTTGAAATTCTAAAAAAAAGGAATTGTTGAAACGCAGATGTCAGACTCTACCCAGTTTGACATGTCGAACATGGCTCTCGACCCCTCGAACCATGCATTCCACTACTACATTTTTAACCATTGCTTTTTTATCATTGCCGGCGATTTTTCCCCTAAAAATCGCCGGCAATGTCTTTTTTTTTTTTAATCATTGCCGGCGATTTTTCCGGCAAATTGCCGGCAATGTTCCGCTAGTAATTAAAAAAAAAAAAGACATTGCCAGCGACTTAAATGTAAGTCGCCGGCAATGTCTTTGTTTTTTTTTTTAATCATATATTGCCGGCGACTTACATTTAAGTCGCCGGCAATGTTAAAAAAAAAAAAACATTGCCGGCGATTTTTGGGGGAAAAATCGCCGGCAATGCTTAAAAACTATTGCCGGCGATTTTTAAATCGCCGGCAATGGTTAAAAATGTAGTAGTGTTCGGGACGGTTATGCCAGAGTCATTCGACCCGTCGAGTTATTTTCTTGACCCATCGAAAACTGCATCCTTGACGGATCAGAAAGGATCACTTGACCCGTCGAGTTATATCCTCGACACGTCGAAGGAGGCTTTAGTTGCAACCATTGTTCTAAAAATTGGCCTAGGCAGCGCCTAGGTGCTAGACGGTTGCCCATCCTTGAATTTTTCCTCAAATTGGACAAAAAATTATTTTTCCCTTCTAGGCGGACCTAAGCAGGTCATTTTTAATTTTCTAGAAATATAAAAGCCTAAAATTTAGGGATCCAACCCTAAATTCTCAAACTGTATAGTCCATCTGAAGTCTTGCCTTACAACAGTCAATCCTGACTATGTTCAATCTCCTCACTTTACAGCCTTTCATTATGTTATGGTTTTGTATTGTGTAGATAGATGAATTGTAAAGACTATAAAGTCTGAACATTGTGTCATGTAACTTATAATAAAGACTCGGTGTTATGCTTTTTATTTAGTTATTGTGACTATAATTATGTCTAACTTGGCTTTATAAGGATATTTATTATTATATATATCAATTAATATATATTTAATACAAACAACCTCGAAACCGCGTAGAATCCATTAAATATTCGCCTGGCCGCCTAAACGCTAGAAGGTACCTTTACAGTTTAGGAACACCTAACGTTTTGTAGAACTTTGGCTACAAGCACTGAACCACATTTCATTGTAGTCCCATATTTTGAGACAACGTGTAATGTATTTGTAGGGTTTGTTGATGCTGGGTATCTCTCCGACCCACATGAAGGACGTTCCCAAACTGGATATGTATTCACCATGGCGAACACGGCGATTTCTTAGAGATCTACAAAAAAATCCCTTGTTGTTACTTCATCGAATCATTTTGAGATCATAGTTCTTCATTAAGCTGTTAAAGAGTGTATCTGGTTAGGTCAATTAACACCATATTCGAGGGTCTAGTGGATTACTATCTACTATGACAACACCAACTTGTATATTTAATACTTCTTCAATCAGTAACAACAACAGTTATTGAATATCCATGTGAACCAAATTGGTTTGGTGGATAATGTTGCGGACTTGTTCACCAAGTCGATCACTTCTAAAATCTATATTTGTGAAACTTGTGAGACGCATTGGTATGCGAAGATTATCTGAACTTCGAGATTGAGTTACCATTCAGAGAGAGTTACATTTTGAATTGATATACATCAAGGGGAGTGTACATCACATGTAGTAGAATTTGTAGTTGATGCGTTGTACTTTTTTCCCCTTAGACCAAGCTTTTGTTTTTCCCATAAGATTTTTGTTTATTTGGCAAGATTTTTAGTGAGACAACAGGTTATGCATCATGCATTAAGAGCTCAACACAAGGGGGAGTATTTAAAGAAAGTATATTCCTAGTATCCTGGTGTGTGTCTTGTCCTAATTACAGTAAATTAGATATTCTAGCAATCCCTGATTTATAGGTATATGGATTGTAATGCCTATTTTTAAGGCTATCTATCAATAAATTAATATACAGTTTCAGGTTATTGGGTTTACTTTTCTCCTTCAACATATACTTAATTTTCTATATTTTATTATATATATAATTTATTTTTATTATTTTACTACACACTTTCTCCGAGTACCCACTTCTCCTTTTAAAAAAAATAAAAATCGCTTCTTTACACTTTGCTTCCATATACTCATATCCATTTTCATGCAACCTAGCCTTTCCTTCCCCTTCACATTTACCTTTCTCTATTTCCGATTACTTAATTTGCTAAACTAGCAGCACATATTCAGATAATCAGATTTCACATGTCATATCTTTATAAGAGTTTCCAAATTCCAACTGAAAAGTAAAACTGATCGATATTTATATAACGTGTACAGTTTACGTACGTTTGGCCACTCCTTTTAATTTCCACCCATCTCATCATGCGGTAAAAGACTAGCTGGGGATATCATTCTGTCTGGCCCTTAAATTGAATCTTATTTATTTAATTATGAATAAGGCCATATGCCTAGTTAGTAGTCTCAATTCGGGAGGAAAATCAGATTGTCTCATTGTAATCTTTATTGAGCAAGGAAGACGAAGTCTTGTGAATCTAGTATTCAAAGTCTTTCGAGGATTTAGATTTCCTACTCTTTATGGATCAAGGGATACGCTAGGAACTATTAATACATATAGAGAGATTCAGGACAAAATCTGGACATCTACACATATACACAAATTTGCTCTTAGTAAACAAGCTATCTTTGCGAGAAAAACTGGTAGCGGCGAATTCCGAATTCTCATCAGACAGGGCGTGAGCAATTCGACAATTCACTCTTGTCAGATGACAGTGATCAAAGGAAGGTTCACCAGACAGGGCGTGAACATTTCGGCTATCAACAAAGTCATAAACTTGTGTTCTCAACAGACGCCAAGAACATTGTTTTGCTTTATACCAGACATGGTGTATAAGGCATCGATTTTTGTGGATCTGCAGTGAGATCACAAACACAAGTCCTATGCAATCTAGGAAAAAAGAATCCATTAAACGAGGTTGGTGCTTTCCTTGTTTCAGTTGCTTGTGTAGAAGCAAGTTTGGGGGCACAACTCTCCATCAACATTTTCATTCGACAGTGGCACGCCTAACACAATTTAAAAGAGACAGTTTGTACTACCCAAACTCTTGGGAGGAGCCAAATATTTTGTCACACCCAATGGGACATTACTTTTGTGGCCTCATCCATAAGGTTGCGAAGCTCGTTTAGCACGTGAAGCTTGAAAGGTATTTCATCCAGGAGATGCGTGGTCATCGAGTCAGCCGAGCAATGGAAGATCTTCAGTTGTCCTTGGAGTGAATCAATAACATTAGGCCCCTCCAGGTTGACTTCCTATACGTCCTCGAGAGTGGCCTTTACGGTTTGAACCTTTTCTCTGCCTCTCATACTCTTTGCATCATGGCTGAGCCACAGAGTGCTAAAGCTTCCGCTCTTGTGGAAGGAGGAATTGAAGATGAACTAGGTTGGCTTGGCGAGATAGGATGGAAGGCATCCGAGTCTACTTGGTCAAGAAGTCTGCTGAGGATAACAAGGGGCTAAGCAGAATCGTCGCCCGCTAGAGGATCTTCCCTTTGATAGTGTAGGTTGCTCAGATCTGATTCCTCATGTTTAACGGTGTCAGCGTAAAGGATCTATTTTCAGAACAGTTAGGGTAGGGGCTACTTATAAACAATTTTGAGGAGTTGTGCAAGTACTCGTAAGTGTCTCTGCTATCAAGCCCTCAGCAAGTACATGACTTCCCTCCCTAGGAGAGATTGGAATGGAGGAGGCTACAGCAGGCCGTCTCAGACTCTTGAAGGTTTGCCCAATAGGCGAGTTGTCATCGTCGTCTTCAGGAGTGTTAGGTGTAGAAGACGTACCACACGGCCCTCTCTGACGGATCTATGACGAAAGAAAAGTAAAGGTGAACAAATTGAATTCTTCTCGATGGTAGATCAACTTGTGCAGAGAAGTGTTAAGTAGCATACCAGATTTGTAGATTCATCTTCCTTTTTTGCTCCTTCCTCTTCCTGCTACTTGAAGTATTGGCATTCTTGCTTGATGCACCAGTAGTTGTCTTGTCCACCTGTTAAAACAGAAATTAAGTTTCTCGTTTGACTAAAACCAGAAAAAGAGAGCTTTTTCAGCAGGTTGTCGTGCCCACCTATTAAAATAGAATTTAAGTTTCTCGTTTGACTAAAACCAGTGAAAGAGAGCTTCAGTAGTGACCAAATGTACGTTAAGAGAAGTGAAGAATGCCTTAGGGGATTTCCATCTGGGCATCAGAGAGTCCCTTAGGGACTGCCTTGATCATTACCATGTCACTATCAGAAGTGAAGAATTCCGAGAAGCCTTTGAAGGTCTTCTCGGAGATCTCTTCAGGGGATTCGTTCCACAGGGACTTGTACTGGTCATTCTTCCACTGGCGATATGGACCAGTAATGCCAAAGTCTGGCCGGATGGTCGGCCTCGTTTGTATGGCAGCCTCATAGAAAATTGGTTGCAGGACGAAGTTATCCGATGTGCTCACTGCCTCAGCATCTCATGGCTTGACAGTGAACCTCCAAGAGGTACATCTATTCATTGAGTTAATCAAGGGATATGGAGCGCATTGAGTCCTTCCAAGCTGTCGAGCTAAGTGGTTAGGGGCGTACAGCTCGAAGCTGATTGTAGCATTTGGGTTTCTAAGGTCTGCATATGATATGCTTTGGACAAAGATGTTGCCCACTGCTGGAGTTTGCTGTGATGACAAGAAGAATCCGCTAGTCAGGTTTGGTAGAAATCTTCGTTGAATCATCATGTTGGCCATGTCCTCAGGTTTGGTTTCTACAAAGCCTCTTCAATCGCATTTGTTGGACCTAATCTTGAGGTCTGGGGGCAATGTTTGGACCATAAATTAAATCTTATTTATTTAATTATGAATAAGGCCTATAGGCCGATTCTCACAGCCTGCTTAGTAGTCCCAGTTTGGGAAGAAAATCAGATTGTCTCGTTGTAATCCTTATTGAGTAAGGAAGACGAAATCTTGTGAATCTAGTATTTAAAGTCCTTCAAGGATTTAGATTTCCTACTCTTTATATATCGAGGGATATGCTAGGAACGATTAGTATATATGGAGAGATTCAGGACAAAATTTAGACCTCTACACACATACGTAAATTTTCTTTCTCCTCGCGAGAAAAACTGGCAGCGGTGAATTCTGAATTCTCATTAGACAGGGCGTGGGCGATTCGATAATTCACTCTTTTCAAACGACGGTGATCAAAGAAATGTTCACCAGACAAGGCGTAAAGATTTCAGAGGTCTACGAATGAAAGGACCCAACCCCGATTTAGTTTCCTAAACCGGAATCAAACCCCTTCTGAAAACACGAACTTTCAAAAACCATAGAAATTTTGGCAGAGTTTCACTATATTGCGGAATTTCCATTAACCTGCACCCGAAAACACACTACATCCTATGCCACAAAAGCGAAACCGTGGGCACCAATCCCATCCGGATTTCTCAAAATGATATCATCATAATATAAATTAATAAGCAAAAATGTAACTTTACAGAAATCCGGGAAAAAACATATGAAAATATAAACATCAGAGTATTCAGAGCGACCTCTAGTATATATACATAAATATATAACAATAAGCTAAACAAGAAACCTACTGAGAAAGAAAAATAGCTCGAATATTAAGCCTCTGACTGCGACGTGCGACACCAGAATCTGAACTGCAAACTGGGCATTGAAAACAAAGAGCCCAGAGAAAGACATATAAACCGTTAGAGTGAGTGGATGAAAACAAATGTCTTTCGCGGAATAATATATGTTATAAAAACATATGCAAGTCTAAATGAATGAAAATGATATAGTACACGATGGAGACTCTAACTCCTCACGCGTACAGAGCATGCGTCGTAAAATCCCGCGGGGTCACTCATAGACACATCTGCGCTAGTACAGTCCGAATCACGGGATTCTAGACCCACACGTGATTCAAGCCAGAAAGGCCTCAGGTCAGAGGTCTGCCCCCCTCCCCCCGGTAAAGGCCTCGGGTCAGGGGTCACAGCCTCCCCCGGTAAACATCCTCGGGGATCAGCCGGGATGCAAGTGTATCGATACAACAATATATACTGTGACTGTACTCTGTGTAAACAAAATCATAAATCGTTTCATGCAAAGGTTTAAAGCACAATGTAAATGCATATTCGTATTACATAATTATATAAGCATATTCGTCGATGCATATTCGTATATGAATAATTGTAAAACACATGCTCGAATAAATCATAATCGCATATGCATGCTCATGCTTGTAAAACGTATAAATAAGACTCGCAACCAATCAGTGAAAAGAAATGTGTCCACTCACAGACAAGCACAGCGCGCAAACGCGCTAATCCCGAGATCCGGCGGAAGATCCTTCGCCTAACGTACGGTCTCGATCCCTGAATAATCACAAAATATTACTGATCAAAATCACAATTCAATACTCTGAACCACACCTTGGAAACCAACCATTCCCGAAAATATATAACTCGGATAACAGAAAACTCGCCGAAAACCCCAAATATACTCCACAAAACCTTCGACTTAAAATCCACTACTCAAATCAACTCGAAAACCTCAAGACGACGATCAGGGCACGATTACGAGCAAAACGGCATAAAACTTGACAAAATCCAAAAAGTTAACGCCTCGTCAGAGCTCTGCCTTTGACCGCCGCCGCCGTCGCGCCGTCACCGGAGAGATTTTCCGGCGAGGAAAGCCTAGATTTCTTCTCCTCCTCGAGCCCAGAACTTCTCACCACTACACCATCCACCAATTCCGCCTTAATTCACTGGAAAACTGCCCGAAACTTCCATGAATTTCAAAACGGCCGACGATCGACCCATTGCCGGAACTCCGGCCACGACGCACGGCGGTCCTCGAGACCACATTCAAAAGCTTCGCCGTGGTCCCCCAAGCCTTTCCCCCTTAATCCCCAGCCGCCACCGTGGCCGGAGCATCGCCGTCCGTTGCCCCCGAAATCTCACCGTTTCTCTTCCAAAATTCCAAGCCAAAAACTCCACAATACAACCCAATACATATATCAAAAGGAAGCATAGATCATAAGCTTCAATTCCCTACTTTAAAATCCGGCAACCGCGCCGTATTCCGGCAGCCACCACGACGGCGAGTCGTGACTCACTGAGTCAACACGGGTTGACTCGGTCAACTCGGCCCAGTTCAGTCAACTCGGTCAAACAGCCAATTTTCGAACTTTTGCGACAACTTTACGACTATTTGGCTATTTATACATCGCGAAACAACTCTATCCACAATTCGGATAACTCAAACTCGAACGGATAAACACGACTAACTCGGTGATAATTTCAAATATTCTTTTTATATTCCTCGATTATCCGAAAAATCCTCGAAAATCTCCTATGGACTCGAAATCAAATTCTCTACATTTCTCACGAACAAACCCAAATCAAATTCGTGTCCGAAAATTAAGTCGTGAAATAAGTTGCATATCCAATTAATTACGCTAAACCACAATTACTCGTAAAACTCGCGGATTAAGCCGATTACTATACCAATTCCAGTCCGGGTCGTCACAACGAAGTCACAAACCTGTGTTGTCAACACATGCCAAGAAGATTGCTCTACTTTATACCAGACATGGTGTATAAAACATCGATTTTAGTGGCTCTACAACGAGATCACGAACACAAGTCCTAGTCCATCTAAGGAAAAAAGAATCCATCAAACGAGGTTGATGCTCTCCTCATTTCAGTCGCTTGTGTAGAAACAAGTTCGACGGAGCAATTCTCCATCAACGTTCTGCCCTCAGTAATGACATGCCTAGCACAACTTAAAAGAGACATTTTGTACTACCCAAATTCGCGGGAGTAGCCAAACACATTCACCATTCATATATATAAAATTATATATATATATATTTAATAAGAGCATATACCCTATTACTCTTTTTAGTAGTGCTTATTTGCTATATATATACAATGAAGAAATTGTTAATTCATAATCTTTTTACACTAAAATTTTTAAGTCCGGCTTCAATTTATAAAACGCACACTAAAATTTAGAAAGGAAATTTCATTGAATTGTCTTTTGGCTAATACAAAACAAAGAATAGTACTTATCTTTGTCATTTTCAAAGCAATAGTTTTCGCATATAGCTAATTTGCTTTCGGACATTTTCCAAAGGAAGTATAGCATCACCTTTATATATTTCAATTTAATTGATCTTTTTATCCACTAGCTAGCTAGCTTGGAGGAGATCAATATTTTGGCAGCTGTCTTCCTCAATATTTGCTTCTCTACTTCCGTTGTAATTGTTCACATTAAATTAATTTGTACAAGTCAATCAAATATGTCTTTCCAGAGATTTGACTATGGAAACGTACTGAACCAAATATATAGTTCTGGACTCAGAGTTCCCTCGTTTTAATCTTGAAAGCTACTCTACGTTGAAAGTTTGAAATCATATATGAACCTCCGACATTTGAATGTCAGTGGATATTGGTCATATCGGTGGATTATAAATTGACATAAACGATGAACCTTTTTGTTTTTGTTATATATATATATATATATATATATATATATTTAGATCCCATTTCCTAAGAGCATCCGCACCCATGCTTGAAGCAAGAAGCAGAGCAAGAGCAAATCTTGCTTCAAGCAAGATGTATCCAAGATTTGCTCAAGCAAATCAAGTTTTGCACACACCCATTCACTATTTGTTTCAAGCAAATCAGGTTTGTCATGTAGTGAAATGTTTAAAAATGAATTACTGGATATATTTACCACCAATAATAATGTGACACGTGTCTTGATCGGTAATAATTATACAAGATTTCCGGTAAGATTTCCGACTAATTAAAAATTGACACGTGTCACCGCCATGTGTCATTGTCGGTAAAATAATTGGACTAGATATCCGGTAAGATTTTCGACCAATTACGATGCGACACGTGTCACTGCGAGATAGCGTCGTCGACAAAATAATTGAACCAGATTTCCGGTAAGATTTTCGACCAATTACGCTGCGACACGTGTCACTGCGAGATAGCGTCGTCGACAAAATAATTGAACCAGATTTCCGGTAAGATTTTCGACCAATTACGATGCGACACGTGTGTTCATATTTGACGATCGGATTATCTACAATTGTCTATAAAACGATCATCTTTCTTTCATAGTTGCCTCACACCATGTACAAGAATCCGAGTAGATAACTCATCTCTCTCAACACTTAGCAACATTTCCTTGTTCATCACTCTGATGGATCCTTTCAGCTTCCCCCATTTTTTCAGGAGGAGACAATGTCAACAAGAAGAGGATGACTATATGGAGCAATCATTCATCAATCAGGTGGTCATGGCGGAAGCACAAGACGACGATGAACCCTCACGACCGAGCGGTTCACGTCGCGGTAAAAAACCGAATCGTGATCGACAGAGGCTATCAAGGGGACGCAATCTCATAGATGATTACTTCATCGAACGTCCCAACTTCGAGGCGGCAGAATTTCGTCGGCGATATAGGATGAGCAGAAACCGATTCAACATTATCATGACGGATCTATGCAACCACGACCAATCTTGGCATCAAAGACCAGACGCGACTGGATTGCTAGGGCTTCTTCCTGAACAAAAGCTGACCGGTGCTCTGCGAATGTTAGCGTATGGGGCGGCCGCGGATCAGTGCACAGAAATTACAAGGATGGGGGAATCAACTACTCTTGCATGCATGAAGGATTTTTGCAGCCAAGTGTATGAAATCTATGGTCCAAGGTACCTCCGCAGTCCGACATCGGCAGACCTCACGCGACTCCTAGCTAAAGGCGAACGCCGAGGCTTTCCTGGCATGATCGGAAGTATCGACTGCATGCACTGGGAGTGGAAGAACTGCCCAACCGCCTATCAAGGGGCGTACTCAGGTCGAAAGGGTCGCCCAACTATTATTTTGGAGGCAGTGGCCTCGTATGATACGTGGATATGGCACACATTCTTCGGGTGTCCTGGAGCCAAAAATGACATTAATGTGCTCCACCTATCGGATGTGTTTTCAGAGGTCCTTTCAGGAAGAGGCCCAACTGCCGTCTATGAAGTCCATGGAGAGAGGTACAACCACGCTTATTATTTAGCTGACGGAATATATCCAAGGTACTCTACATTCGTCAAGACTATTTCTAATCCCCAGACGCCGCAAGATAAACTGTTCGCAAAGAAACAAGAGGCATACCGGAAAGATGTGGAGAGGGCCTTTGGCATCTTACAATCTCGATGGGCAATTATTCGTCATAGTTGTACATTGCACCACAAATCGGTAATGACTACCATCATGTTAGCTTGCATCATATTACATAATATGATTGTTGAAGAAGAGTACGTGGAGGATGAGGATGAGAATGAGGAAGAAGAAGACGTGCAAAATCCATCGAGGGCTTTCCGGGTTTATGATGGGCCGGTGGATTAACAAGGGAATCGAATTCCTTTTGAGCCAATTAGTAGAGATGGAGCAAATATACATAGGTTTCACGACCGTGTTGCCGATCTTGAATCTGGTTACATCCATATAGAGCTTCAGAAGGACTTGGTGAAGCACAATTGGAGGTTGGAAACCGGCGAGATACTCTAAATATTTAAGCTGTGTTTAATTTCTGTATGTGTGTTTAATTTCTGTATGTGTGTTTAATTATGAAGCTTCCGTTTTTATTTCAAGTGTATTTTAATTTCATCTTAATGAATAAATTGCATCTTTATTTCTTGAAAATTTAAATTACATAAAATTTAAATTACAGAAAATGACGAGCCAAGCCCAGATTTATTCTTAGTACAATACTATAACTTCTACGGAAAGAGCACGCGACTTGGGTGATAACAATCAGAGTATGTTTCATCGGTATGTTGATCTTGACTAGGTTCTCCTTCATTAAGGATGGCTAATTTCCTCTTTGTAAAATATCTTTTTGAGATTGGGGTCATTGCCTCCAAATCCATTGTCATGATCCTCGTTTCCTCCTCAAGTTTCTTCAATCGTAACTCTTCATCCGCCCTTGCTTCATTCCGCCTTTGAATTTCTATGTACTCCGCGTAATAATTAAGCTCACTCTCATTATGCGCTATCCTCTTGGATTGCCACGAAGCTTGGTCACTAGCAATGGTATGCAAAACCTCAACTCGTTGCTCAATAGGAGTCTTACCTTGTTTCTTTTGTCGCCTCGCTTCCTTTGCCGCCTTCGTTCCCATTGGTCTAGGCGGACTAGAGGGAGCGGGAGCGGGCACGTGGCTTTGAGGTGTCTCATTCACTTCTTCGTCATCCAAATTAATGGTTGGAGATGATTCGGCGGCGGAATGAGTAGGTTGGTCACTACTTGCATATGGAGATGGAGTACTTGGTAGCACCGAAATGAAAGAAGGATGATTCTTAACCACTTCCCAACATTCAAAGTGGGTAAACACTTTCTTCATATCCTTATAGTAACATGATTGAGCTTGCTTGACCTAATAAAATAATTATATTAGCTACAAAATTATGCTACAAAAATAAAGTACATATATAAATTATGCTACAAATAGCTACAAAATTATGCTACAAAAATAAAGTACATATATAAATTATGCTACAAAATTATGCTACAAAAATATGCTACAAATAGCTACAAAAATAAAGTACACATATATATAAATTATGCTACAAAAATAAAGTACATAATTTAAATACGATAATTTATTTAAATTGTATATATAAATTGAAGTTAAATATTGTATATATTTAAATTGAAGCACAATATTGTATATATAAATTGTATACATTATTTAAATTTATCTAATTTAAATTTGGTACGCATACAAATTTATATAATATATGCTACATAATTTAAATTATAATATAACTCATCATTATGTTACAAATAAATAAACTTACCTCATCCATTAGCGAAGTGCCGCTAGCTATACGTTGTTGTGCCGCGTACAAACATTCGCCCCATTTTTGCAAGAGTCGCTTGAATTTGTTGTAGTGAGACGAAAGCGCGATTCGGGTCCTCGGCTCTTTCGGAGGATCACCGGGTGCTGGCTCCCAATTTTTGACATAATCCGCATGAATTGTCTCCCACAATTTCTCCCTCTTTTGTTTGTTGCCGTCGTATTCATCAACGCTATGACGCACAAAAGAAATACACATTTGTAAATCTTCGGAAGGAAGCCAATGTGTGCCCATTGTTTAGGAAAAAAAGCTTAACGAAAGGATAGAGGAGATGGAAGGAGAAGTGTAATGGTATGCTCAAATTGGTGTGAATTGAGCAAAACTTGAAGTAGTATTTATAGGCAAAGATTTGGGAGAGTTTGAGATTTTTTGGAATTTTTTTACTATTTTTTGGATTTATTTCCGTTGAATTACAGACTGACTGAACAGTAAACTACAGTAGCCGTTGGGTTTAAATTCTGGCCATTGGATGAGGCTTTAAATTCAAAATGGAGGGCTGGGATTGATTTAGCCGTTGGTTGCTGATGCAGAAGCTCGGTAAGCCACGTGGCAGATCGTGATTGGTCCGTTAATTTTTTTTTAACTTTTTACTGGCGCGTGTGTTACATGCGCTAGCTTTAAAAAAAAACCTCAACGCGCCTGACGTCACCCATGTGGCGTGGGGTCCGCCAAGCGGTCGAGCAGGCGCCGGAGCAAAACGCGCTCGAGCGTTTGGTCGAGCATTCCTTGGCCGTTGACTGGGCGAGCAGCAGCTCACCGGTGCGAGGCGTTCATCCCGTTTGCTCGAGCAAGTCGCCGGTGCCCCACCACCTGCTCGATCACGAACTGCCCGGCTGCTCGCCGGTGCAGATGCCCTAATGGAGAGAGAGAACGAGAGTGTGGTGCAGAGCAACTGATGCAAAATTGCAAAAATAAGGCATAAAGGGTCGTTTGTTTCGCAGGACAAGCGTGCACCTTCTTAGCTTTTAATGCTGTCCTGCACTTATGTGTACCTCCCTAAAATGCACTAAATCTAACCTGCGTTTGGTGCCGTCAAGGATTACACTGTAGTGTTTAGACTTGTTTTCCCATGGAAACTTCTTGTTCCCATTACCTGTGTAGGTTTCTAAACCGAAACCCAGATTTCTAAACATGAGTTTTGTTAGAAAAGATACCTGGATTACCTTGATTGATGATACTAAACCAAAACCCACACAGTAGAACGAGCAAAACCTCATCATTTTCTTTCTCTAAGTCCATTTATCAACAAAGATGTAGATTCATTCATATCTTCAGCAAACAAACTCCATCAACTATTGTGCATCCAATCAATGGAATTCATATTCAATTCTTTGCCAGTATCTTATTCTGCAAATTTCATCAATTGAATACAATTTCTTCAACTCTTTTCCAAATAGCGAGCATCAAATTCTTTGATTCCATCAATTGAATTCCACCAGAAGCAAGAGGGAGACAATGAGAGAGGAATAATGTGACGAACATCTGAAATACATTTTTCTGGGTTTGTTGAGGATGTGACCAGATTCCCGATGACGAAATTAAAAGGGAATTGTGTAAAAGGATGACTGTTGTTGGTTTCAGTTTTACATGGTGTTACCTTGAGTACACCTTTTGGAGAACACACGGTAAGGTGAGCTAAGGAGGTCCAATGAAAAATCAGACGCTAGCTTGTACCATTTAACTTTGTACCGTGGCCACCAAACGCAGTACTAAGCAACTAATATCCCTTATCTGACCTTGTACCAGCTAAGCCTGGCAAACAAACGTGCCCTAAGAGACAGCCTAAGCCTCCGGCATATCTCAAAGACTTTGTGGCCAAGTAAAGTATCTCAAAGGTTGCTGAATAATTTGAATAAAAAACCAAAATTGTAGTTGTTTCTACATATTATGGGTTTGAGAGGTAATTCTTAAATTTCTTTGTTAAACTGCGTGAGACATAGACTTGTTCTGTTTAGTTTGTCCACCAAATGGGTATCAATAGCCTAGGTTTGCGCATAGACTGAGCGTGGTGGACTTCATGGCTCATCACAAGCGTGGTTGAGGTTACATAATGGAAGGTCAAGACGATAACTTTGAAATGGATGAAGTCAAGAGAATGCGCGCTTGCTCAACTTGTAGAGCGTATCTCTTTCATGGAAGCCCAGAACCAAGGAGGTGATGGAGGGGAGGAAAGAGATGTGGTTCCTTTCAGAAAAGAAGGGAAGAATAATAAAAAGGGTTTCGACTTAAAGGTTGATATCCCTGAATTCGTAAGAAAGTTAAGGCCAGACGACTTCGTAGTCTGGTTAAACATAGTTGAGCGAATATTTGATTACAAGGAGATTCTTGATGAGAAGAAAGTAAAGATTATATCAGTAAAGTTAGTGAAGAATTCTTATGCATGGTGGGAACAACTGAAAGTGTGTCGAGAACATTTAGGAAAACCTCAGATAAGAACATTAGAGAAACTAAAGAAGGAGCTAAAGAAGAAGTACCTTCCAGAAAACTATTTCCAAGCCAATTACCTCAAACTTCATAACTTAAGGCAAGGAAATCGAAGTGTAGATGAGTATACGGAAGAGTTTGATCTGCTTACCATGAGGTGTGGAGTGACGTAGAGTGAAGAACAAACTGCCACTAGGTTTTTGGTAGTTTTGAGGAGGGAGGTACATGACGTGCTGGTTCTATAACCATGGTGGGGTTACAATGAGATGTACCAGCTCACCTTTTAAGTAGAGAAACAACAACAAAGTCGTTTAAGAAGAAGCCTTTTCAAAGACTTGGAAGGCAAGAAGCCTACCACCACAAGTGCCCCAAAACCACACCACAACTCCGATGTTGGCAAGAAGCAACTAAGATCAAAGATGAGCCTAAGTTTGAACCAAGATAAGGGAATAGGAGAATTATCAAGTGTTACAAATGTTCTGGTTTAGGTCATATTGCATCTGAGTGTCCTAATTGAAAACGGGTTAATTTGGTTGAAGAGTTAGGAGGAAGTGGCAACAGGGAATTTGGTGAACCACCAACCTATGATGACTACAATGACAAGGATGGGGAAGAAGTGACTTGGAGTGACCACGGGAGTCATTGGTAATCAGGATGGTTATGAATGTAGCCAAAGTCGAGGAACACCCCAAATAACTACACCACAATATCTTTCATACTAGATGCACCTTAAATGGCAAGGTATGTAATGTGATAATAGATAGTGGGAGCTATGAAAACATGGTATCACAAGATATGGTAGATAAGCTCAACGTAGTTGCTGAGAAGAAGTCCAAAGCTTACAAGCTATCTTGGTTCAAGATAGGAGGTGAGGTTAGTGTGAACTAGAGGTGTTTAGTTGCATTTTTCATTGGGAAAAAGTATCAAGACTCACAGTGGTGTGATGTTGCACTAATGGATGTTTGTTATCTTCTACTTGGTAGTCTTTGGCAGTTTGATCTAAAAGCTATACATAATGGCTATTTTAACACCTATTCTTTTGAGAAAAACGGAAACAAGATTGTGCTAGAGCCATCTTAGTAGAACACAAAAGCAAATCAACCCGGCCAATGGAAAACTTGCTTACCATGAACAAGTTTTTAAATGAAGGTGAGAGTGAAGACATAACTTTTATGCTCTTTAGCAAAGAAGTTGGTACTGCGCACTTAACGCATCCCAAAGAGGTTGAGTCATTTTTGAGGAGTTTGAATATGTGATTCCATATGATTTGTCGGACAGGTTACCCTTGCTTAAAGATATACAACACTAAATAAACCTTGTTCCAGGGGCAGTGCTTCCCAGTAGACCATATTATCGCATGAGCCCCCAAGAATATGAGAAACTCAAGAAGCAGGTGACTGTGTTGTTGAAGAAAGGATTGATACATGAGAGCATGAGCCCTTGTGTGATACTGACACTGTTAACTCCAAAAAAAATGTGGATCATAGAGAATGTGCGTTGACAATAGAGCTATAAACAAAATCACTATGAAGTATTGATTTCCAATTCCTCGATTAGAAGATATGGTTGATCATCTGGCAGGAGTAAAATTGTTCTCTAAGATCGATCTCCGTAGTGGTTATCATCAAATTCGAATGAAGTCTGAAGATGAATAGAAGACAACTTTCAAGACAAGGGATGGCTTGTTTGAATGACTTGTTATGCCTTTTGGTTTGACTAATGCACCAAGCACTTTCATGAGAGCAATGAATCAAGTTTTATGAGCTTTTATTGGAAAATTTGTAATGATTTATTTTGATGACATCTTAGTTTACATCTTGAGTATGGAACAACTTATGCATCACTTAAGACAAGTGTTTGAAGCCTTGAGAAAACAACAAATGTTTGCTAACCTGAAGAAGTGTGAGATTTTGATAGATAAAGTGGTGTTCCTTGGCTTTATCATATCGGTAGAGGGTATTCAAGCTGATCTAAGGAAGATTGAAGCCATTGTTGAGTGGCCAACCCCCAAACCATACAAAATGTACTAATCGTTGCATATTTATGCAACTTTATTATGTTTAATTTATTCCCATTATTTAGTTCAATTGTCTTAGTTTTGAAAATATGAACTTAAATTTTAATTTTATAGGTATTTTGAGTGAATAAAGAGAAAAGAAGAAGAAATAAGGATTTTAAGCTGAAATTGAGAAATATGCTTGTGTAGATCGATCAGTTGATTTCGACACATAACTGGATACAACCAGATGGTGATATTTATATACAGGGAAAGCCTCAAATGCATAGTTTCCACAACATCTTCCATATCGTGATTTAGATGTCGGTAGAAGAAATTATGACTGATTTAGTACAGGGAGGTCAGTCTGCTCGGGAATCTGACTTTTGACGAGAATTCATGTTTTGAGGCCCAAATCACACCAACAAGCTTGTGGACGAATTTTTGTTTGATATACTTATTTAATATGGATGTGGGCTAGTGAAAGTAAGTCTTGAAAGTCAAGAGGAAATAGAAGAATCAAGAAGATAGTTTTTCTTCCAAGACAATGAGTCTTAAACCTACAAGAAAGAGGATTCAAGGAGCAATATAAAACCTTATAAATGAGCTTCTCTCTCTCTTCTCCCTCTTCCTATCTCTTCTTCTCTTCTTCTTCTCCATTATGTTTAGTTAGGTTTTCCTTTAGTTAGGGGATCGATGATCGAAGCCCTAGATTTGTCTTCGATTTCGAACCTCTTGTGATTTATTTAAATATTTGGATGAGTTTTATTTCACTTTTATATCATTGATGATTTCTATGTTCATGTTTTTTTAGTGCATGCTTAGTTGCATGATTTAGTATCTGGAGTCTAGAATGTGTGATTGACTGCTATATCAATGCATATACAATAGAGATAAACAAGCCCGTTGTGATAACTTGTGTGAAATAATTCCTTAGTGATGTTAAGACGACCGCTATATCGACCTTAGAAGTTTTGTTGTTTCTCAAATACTCTTAGATCATAATGACTCTAGTTGACTAGATTAGGACTCCGACATGTACCAATCTACCAATTAGGGATCAAGCTAAGATGATACTGATATTCTACTTAGTACGATTAGTAAGAGAGTGTAATGTAATCTGTGTCCTACCGACATTGGCCCGATTATGGGATTTAGACATCCATAGTTATTTATATTTGGTTGGGGTAATCAAGGCTATCTAGGATGGAGAGAGGTTCTTAACTATCTTCTTTATTAAGTTCTTCTTAATCTTTACTTTATTATTTTCTGTTTTTGCTTACTATTCTATTTTTTTATAATTTATTTCGATATCCAAAAGCCCAAATATCCTCTAAATTTACGTGATTGTTTGTTATTGTGTCTATTTATAGTGTTTGTTTTATTATTATTTTAGGTCGAGTCTAGGTATTTTAATTAACTAATTATTCATATGTAGGTTGAGTCTGCCAGATTTCTGGTATTATTGTAATTAAGTCTTTTAAGGCTTTTAGTCTCATCAATCCTCTGCGGGTAATGATCCATACTTCCATTATACGACATTGACATCTTTAAGTATAAAGTAGAGTTATCATTGATAAATGATTTTATGTCTATCATGTGCATAGCTTCCATGGTCTAGCCTCTTTCTATCGAAGGTTTATCAAGAATTTTAGCACTATCTCAGGATTCTCAACTTCAATGACCGATTGCTTGCAGAGTAAAGTATTCAAATGGACTGAGACAATTGATGTTAGTTTCCAAGCTATTAAAACTACTATGACTCAAGCTCACGTCCTTGCTCTTCTGGATTATAACAAGGTGTTTGAGGTTGATTGTGATGAATCCAAACTTGGGATAGGTGCAGTTTTAAGTCAAAAACATCGGCCTATAGCGTTCTACAGTGAGAAGCTTAGTGATGCCAGACTTAGGTACACAACATATGATGTCGAGTTCTATGCTACCATACAAGCCTTGAAGCATTGAAAATGATATTTGATTTTTTTATGAGTTTATTTTGTACTTTGATCACGGAGCTCTCGAGTACATCAATGGCCAACAGAAACTAAATCGAAGACATGCTTGTTGGGTAGAAGAGTTACAAGAGTTTAATTTTTTGGTCAAGGATAAAGCAGGTTGCTGATGTGTTGAGGGAGATGTTGTTGTCAGCCTTGAAGGTACAAGTTGAGGGTTTTGAGCACTTGAAATTATTATACAAGGATGGCTTTTGGGAAAGTTTGGGAGCAGTGTACTAGAAAAGGGCCACAAAATGACTTCCATATTCAAGAGGGGGTATTTATTCAAGGGTAGCCGGCTTTGTGTACCTTCAAGTTCGTTGAAACTGTGGATTAATGAAGAACATCATGGAAGAGGCTTATGAGGACATTTTGGATGAGACAATACACTAGCTAGCTTCGGTCAGTGAACATTTTTATTGTCCAAAATTGTAGAAATATGTGGTTACGTATGCAACGGTGCCTAGTTTGTCATTTAACTAAGAGTAGGCGTCAGAATTCCAAACTCTACACTCTTTTGCTAGAGCCACAAGCACCATAGCTTGATGTAAGTATGGATTTTGTTGTTGGCTTGCCACGAACTCGTAACAGTTTTGACTTAATTTTTGTAGTGATTGATCGCTTTTCAAAGATGGCACACTTGGTGTGATGCCCAGCCTCAAGCTGAATTTGTGACAACTCAACTCCAAATTAAGTACTAATTTGAGATTAGGTCATGACTTAACACTTAAAAAATTCTACCGAAATTTTCGCATAACCTCCCTATAACATGAAAACCTACCAAAAACCTGCAAGAGAGTTTCACACTCCTAAAGCATCAACAACTCACAAGCCAAACCATGACCACCTATGCCATCCGAATTTCTCAACATAATCATAAATATCTCATGATTCTTCTAAGAATGGAAAATTATCACACTTCAAGATTTAGAAAATCCAAACTCCACAAGTTACTAGACTCCTTAACAACACAACGGAAACAGAATACAAATGGTTCTCAGAGCACATGAGAACTAGTTTACTATATTACATGACTAGTAGGTCAACTGAAACGTAAACTGTTTCCGTTGTAATCTTGGTTGTGATATCTTGACCAAGATAACAAAACCGTTCAATAAAATAAACAAGTGAACGCAAATTAGCATAGAAATTACCCGAAAATCACGTACGAAAACCTTAAACTACTACTTCGCCAGAGCTCCGTCGTGGATGGCGGCACATGGCCGCCATGTGCCACCGTCGGCAACCAACTCCGATTATCCCAAAACTTATATGCTGGGCTACCTCTCGGCATTCCCTACCTTTTATTCTTCTTCGCTGGAGAGAGATTCAGCGGCGTTGTGGCCGGAATCACCACCATAGCGGCAGATCACCATTTCTGGCGACCGCCACCAACGACAGAATTCGACCCTGCAAAACGTTCCCCATACCAAGCCCAACGAAACCCCCTAACCACGAGCCACAATTTGATGGTAGTCGGCCGCCACGAACCCTGAAAGTCACAGAGACCAAAATAGTCGTGTTAGGGTTTCCACATCACAACGCCGCCCTCGTGCCTCGTTAGAGCTCATGGGTGAGCCCAAAACGTTCAGGAGCGCGAGGGCTATAGGAACCCCCCAACAACTTCGTCCAATTTGGCCGGAGCACAGTCGTACCCGACGACAGTACTTTGAGGAGAGAGATCGCGTCGATTCTCTCTCCGTCATGCCTGCATGTTCCAAAACTACAAATCAAGAGAAAGAGAAGCTTCAAAACCATACCTCAAACAACGGAAATGGTGGTCGGCTGAAGAAGAATTCGGCGGTCGAGTTCCGGGTCTGGTCAGGTTAACGGCGCGGGTCTCTTCCCAAAACGGGTCAGACCCAGAGATGATTATGGCTAGGTCAGGTCCTAATTCTAGGTATACCCAAATCCTTAAGGATCAATGGCCCATAATCGATCTCCTAGAGCTCCAACGAATGAGAAAAATTCCCCAATACTTTAATTCCTTTTTAACCAATTTCTTCTAACAATTTAGAAAATTAATAAAAATTAGCTATGTTATTCGAAAATTCCTACAAATTTGAAATTAAATCCTCTACACTTCTCGAGAAGGAAGTTAGGTCAAACTTCTTATGGAAATACGACTAATTAGTGTATTTACTAAATCACACTCGCTAAGCACGTTAATTTGGTTCGGGTCATTACAGAATTTGCTTACAACAACTCAAAACATAGGAGAATTGGGATGAGTCCCTTAAAAGTTGTGTACAGAAGCAACCTCAAAGTCTTATTGACTTGATTCCACTGCTAGTGAGTAACAAATTCAGTGGAGATGCCAACGAAATGGCTCAGCATATTAAACAGCTTCATGAGAAGGTGAGAACGCGTTTGGGAATGAGTAACTTAAAGTACAAAGAGCAAGTTTATAAACATCGTGGATTTGTTGAGTTTAAAGTTATAGATTTGGTTTGGATCAATCTAAGAAAGGACAGGTTTTCATGAGGAAAGTTTGGGAAGCTACAAGATCGAGGAGGTTGAACGTATAAGGTGTTGAAGAGGGTTGAGAGTAATGCATATGTGTTAGACTTGCTACCTGAAATGGGAGTGTCTGCTACCTTTAACATTGTAGACTTACAGGAGTGTCATGGAGGGAATCCAAATGACGTTGCAGACTCGAGGGCGAGTCCTTCTCATTCTCGGGAGTGTGATGCAGGAGCAGCTGATGCAAAAACAAGGCCTAAGAGGCAACCTAAGCCTCGGACATATCCCAAAGACTTTGTGGCCAAGTAAAGTATCTCAAAGGGTTGCTGAATAATTGAATAGAAAACCAAAACTGCAGTTGTATCTGTATATTGTGAGTTTGAGAGGTAATTCTTGAATTTTTTTGTTAAACTACCTGAGACGTAGACTAGGTCTGTTTAGCTCTGCCACCAGTATGCAGTTTGAATTTGTTGCCAGGATTGCTCTACAAATTCATGTTATTGACTTCTTATTGATGGATTCGTAGGCTACGGTCTATGAGGCCTAGTTTTATAATGCTATACTTTTTCAAAAAGTTATTTTTAAATCAACGGTCAATTAAAAAGCAGCTTTTAGAAGTAATTATTGAGTTGCTTTGATTAGTTGTTCCATTAAATACAATTCCCATTTAATGTTTTTATTTTTTTGAAGTTTATCAGACCCCTAAACACTTAAACTTCTTTCAAATGTTTTTTTCTTTCTTTTCTTTTTAAAAGCAAAGTCCCAAACTAGCCCTTAATGTGCTTCAGACGGAGCTCTGCTAGGGCACCTTTGAAAGAAAAAATAAACCTTTTATTAGGTGATGGCTGATTTAGCAGACACCATTTGATTGTTATGTGTAATTATTTTGATCAACGAACGAATAAACAATTTATTTATTTTTGGTTGAAGAATGAACGAGTAAACAATTTGCTATAATGTATTTATATAATGGTAAATTATGTATAAGGTTACTTACGTAAGATTATTTATGTATAAGGTCACCTGATATTTTTTTCCTAAATAAGGTCATTTGATTTAACAAAAATTCCCTCGTTCAATTTATTTACGTCTAATGTCATCATATATAAACTGGTCTCTCTTTCTCTCTCTCTGCTTCAGACCCAAAATACCCAAAACGTGCCCTACCAGAGCTCCTATCATCCTCCTCACTCCGATTCTGATCCCGTCACGTCGATGGCTACACACCTCCGAATTCGATTACACACCGGTGACTAAACCCTAGCCCCCTCATCACCCGCCTTCAGACCTCAGACTTCCGATTTCGTCACCATAGCCCCGCCTCCGCCTCCGACTTCGATTGTCGTTGCCATCGTGGGGTTTTGGGACACCGGTGACGCCGACTCTGCCTCTGCAGACAAATGCCGCCACCTCCCTCTCTCAAGAACCCCATGCATCATCCCAATTTCAGGTCTCTCTCTCTCTCTCTCTCTCTCTCTCTCTCTCTCTCTCTCTCTCTCTCTCTCAATTTCATTATCGTTTTAGTTCAGGAATATCAGTATGTAGAATTGTTGTGAGTAGTATGTAGTGTTGTCTGTGAGTAGTATGTAGTGTTGTCTGTGAGTAGTACGTATGCAGTGTTGTTTTTGAGTAGTATGTAGTGTGCTCTGTAGTAGTATGTAGTGTGTTCTGTAGTAGTATGTAGAATTGATGTAAGTATTATATAGAATTTATGTGAGTAATATGTAGTGTTTTGATGGTCTACTTTATTATTTTGCAGAAATGGCACAAATGGAGGACCCTAAGAAACCCAAAGTCCAAATAAGATCGACATTAAGAGGCTTTTGCAAAGTCATGGGTGAACTTCATAAAAAATTGCCTCCAAAAACAGTGAGGATGTTGCAAAAAACACCATTTGGCAGTTTAATGGAAAACACTACAACAGTTTGTTGAAAGTACTACTGTAGTTTTTAGAAAGTACTACTCTAGTCGTTGGACAGTACTACTCTACTGGGACTTTATGCATTCTAACTAAAACTTTGTTGAAAGTACCATTGTAGTTTTCAGAAAGTACTACTCTAGTTCTTGGACAGTACTAATCTACTGGGACTTTATGCATTCTAACTAAAACTTTGTTGAAAGTACTACTGTAATTTTCAGAAAGTACTACTCTAGTTGTTGGACAGTACTACTCTACTAGGACTTGATGCATTCTAATTAAAACTTTGTTGAAAGTACTACTGTAGTTTTCAGAAACTACTACTCTAGTTGTTGTCTAGTTGTTGGACAGTACTACTGTTACTAGTTTTACACACTATCCAGAAACTGAAAAATGAACCTTCGTTCCTGTTCTTTCTAGTGGCACAGAGCATGTATCCCTTGTACTTTCCCTTGAGATGGGCAACATCAAAAAATAAAAACACACACACAAAAACATAGAAAGCTAATATCACTACCACAATTCTTCTCATAGCTGACGACTTTGAGAAAACAAAGGCCGACGATTTTTGTTGTCGTCAGCTATAGAGAAGAATTGTGGTAGTGATATTGGCTTTCTATGTTTTTGTGTGTGTGTTTTTGTTTGTTGATGCTGCCCATCTCAAGAGAAAGTACAAGGGATACATGCTCTGTGGAGACATCTGCTCAAACCCGGCCTAATGCTCACATCGACCCGTCCGAAATTTGGATTCAACGGGCTGCCGGGCCGCAACTTCTTAGGCCCACGGGCCAATGAGCACCCATATAAGCCCTAAGTAAACGCGTGGGTGGGGTGAAACAGAAAACGTGTGCGAGCAGCAATTGGAGATTTGGAGCTTCATCGACATGGCGCCAAGAGACTGTCTATAGAACAACCAACCACAGCTCTTTTCTTTTCTTTTCTTTTCGCATGATCGAACCCGGTTCTTATCTGATCCAGCGCCCTCAAAAGGGTTTTACTGACACTTTTCGTCGTCTCTTCGAACGCAGCCAGTCAAGTCCAATGGAGTCTCTGCCGTCCCCACTGTACTACTCCACAACAAATTAAACACATTATTTTTACTCTCTTCGTCTTCTTTTTCTTCCCAAAACTTTGTTTCTTATAAATTTGTTGCACTTGAAACAGGAAGCGAACGTTCCCGGATAGCACTTCTGTGTTCATTGATTTAGACGACGACGTGTCGATCGTCGCTTCTCCATTGTTACGGACTCCAAAATCCCGAGAAGGAGGTTCGTTCACGCTTTATTCCATTATCTTAACTCGATCATGAACTCAATTCATTGGTTTGTTTATGATTTTCTGTTAGTTTGAAATTTGATAATGTGTTTGTAAACAAGTTACTGTTTGGGGCATTCAACAATTTTGGTTAGGGTTTTTGGTTTGGGGATTCCCATACATTTATATATACCTGCTTAGATTTTAGATAATGCTTGATTGTAGGATGCTTTAAATCCTAGTTCGGAGATAATGTGTCTTTGTGAGAATGTAACAATAAATCAACTCCCACGTTCTTGTGATGTTTTGTTGTGTGGCAAATTTACTGAACATCATTTGCTAGCTTTGTCTGATCCTTTTGTTATACCTCTTTTTTTTTATACACGACTTTGTTGTACCTCTATTCCTCCCAACTTTGTAGACTTCTAGTACCTCCTCGTTTCTTTCAATTCACACGATCGAAACCAGTTCGGGTACTCGGCCTTTTGGTACAGTCTTCTTCTGTACAGTCTTTCTCTGGTCTGTAGTCTGCACGAGAAAGCCGGGTCCAATGGAGTCACCGCCGTCCCCACAGAACTCAAAGTATCTCTCTTTCTTTCTTATATTTTACTTCGCTCAACAACGTTGGGAACTCTTTTTCACTTTTCTGACTCTCCTAGCCTAAATGTTGTAAACTTTACAGGAAGCGTGTGTTTTCCGAGGGCAGCTCTCACTGCATATCTCGCAAAGGCAAGGAGCAGGTTGGTTTGTTCATGTAACGCTAGCTATCTTCACACTATCATGCATTCATGCGGTCGTTATTTTTAGCTGATCAAGTTACTGTTTTTGATTAGTTTTTCAGCTGGGGCTTTAAACTGTTTTGTTTTGTTTTTTTAGGGTTTTGGTTTAGTGTCAACTGCTTAATTAGTTGTGAGGTGAGGTAACATTTGATCTAAAGGCAATGGTGAAAACCCTAGCTTGCTATTGGGAAATGCATGCGGAATTGAAGATTCTCTGACCCACCTTATCAACATTGCTGATCGATCGATAATACTTGCTCTGCCTAATTATGGGAATATACAACAATATGAATTTGCTCTTTAGATACCTGGCTTCTCTGCTTATAGTCTTATCAGAATGTTATTGAAATGAAACTTTAGCAACGATATATAACCTTCTTCATCATCAAAAAGTGTATTAAATTTCTGTAATCCTTGAAAGCTAGAAGTGATTAATGTGGATGCTGTATTCAATAATTTTACAGCATGTAACTTAATTTGCTACTTTTCCTTATAGGACTCGATTCCTCATAAGTATGACTTTCTATGCATGTGTAGATTGATAAGCACACAATTGATCTTAACTAATGCTCTTTAGGTTTATGTTTCTGATATAACTCACATCAACAATAGTGGAAATCCTGATTCTGCAATGTTGAATGATGAGAAAGTTGACAGGATTATCAAAGGGAAGCTAATAAACTACTCTCAGGATAACTACCCTAATCATAAAGCTAAAGTAGTTTTAGTCAAGGAATGAAATATCGATAATATCTTCGATATTTTTGTTTTTTGGACTTCTCGATATTAATCCTACATATCAATATCTTTTGTCCGATATTTCCCGAAATATTAGATATTTTTCGATATACCGCCGAAATCCTCGATATTTTCGAATTTATCCGAGATTTTGAATTTACATATATGTTGATCGTACTAAATCAAAAACACAAAATCCTCCACGCTAATAACTAAAAACCTCAATCAAATAATCTCTGTAAATAATCAACAAAACACAAATTACAAATTTCAAAACACATATTGATGATATAAGAATCTCACAAAGTTCTAATACAAATTTTCATGTATTTATCTCAATTTTTGCCGACTTTTTATTGAATCAATATTTCATCGATATTTCCGTCAAAATATCCATATTTTGGACAGTTGATATATGTTCGATATTCAATATTTTACTTCTTGGTTTTATTTCACACTTACATCTCTTGTTTATCATCACCCGATAGATATATATCAATCTTTAGCATATTTACTTTAACCTTACTTTCAGGGATCTCTTGCCAATAACTTTATTGGTTCTTCTGACATCAAGAGTTTAGCCTCAACATCAGATAGCATTGACTATGCTAATCTATTTCTGGATAATTTTGTTGATGTTGATGAGTATGCGTGGTTGCTTGCCCATTTTGATGATGTGGATATTCCCTCTGGAGTAGAAGCACCTATTCCACATATCTCCTGGTTGTTGGATCCCGTAAAAGATGATGCCAAATCAGTGTTGGAGAATGCGGAATAATAAACTGTAGAATGGAATCAGTAATTAACTCACCACCACAAGCCGAAAATAAAATGATTGAGAACACGGAGAATTAACATGGTTTGACAAAATTCGTACGTCTACGGGGCAGCAACGACAAAGAACCTCCACTATACGAATAAAAGTTACATTGAGAGAAATACTATTTCAAGACAAATACTTGAAAGGATACACTCTCACACTCGCTTTGTTTTGCTACACATACAAACTCTCTACTTGAAGTTTTTTCTCTAGCTATCTCACTCTTGATAACACACAAGGTGATAACTCTCTCCGATTCTTCCTATGTTTTACTCCATAGCAACATGCGTTTATATAGGCAAATGTATTCATGCATGCACGTCCATCACTTGCTTGATATTCAACTTGTCTTCCTCATTTCAAGCTCAATATTTTCATGCCACATTAATGCATTCTCTTTCATTTTGTCAAAGTTTGCAACCACCTGCAAGCCTATACATATAGGCTCCCTTGTATTTCAATATTTGCCGCATCAAGTTGCCTCACAGTAGATTGATGGGCATGAGGCAATTTTCTCTCCTCCAAATTAGAAGGGATTTTATTACCCCATCAATCTCCCCCTCCCAACTAAGTTGGAGGGACGCGTCATTCCCGAAGCACTCCTGGAAAACTCGAACTTCTCTTTCGGTAGAGACTTCATCATCATATCTGAATTGTTCTTTCGGTATGAACTTTCTTTAGAAATATTTCATTAGCTTCTAGCACATCTTATATCAAGTGATACCTCACATCAATGTGCTTTGACCTCGAGTGAAAACTCGAATTTTTGCTAAAGTAAATTACACTTTGACTATCACATTGCAAGACAAACTCTTGTTGTGTATGGCCCAATTCCAGTAGGAATCTCTTCAACCACAAAATATCTTCGCACACTTCTGTAACTGCAATGTACTCTGCTTCTGTAGTTGACAAAGAGGCACATTTTTGTAGTTTTGATTGCCATGAGACAGCTCCCCCTAAAAACGTAATCAGGTATCCTGATGTAGACTTCCTCGTGTCAATATCACTGGCCATATCTGCATCTGTGTAGCCAACCAGCTCAGACTTGTCACTTCCAAAGCATAGTCTCATCTTGGAAGTTCCTTGCAAGTATCTCAAAATCCACTTGACAGAATTCCAGTGATCCTTGCTTGGATTAGATAAGAATCTGCTAACAACACCAACTGCATGTGTTATGTTTGGTCTAGTACAAACCATCGCGGACATCAAGCTCCCTACTGCTGAGGCATATCGCATTGTTGCCATTTCTTCTTCCTTCTTCTAACTTGTAGGACTCTACTTTGAGCTGAGCTTCATGTGACTGGCAAGTGGAGTATCAACTTATTTTTCTTTCTCTGTGTGGAATCGCTCTATTACCTTCGCGATGTACTTTTCTTGTGATAACCATAACTTCTTGTTCCCTCAATCACAGGCAATATCCATGCTCAAAATCTGCTTGGCTGGTCCCAAATCCTTCATATCAAAGGACTTTGACAAACTTGTCTTTAACTGCTGGATCATCGCAATATCTTTTTTGACAATTAACATATCATCTACATAGAGTAGTAAAATGATAAAATTACCTCCAGCGGATTGTTGAATACACACACACGGATCAGCTGACGTTTTCTTGCACCCATGACTCACCATAAATGAGTTAAACTTCTTGTATCACTGTCTTGGTGCTTCATTCAATCCATAAAGGCTTTTCTTCAACTTGCATACCATATACTCTTCTCCGTTGACTTCAAAGCCTTCTGGTTGCTCCATGTATATTTCTTCCTTTAAATCACCATGAAGAAATGCAGTCTTCACGTCCATCTTCTCCACCTCAAGATCCATGCTCGCAGCCATGCCTAAAATGACTCTAATTGAGGTCATCTTGACAACATATGAGAAAATCTCATCAAAATCGAATCTTTCTTTCTGACTGAATCCTTTGACAACTAAGCGAGCCTTGTACTTCGTCAGCTTCTCATTCTTGTCTTGTTTTAACTTGAACACCCACTTGTTCTTAAGTGCTTTCCCGCCTTTAGGAAGCTCCACCAACTCGTAGGTGTCGTTCTTCAGTAACGACTCCATTTGTCGTGGTCTTGTTGAATCTTTGCTTCATGGTAACTTTTAGGCTCTCTGTCACTGGTCAACATGATGTAATTTGCATAAGGATCATCTCCATCATTAGTCACCAAAATATATTCTGATGATGGATACTTGGTGGATGGTGTCAACATTCTGGTGCTTCTGTGTATTGCTGCTTGATTATCCACAGGCTGCTCCCTCTGATCAAGCTCCCTCTCATCTTCGACTTCAACATCGATCATGTCAGGCACATCTCCAACTCTATCACCTTCCAACCCAACGTTGGATTCCTGCTGTAACGGTAAATCATAAATGTGGTTGTCTATTGCTGCATTTCTCGGTAGTACCTCCTTGTCGAAATCCATAAATGATTGGTCTTCATGGAACACCACATCTCTGCTTCTAATGAATTTCTTTGTCTTTGGATCCTACATCCAGTAACCAAATTCTTTATCGCCATAGCCAAAAAATATGCATGGCCTTGCCTTGTTATCCAACTTTGTTCATTGCTCCTTGGATACATGCGCGAATGTTTTACATTCCAATACTCTTAAATGTAAGTATGATGCATCTTTTCCGGTCTAAACTCCATTTGGAGTCTAAAATTTCAAAGGTACACATGGTGCTCTACTGATGAGGTAGCACACAGTCTTCACAGCTTCTCCCCAAAATTCTTTTGACAATTTGGCCATCTTCAACATGCATCTGACTTTCTCCATATTGGTATGGTTCATCCGCTCAGCTACACCATTATGTTGGGGGGTGTTAGGAACTGTCTTCTCATGTCTGATGTCATGTTTCGCACAATAATCTTTGAATTTGTGTGAGGTGTACTCTCTGCCATTGTCACTGCGAATGCACTTCAATTTTCTTCTAGTTTCTCTTACCACCACGGCATGAAAAATTGTAAACGTTTGGAACACGTGGTCTTTGGATTTTAGCAGATAAACCCAAACCTTCCGTAAAGCATCATTGATATAAGTAACAAAGTACTTCTACATATTCAATGAGTCGACTTCCATCGGACCACACAAATCAGAATGTACTAGATTGAGAATATTTTCTTTCCTTGTGAAAGATTTCGAAAAACTGATTTTTCTCTGCTTACCAAATCAACAATAATCCCAAGAGTCTAGTGAGTTACCTTTGGCAATAGGAATAAGCGACTTCTTTGACATCATTTGCAGTCCCTTCTCACTCATGTGGCCAAGACATCTATGTCATAAACTTGGTGAAGATTCCTCGACTGCATTCATCTCACTCTTGCATATCTTCCCATAAGTCTTATAAAGCGTGCAACACATTTTTTTTAGTAGCAACTACAAGAGATCCCTTGGTAAGCTTCCATTTTCCATCACCTTGATAATGATGAAAGCCTTGTCGATCAAGTACACTGGTTGACATAAGATTGAGACGTAGACCAGGAACATGTCTCATGTCTTTCAACATTAGCTGGTAGCCTACATCCATCTGTAAGCAAACATCTCCAATTTCAGCAATATTGGAGTAGCTGTCATTGCCCATCTTCACTTTACCAAAGTCACATGCTTTGTACGTAGTGAAGAACTCTACGTGGGATGTGGTGTGAAATGAGGCTTCGGAATCAACGATCCATTGAATTTCAGGATTATCTACCAGTAGACATTCACCTCCGAGTGACAAGAACTCACACTTATCATGAGACACCGCAGCAGTAACATTATTTGTGTTCTCCTTTTGTTGATGAGTAACTCTTCTCGCCCTTCTTTGAATTCCCACTTCAACTTGTGAAATTTTTTATTCATGTGGCCTAGAAGACCACAATGATGACACTTTCCACTGAACCTTGTTCTGGATTTGCTCATACTCCTTCCGTGGCCATTCGGTCATCTTCTCTTGCTCCTTCCTCTGTTCTCCGCAACAAAGAATTGACCATTTTTCTGAACTTGATGAAGAACTCCTTCTGGTTTCTTCGTTCATCATATTATCTTTGATACTTTCCATAGATAATACACCATTAAGAGCGGAGTTTCTTACAATAACAAAAAATGTCTCCCCGCTATCTAGTAACGACTCGAGCAGCAGCCAGGCTTGTAACTCATCATCAATCTTCATGCTCATCGTGGATAATTGATTGAGTACACTTTGAAAGTTATTGAGGTGCTCGGTCACTCGAACGCCTCCCCGATACTTCATGTTGATGAGCTCTTTAATGAGAAAAGATTTCTTGGTAGTAGTCTTTTTCTTGAACTAGGACTCCAGCTTCAACCAAAGCTCATGCACACTTGTTTCGTTGCCAACATTGTGGAACACACTGTCATCCACCCATTCACGAATATGACCAATACCTTTTTGGTTCATCTATGTCCAAATTGCTGGTATAGTACATTCTATCTTGGCATCGTCTCCCTCGATCGGCTCATGTAAATCCTTGCAATGGAGAATATCCTCCATTCTCGGCTTTCACGTAATCCAGTTGGAGTGGTTGAGTCTGATAATGGTACTCCGTGATCCTTCCATTCTAACAGATTTCGATCAAAACCACGATGTTTGATACCACTATTGGGGAATGCAGAATAATAAACTGTAGAATGGAATCAGTAATTAACTCACAACCACAAGCCGAAAAATAAAATGATAGAGAACACCGGGAATTAACGTGGTTCAGAAAAATGCCTATGTTCACGGGGCAGCAACAACAAAGAACCTCCACTATACGAATAAATGTACACTGAGAGAAACACTACTTCAAGACACACACTTGAAGGAATACACTCTCACATTCACTTTGTTTTGCTACACACATAAACTCTCTACTTGGAGTTTTGTCTCTAGCTATCTCACTCTTGATAACACACAAGGTGATAACTCTCTTCGGTTCTTCCTACGTTTTGCTCCATAGCAACATGCATTTATATAGGCAAATGTATTCATGCATACATGTCCATCACTTGCTTGATATTCAACTTGTCTTTCTCATTTCAAGCTCAATGTTTCCACGCCACATTAATGCATTCTCTTCCATTTTGTCAAATTTTGCAGCCACCCACAAGCCTATACATATAGGCTCCCTTGTATTTCAATATTTGTTGCATCAAGTTGCCTCGCTGTAGATTGATGGGCATGAGGCAATTTGCTCTCCTCCAAATAAGAAGAGATGTTTTTACCCTATCAGTCAATTTTTGGAAGTACTTTCGATACAAAGGTTCAAGCTGCTAAGAGTTCTGCCTCAACCTTGCATAATATAATAGACTTAGATGGTCCCAGTTCGCATGCATCTTATTTCCCTGGTGACTATTCTAGTCTTTATTTGGAAGAGTCTATTGACATCGATGACTACTCCAAAATGCTAGCTCATTTTGACAATGTGGATATTCCTCCTGGAATAGAAGCAAATATCCCATGTTTTCTGCCATTATCAGATTCTCATAAAAGTAATTTAGAAGCAATTTCTGAAAGTAGTTCAAGCTTGAAGGCCCAATGTGTCGGTTTTAATTCACCATCTTGGAAAATTGCAAAAGCTTCCAAGATTAAAGCAAAACAATATAACTATTCAAGCTTGGATTCTCAAAATGATAGCACAATTCTTTCTCCTGGGATATCTTCAACTTGGAAACTTCCTCAAACTTCCAGCTGTAAAACGCAACATTCTTATCTGCAACACAAAAGAAGATCTTTTAATATTTCTGCTAGAGTAGAATTACCAAAGTTTCAAACTGAAACTCAGAACAATGGTCTCCCTGCAAAGCAAGGTTTTAGCATTGAGACAGAAGAAACTATGAGGAAGCTCAAGGATTTCAAACAATTTGATACAGTTGAAGACTATTCAGACCATCGTTTTATTGTGAAGAGTCGTTTGACTATGCAGGTGAGTTATTGCATATGATGTATTGCATTTGCATACTTCCATACCTTTATCTTATACTAATTTGATTTTATTCCATTGTGATGGCTTCAGAAAAATAGGGCAAAGAGAATTCAGGAAGAGTGAAAGATCCTGGAGAAAGATTTGCCTGGTGAGACGTTGTGCATTAAAAATTTATATTATAATATATGTTCAGCTAGTTTTTGGAATTGAATCTTAGTTAATGGCTTGTCCTGAACTTTAAAAATTACAATATGTGGAAGATGAAAGTAGTGTTGCTGTTGGAACTGATAGAACTTTGTTTCATTACCTTTTTATCTTCCCAACTTTGCATTATTCACATAACCTTTGATGCCCCAACCTCGTTGTTCAACATCTTGATGTCTTGACAGATACTATATTTGTTAGAGTTCATGAGACAAGGATGGATCATTTGAGAGCTGTTATTCTTGGAGCTGAAGGTACTCCCTACCACGGTGGTCTCTTCTTCTTTGATGTTTCCTTCCCGATCGAGTGCCTATCCCAATGTACCACCAGTATGTGTTGATACTGTTCTTATTGATTATTAGTTGCTTAGTTACATAATCATTCATTTATTCTGACCTCGAACATTGTAATGTCAGAGTGTCTGTTAGAGCATCTCTCATGGTAGGCTAAATTCTTAGTCAAATTTGGCTTAAAAAATAAGAATCTTTTGTAGAATCTGTTTTTAACCTATCAAAGTTTCCCACCGTAAGCTAAATCCTTAGTCAAATTTATAGCATTTTGACTCTAAAAGACACTCCCATCATAAGCTAAATCTCAAGGTAAAGTCATTTCTAATTTTTTTTGTCATATAAATGTAATGTTAATTATATTTCTATGCATATTTTTTTCTTTTCTCATATATATAATTTTAAAAATAAATTAAAACTACAAATATTGAGAAGGACATACATAGATCTTATTCCTTCAATATATGATAATTAAAAGATACAATCAACGAAAATTAAAAAAATACAACACTAAATTTATTTGAAAACAAAAATAAACATTTAACGATCACGATTTCAAATTTATGTTCCTCCATGTCACTGCTAAATATGTTCAATCAAAGCATCTCGAAGTTCATAATGAATTTTCTTATCTTTAATTTTTCTATGACAATCAAAAAATTGGTTAAATCTTGTTGTTTCATCGGCCATTATCTCAACAGTAGGGGCGGGTGCTTCATTAAATTTCTTAATCATAGCCGATAAATCTCGCTCATCCTCGATAATCATGTTGTGCATTTTGATACATGTCATTATATCATGTAAAATACGTTTATCCCAAAATCATGCTAGTCCTGTAATAATTGCCCAACGTGATTGAAGAACTCCAAATGCACGCTCCATTTCCTTCCTATATGATTCTTGCTTTGTGGCGAACAAATTTTCTTCCGACCTTGTGGATCATGTATAGTTTGGACAAGTGTGCACCATTTAGGATATATACCATCAGCTAGATAATAACCAACACTATAATCCTTAGCTTACCCATAATTGTATAACTAATCGAAGGAGATTTACCTTCAACAAGATCTACAAATAAGTGAGATGCTTCTAGCACATTGATGTCGTTGTTCGATCCCGGTAACCCAAAATATGCCTGCCATATCCAAAGATCATAATCTGCTACGGCCTCAAGAATAATGGTTGGTGATCCCTTCCGCCCCGAGTACATTCCTGCCCAAGATTTTGGGCAATTTTTCCACCAATGCATACAATCTAAACTCCCCAACATTCCTGGAAAACCACATTCTTCACCAATATAAAGAAGCCTTGCTATATTATCAGAGTTAGGTCTCCTTGGATATTGTGGTCCAAATACCTCTATAATTGCTCGGCAAAATTTTTTCATACATCTAATAGCAGTAGACTCACCAATTTTCAAATAGTCGTCCAGAGTGTCAGCAGGTACACCATACGCAATCATTTGAAAAATGATTGTGATCTTTTGTAAGGATGACAAACCGAGCTTTCCGACCACATCGTATTGTTGTACAAAGAATGTGACATGATCTTTGACAGCATCCGCAATTTGATGAAATAAAGTTTTAATCATTCGGAAACGTCTTTGAAATATTTTGTCATCATGAATTGGGCGCTCGGCAAAATAATCCCTCCATAAATTATATGCAGCTTCTTCTCGGGGTCAATTGACCATTACATGGCCTGGAATTGCACCATGATATTTTGATTGAGCATCATCATCTTCATCATCAAGAATCTCCGCCACGAGAAGGTTATTATTCGCGTACATGCGAAGTAGTAAATCTTGCTCTTCATCATATGCTGTCATGACTTAATGAAAGTAACCATTAGTATCATTTGATGAAATATAAGATGATGAGAACTGAGAAGGGTTCATTGTTGAGGAATAGAAATGGGAGCAGTGTTTATTTTTTCCTTCTAAGGTTATGAAACTAGCTTGAATTACTACATATGTACTTATATAGTAGTAATGTGATAAATATATAGAAATCAAAAGAATTTCAAATTTCTCGACATTGAAAATTTGTATCAAATTGGTCAAGATTGTGGTTTCAATTATCAACTTTCCTATTTCTCAAACCTTACACACAAAAAAGGTATGTAGTCTTTCTTTTTTCAACAAAGTTTGAGTCCTCATTTTCAACCAAAAGTTTGATCAAATTTGAGTCTTCATTTTCAATATCTAGTCAAAATTCAGCATTGGTCTTATTGATCAAGGAGACAAGAATTTCAAACATTTACATTCCAAGAAAAAAAGGAAAGTTACGAAGGATTTCAAACCTAATTTGACTCAAAATAAGAAAGTTTGCAATAAATTTCATCATAATTGATCAATGCTAACTTCCTTATTTTGACCAAAATTTATGCTACAAAATTCATGATTTTAGTTTTATCATTTCAAGATTAAATCACATATTTTATAACTATATATATCAGTAGTGTTACTAGCAATCTCATATTCTTCTTCAATGAATACTTGTAAGGGAAAAAAAAATTCTATGGAAGAGGATCAACTCTTGTGCCACATATATCTTGATGTTAGTCAAGATCCGATACATGGTGTTAATCAAAAAAAGGATAAGATATGAGAAATGATAATTACTCTGTGGAATCAGCAAAAGCCACATCAATATGAAGTAAGAAGGTTCATATACTCTCCAAAGTAGATTTTATGATCACTCATATGTTATAAGCAATTTCGCGGTGCTATTCGACAAGTAGAATATACCAACCTGAGTGGTGCTTCTGAAATTGATATAGTATTTACATTACTGTTTATTATAACTTTCTATTATCTTTATATTGACAGATGACAAATACAAAGAAATTAATGTGGGATGATACGAGCTATAAAAAATAAAGGAGTTTCAATTTGAGAATGTATGGAGCATTCTCAAGGATGCTAAAAAAAGGATGGACACTACTGATACGGTAGCGGCTCAACCCCAAAGAAGAAAAAATTCATTGGAAGGAGGTCAATCAAGTTCTCACACATCTAAGTCATCAGGTACACCATCATTTAATGTCGATTTGAATGTCGATGTTGATGCTATTGAACAAGAATTTATCAATGAAGAGTTATCATCATCATATAGACCAATTGGAACAAAGAAAGTAAAACATAAAAGAAAATAAGATAATGAAAAGAAAAAACTTACTGAGCAAATTCTCAAAGAAAACTAGAGACTAAATGAGTTGGTAGAAAAAAAAATATCTGATAGATGTACATTTTCTGCCAAACATGAGCAATATGCGGCTACGAAATTAGAGATTCAATGTCAGCGTGAGGATAACAAAATTATGCTCATGAGTTTGGATTCCATTTCATATCCAAAAGATCGTGAGTATTTTGAGATGAGAAAAAATGAAATTAGGCAAAGAAGAGCCCGTGAATCCCAACAACAACAATCGCCCATGACGTTTGGCTATAACAATTTTGCTATCATGAATTCGTTCCAAGGTGACACACAAGCCACATTCAACTCTGGAACCTTTAGTAATGCACTTCAAGTTTCAAGTCAATATGGATCAAGTAGTGAATACGGAGCAACGCCAAATTATTGAGGAATTGGTGACTATGGAGGAGTGAGTCTTTATGAAGGACATTTTGGATATGGAAAAGGCAAAGATTATGGAGGAAGCGGAGGTACCGGAACAAGCGATGGACATGGAAGAGCCCCGTAATGAAAGCGGTGGAGTACCGAATTACTATTGATGATTCTTATAATATATGTTTTCTTATTGAAAAATAATGTGTTTTTAATAAGTCTAGCATTTTATGTTAGTTATTTTGTTATGTTGTAATTTTGTTAAGTTTAACATTTTTTGTTGTTAACGTTTTAATAAGTAATGTAACTCTTTTTATGAATAAGTTATGTACTTTTTTAATTTAATAATTAAACAAATATATGATTTTTTTCTAAATATATTAGATATGGGGGTACACGAAAGGTCTTATCGAGATCTTCACAATGGTAAAAAAAATAGAAACCAATTTTTAGTTATGCAGCTGTGAAAGATTAAAAAGTTTTAGTTCAAATTTAAAAATGATATAAAATGAAATAAGATGGTAAGTAAAATGACAAATCTGAAAATAAAAATAAAAATTGAATAACATATTATTTAGCTATAGCCTATAGAAGTGGAAGGCCAAATTTAACTTACACAATTATTTAAACTAAATTTTTATCTTAAAAATTAAAATTTAACTTATGATAAGAATAATCACAAGTTAAATTTGATTTTTTAATCTAACAGGAGATTGTCTTACCACTCAGGTGGTCTCGGACTAAATCCAAATCTGTACGATTGTGGTAAAGTATGCCTCATCCTGCTCAACAGCCGGTGGTCTGGGAATTCGAATGAGAGGTGGGTCCCTGGCGTGTCAACCATGCTACAAGTTCTGGTCTCTATCAAGGGCTGATCTTGAATACAGAGCCCTACTTCAATGAGCCTGGATATGAAACTTTGAAGGGTCTTCCATCTGGTGAAATGAGTTCCAAGAAGTACAATGAGGATACACTCATCCTATCTCTGAGGACAATGGTGTACACGATGAAAACGCCTCCAAAGGTATGATCTGATATCCTCTTTCATTTTCTTCTTTATAGCTAACACATTGAAAGGATGACATCAGTCATCTGCAATATCGAAGTGGGATGAGTTTTCATTTTTTTATTTGGAAATATGGACGAGTTTTATTTGTCAGGGAAATGTAGCTAAAGTTCTCTTCACTCAAGTTTGTCAACAACTTAACTCGCAGAGAAATTTATTATGTTTGCAACACATATTATTTGTTTTCTTTTTAAAAATTACCACACTAAAGATTTCAGTATAAAATTATAAATGAATTAGAAAGTATAGAGGACTTGTGAGTTCATTTCTCCGAGCTTTATCCGGATATGAGGGACTAAAACTTCCAAAATCATGATATGGAACTGATCGAGGGAAAGTAATTTCTTGAATGTAGTGCAATTGAGAGTCAATTATTTTAGAAGACTACAATAGGTGTCTTATTTCTTGTTTTCTCTATACAGACTTGATTAGCATGCCAGGTATCAGACATAAGTTATGAGGACACAGTATTGTTGTCTGAATGTGATGCTTGTGAGATCTTTCAATAGAATATCTCAGGTATATGGCTATGACTGTGTATATGGATGCTATATTTTGAGGACTTTGTTCTTGGACATTTCCGGGTTCATGCTCAAGAGATTGTAGCCGCATGCAAGTCATATGCGGATAGTAGACGTTGTTCTTGGACATTTCCGGGCTCATGCTCAAGAGATTGTAACCGCATGCAAGGCATATGCAGATGCTGCGCAAGTGGGGTGTCTTGTCAAAGGTCGTGTTCAGGCCGATAACAGTAAACAGCAGCAGCTCTCAGGCTTTTAAATCTTCTGTAGCCAGGTTCTTGCCCTCTTGTCAATGAGTTGAAACAAATTCATGCCCATGGACTGTGGGATAATTTTACCACCAGCACTCGTTTCGGAACAAGAATACGTACCGGTAGTCTCCTTAAGGCTGCAACAACAATGTTTTCATGGCTTGGTAACATTTTTGAACTAAACATTTGCACGTTTTACAGTGCTTAACTTGGGCCGGTTCTCGCTTGTCTAAAATTTGAATTTTTTATTTTGAGGTGAAATTATATAATTGTTGGAAGAGAATAAACTGATAGATTGTAAATTGTCACTCTTTTATTGATAGAATGTCTTAAATGTAGGCTGATACAATTTGTTACAATCAATGTTCCGATATAACAGGGATTCTTTGTATTTCTATATAGTTTAGTCTGTATCTAATTAGGACAAGACGCACACCGGAAGTTACGAAGAATAAATCTTCTTAAACACTCACTCTTGTGTTGATGGCCTAATGAATGAGTTATAACCTGTTGCCTCACTAAAAACCTCGTCAAGCAAACAAAAACCTCATGTGTAAAATAAAAGCTTGATCTAAGGAAAAAAGAGTGCAACACATCAACTACAAATGCTACTACATGTGTCGTAGACTCCTCCTGATGTCTACAGAAATGTAACTCCCCCTGACTGTAAACTCAGTCATGGTACAGTCATGGAGTTCAGATAACCTGCGCATACCAATGCGTCTCACATGTTTCACAAATGTAGATTTAGATAATGACTTGCTAAACAAGTTTGCAACATTATCCGCTGAACCAACCTGGTTCACATGGATAATCAATAACCGTTGCTATAGTTGATTATAGGAGTACTTTGACGAAATGAATTAAGTATGACACCCTTAATGTAACCCAACTTCATTTATTCAATGCAAATCGCATTATCCTCAAAGATGTAAGTTAGTGTTATCGTAGTATATGACAATCCACTAGACCCTTGAATATGTTGTATGATCATCCTAAAACAGACACACTCATTAACCGCTTCATACAAAGTTTTAATCTTAGAATAGTTTGAGGAAATAGCAACAATGGTTTACTTTTTTGTTCTCCAAGAAATCGCCATGTTTCCCATGGTGAATAACCTGTATAGGAATGTCCTATATGTAGCAATGAATTAACGGCTAGCTCTCTAACCCTTTTTTGATCCGTCCCAGATCATTAGTTTGTAACTTGTGTGAATGTAACTAGATAAATCGACTATATCTTAATTTTTTTTGTGCAACTTTCTAATGACATAATTTGAGTTTAAATTTTATTTGTTTCTAATTATTTTGTATGTAAAATGATATTCATCGAAATCATTGATATGGTTGAATCACTTGAATGAACAGAAGCTTATGAATTATTTCTTTTCCTTTTCTTACCTATACATGTTTGACCATACATTTGAATGTGCGTTACGGTCAATTACATTTATGGAAGCAAAGCCAAATCAACGACGGATTATAATCTAAAGTATCGGAAACAAGCCAATTTCACATCCCTTTTCTTTATTTCTTTCCTTTACCTCATTTTTACTTTATAGATTCAACTTTTCGTTTGGTTGAATGGGACTACAAGTCTACAAACTTCATAACTTAACCTTTATCTTCCCGTTTTGATTTCGTCATGGCAAACCAATCAACAATATCTTTGAAATTTCCAGCTCCTCCCCCAGACTGGCACTCTCTGCTGCACTAGTGGCACAAATGGTAATTTTTCCAAGACGAGAAGACTCTCTTCTTTGTTCTTCGAAGGGCCAAAGACATACATAAACTCTCCCCTTGGTGGTGGTGGTGGTGGTCGTCAAAATGAAATCTATGTCGATCCTACAAATACTCGACCACACAAACAAAAAAGAAACTCTTTAACATTTTCAATTCCACCAACCCACCCACCCATCCATCCTAAACTAAACCCGGCTCGCCCATAGGCTCAGCTCAGCTCAGCTCCTCTCCTTGTCGTTTTCTCTCTCTCTCTCTCTCTCTGAAAAAACCCAAACCAGACAGACGAAGCCGGTCCGATAATGGAGCCGCAGCTCAAGTCTTTCTCTTACTCTCTATGTGCGCATATATATTTCTTATTTAAATCTCATTTTCGAAAACTACAAGACTCTCTTTTTCAACCATTCGTCTTCTTCGTCTTCGTCTTCGTCTTCGTCTTCTTCTTCTTCTTGTTGTTTGTTTGTTTTGGTGCCTGACTTTTCCTCTCACTTTCGTTCTTTGCGGGGACCAGAAAAAACAGTAACAGCGGCAAGCGAGCTCGTTCTGGCATGGACAACGACGACGTCATCGAGGTGGCCCCTCCTCCCCTGTCTTCCTCCTCCTCCTCCTCCCGGAAACCGCGCAAGAACAAAGAGGTTTGCTTCGGTTCGGTCGTACGCTGTTGTCTCTGTCTCAGTTCTTTCAATTACGAAAATCAAAGTTTCAATCTTTTTGGGATTGTGATCGGACTCGATCGTGCGGTTGCAGTGAAACCTGATAGTCATGTTTGATTGATCAAGTTTTACTGTTTTTGAATTGATATTTCAATTGGGTGATTGTGAAAAGCTATCTTCTTGATCGAAGAGGTGTTGTGTGCTTGTTATTCATACTTAGACAATTGGATTATGTTTTTATTTTTATTTTTATCGAAGCTGTGCAATGCTATAAGATTTAGTGGTATGTGTGTCAATGGCGGTTTATGTTCAGATGGTGTTGAATTGGAGTATCAGTTTTGTGTTTTGATTTAACAATTGATTGCGTGCTTAGTTTTTCTTTTCTTTCTTGTCTGATTGTGTTTTTGATGAGGATATAGATTATTTGGGCCTCTCAGTTGTTGGTCTATTGGGAAACTGCAACTGTGCTCGGACTTGCGAGCTGTGAGATGTGTGTATCCATAAGTATGCCTATTTGTAGACAAGGAAACTTGGTTGCTGGACTATGAATGTGTGTACTTTCAAAGGAGGTTCTGAGGGAACAAGTGCTCCGTGGTTACCCTGTTTAGGATTGTATGTTGCAGATGGCAAATGCATCCCCTTTTTCGTAATGTTATGGCTATTTCTACAGCATTGTCTCAAACACATTTCCTAAACCCAGTTTCATTTACATCAGAGGACAGTTTCACGATATTGTTACTTCCCCCTTCTGAATTTCCTCTCGTGTGATTTGTTATTTGTATGCCAGTTGCCTAAAACATGCGAGCTTTCTTTTGGTGGAGCTTCAATTTTAGCACTTTCCCATTTTGAGATGGATGTTGTAGAGTCTTGGTTATATATGTTGAATTACTGTATCCTAGTCAAATCCAACTAACAATAGGCTTACAGATTTATGTGTCCTACACTCCTCATGTGTGACCGCACATCATGCCATGCAAATGCATTACTATTTGAGTCCTTTTTGGTTAAATCTTCTAATCAACTGAACAGTGTGTTTTCATTTATTTTTCTCAGGTGATTCTTGACGAGGTGATAGAAATTGACGAAGATGATTTTGCTGCTGCAATGTTTATTGATGAGAAAGTTGACAGAAGTATCAAAGGAAAGGAAGTGATGAACTCTTCAGACTGTTACCATATTCATCAGTCAAAGGTTTAAGTTTATTATTAAATTTTGGAATGCTATGTTTTGACATGCAGTTGATATTCTGTGCTGTAACATTCTCAAGTGTATTGTTGTTATTATTACTGTTGTTTTCAGGAATTAGTCCTTGGATCAGTCAATGGGATTGAAGCTGCTAAGGGTGTTGCCCCAGCATTGAATCACTTTATTGACTTAGATGGGCCCAGCTCTGATGCATCTACTGAAGAAGACTATTCTGATCCTTGTTTTGAAGAGTTTGACTATGCCTACTTGCAATCCCATTTCGATAGCGTGGGTATTCCTCCTGGCGTGGAGGCGCCTATCCCACAGATTCCTTGGTTGTCAGGTCCTCCCAAAAGCAATGTCAGTTCAGTTTCTCGGAGTAGTTCTGCTGATACAACGTATCAATTGCAGTCCGATATCGTTGGATCCCATGGAAATGAGATGTTTCCATGGAATGATCCTCTTAGTATCAACCTGGAGCCAACCCTTGTGGATAGTTCTGGCTTGAAGACCCAAACAGACATTATGAGTCACCCAAACAGACAAAATCACGGTTCTTGGAAGCTTTCAAAAGCTGCTAGAAGTAAAAAGAAGCTCTCTGCTTCACATCCCCAAGACAGTGCTCCTAGTCTCTCAGTTGGAGCAGAACCATCAAAATCTCAAAGGCATTTAGGAGCTTTGCAGCATAAAAAGAAGCAATTTTCTTCAAGTAGTTCGTCTAATTTTAGTTCTGTAAATAAATTTGATCCAATCAAATTCCCTACTGGGACTGAGATGTCTTCTTTGGGATATAGTTTATCCAACAGTGCAAACATAAAAGCATTCAACTCCTACAATCCATTTGGAGTACAGCTACCCTCACCCTTTCCCTGGTCATCAGATCCTTTGTTCGCGAAAAGTGCTAAACCAAATTACTCAAGTTTCTACGGTCCATTTGGTTCCCTATATTCTCCTGCTTCTCCTTGGATTAATGGTGTTCCCCAAACTCATCACAACAGTGCTGCTGCAGGCCTTTCAACCCCTGGGAGGCAATTTTCTAGCAATGAAATAGATGAAATTATGCAGAAGTTCAAGGGTTTTAAACAATTTGATACAGTTGAAGATCCTTCAGACCATCATTATACTCTATCTGGTACACTTAACGGTAAATCAATGGCCCAGGTGAGTTTAGAAGACGTCTTGAATTACTTTATCCTTTAGTTTTTTTCTTTTAAATTTTATTTTTTACCTTAGGCTAATTTGCTTGTACTCTTTCTGAAGCCATCAAAGAACTGGGCAAAGAGAATTCAGGAAGAGTGGAAGAGCCTGGAGAAAGATTTGCCTGGTGAGCCCTTGTGCATTTATGTCGTGGTAGTAGTAATGAGATTTTCTCTTTCACTGCTTAAGTTTTTTTGTGTAGTCATTAAAAATGACTTTAGATGATACTGACTGTTGTATATTTACTGAATTTGGAAATGAGATATCTGGAGTATGGATCTTGTAGTGTTGTTTGATGGAATAGAAACTCTGTTGCTATGTTTTGATTTGCTAAATATATGTAGTACAAGTGGTGAATTATACTTGCACCCTGAACATTGCCTTATTTATTAAATATACAGATACAGTATTTGTTAGAGTTTATGAGACAAGGATGGATCTCTTGAGAGCTGTAATCATTGGAGCTGAGGGTACTCCTTACCATGATGGTCTCTTTTTCTTTGATGTTTCCTTCCCCAGCGGTTACCCCAATGTGCCACCGGTATGTGACTGATGTTTTTCTGACATTAATATATTTCTACTTACTTCATGGTCCTGACTTGGACCTTGGTAATGACAGCATGTCTACTATCATGCTGGTGGCCTTAGACTAAATCCAAATCTGTATGCTTGTGGAAAAGTATGCCTCAGCCTTCTCAACACCTGGTCAGGGAACTCGAAAGAGATGTGGATCCCGGGTGTGTCAACCATTCTTCAAGTTTTAGTCTCCATACAAGGGCTGATCTTGAATACAAAGCCCTACTTCAATGAACCCGGATATGCATCTATGAATGGTTCTGCAGCTGGTGAAGTGAGATCCCAGCAGTATAATGAGGATATATTCCTCCTATCTTTAACAACCATGGTGTACATGATGAGGAGGCCTCCCAAGGTAAGATTTGTTATCACGTTTTCCCTTGAGATTTTCCTTTCCAGTTTCTTAGTACTTGTACTCATATATCATATTGAGTGTATATTTTTTGTGTAATTTTACCTCAAATTTTCGGTTGCAGTTTCTTTGTCATGGTCCAAGTGTATAAACATAGGAAATTGATTAAATCTTGCTTATTGTCCTCTAGCTTAAAGAGAACACCTTTTGGCTTTAGCTTCTGAAACTTAATTTATTTTTGTGAAGGAATCTATACAATAATAAAAACTTTGAATTTGTTTCATTTCATCATAATAAGATGATATAGTGAATCCAAGATCTGTTTTCTGAAGTCGATCAAAATGATTTCAGTTGTTTATCTGTATATGGAATTGATCTAAGTTTTTTTTTTCATATGTAGTCTTTTGTTTAGAATACGCAGCTGCCATTGTCAACAGCATAATCAAAGACTGTGAACATATTGTGTAGGGCATAGTGATCTCTTCTTTGGGCATATATATATATATTATGTCACATTCCCGGAGTGGATGATCTTAACTTGCTGTGTTTGATCAATCAATTTGAGTTCTGACATGATTTATGTTTGGATGTAGCATTTTGAGGATTTTGTTGTGGGGCATTTCCGGGAACGAGCTCATGACATTCTGGTGGCATTTAAAGCATACATGGACGGCGCTCAAGTAGGGTGTCTGGTCAAAGGTGGGGTTCAGGATGTTGATGAGGGTGACAAGAGCTGTTCACAGCGGTTTAAGGATTCTTTAGCAGGGCACATGCCAATGCTTGTCAAAGAGTTTACCCAAATAGGTGTCAAGGACTGCGATAAATATTTGTCACCCGCTGTAAATGAGACCATGCTAATTGGTGGTATGCATCAGGCTGCAGCATCAATGGTTTTATGTTAACAAAAGAATGAAAATAATAATAATATAGAACTGAACATATCTTCCATCCATCTGTGAGATGCTGACTTAGGTTTTGTCCTCTATATAAGTTTGACCCTTTTGCATACTCTTTGAAATTTTCTGAGCATTAGTGGGTATATATATGTTTCCTATCCAAAATAGGACAGGCAGATCCTGAAATTGCCTTTGGTATGTTTAATAGACGACAATAACTACTAGTTTATGCTGCCTGCTTCAAGAGTCATCTGAAAAAAGAAAGCATTTTTTCATTTGCATATGGTAAATAGTGTTCTTTCTCCTTTTTGTTGCCGAATGTCGGTATATGTATATGGTATTCCAGAATGGGACATATTATCGCTGCTGCCATGCCACACCATCATTTTCTCTTTAGTTTTACAGAAGTCATGTTTATAGTAAGTTCATAAGCATTAAGCAGTAGTCAGTTATGTCGGTAAAAGATGCACATGGTCTCAATTATCAAAAGTTGAAGAAGTCGGCAAGGGAAGGGAAATTGGAATACGCTATAGCTTGAAGATGTCACGTACAGAAGATGATATTGAACTAACTATAGTTGTGTTACAGAGATGGTTATGTTTGTATTGTTAAGTGCGTGTGTGTGTTGCAAACTGGAAAAGGCTCTTCTTGAATCAAACACACAACTCCCTCCTAGTTGGCTAGTTCCCAACGTTCAATGTCTTGTCGAAGCCATGAAGTCGAAGCTGAGTACGCCAAGTCCGGCAACAAGTGCTCGGAGCCGATCGAGAACAGTGGTCTGAGATTGGGCACCAAAGACGCGCGTGGTTATTCCAAGTAGCACCACTTACCTTGCTTCGCTTTTGGGTCCGAATCTGTTGCTTCAATCGACAAGATTAAAGGGTTTCAGTCTCTCAAGGTAAATTGCAATCTTGGGTTTTCTTCTTTCATTGATTGGAAATGTCAAGGTTGTGTTTTTAAATTAACCAAGAAATTGAATGTGCCAAAAGATTCAAACTTATGTTTTGTGTATTCAGAGTAGTGATCAGGAAGCTTTGAAGGATCAATTTGAAGAGGAGGTACATTTTTTTCTAGAATTTGATTGTTTGTCTACATCATGTTTTGAAAGGAGGAATGAATTTTACCGTACTAGTCTTTGTAATTGATGGACATGAGATTGATTCTTGGCAGGATTCAAATGGAAAGCAAAGTAGTAAAAAGCGAAAGGTAACTGTACTTTGCCCTTATTTGATTGCATGATAAATGGATTGGAGATAGCGGTGGTGATTTATCGGTTTTCTTAAAATAGGTTCGTAAAGTAGATGAAGCTGAAGATAAGAATGTAGGGGAAAGGGAGTTGCAGAAGAAATCAAAGGTATGATGACCTCGCTTTTAGAGTAAGTTTGTTTAATATGATGCTAGATGGGCTACAGTTGGAAACTGGAATATACAGTCACACTTGAGATATTATACGCCTCTTGCAGAAATATTATTGCATCCGTACTTAGAGCTCATATTGAACTTGCCATTAATGGGTTCAAGTATATTCTATTTTGTCCAAAGGGTGGTTCTTCTGCTTCGACCCATGTTGAAGCTGAGTACGCCAAATCCGGCAGGTCCATGTGCAAGAAGTGCTCAGAACCGATTGAGAAGAAACCACTGAGGCTGGGCTTGGTCACCAGAAACCCCCGTGGTTTTGATGCGACCAAGTGGCACCACTTGGCTTGCTTCTGTTTTGGGTCTGAGTCTGTTGCTTCAGCTGACAAGATTAAAGGGTTTCAGTCTCTGAAGGTATTCCAATTTGTTTTTTTTAGTAAATTGAGAGATAAAGATTCTGATTTTGATTAGCAAAGAAAATAGGATGTGTTGAAGTTTGGAAGATATACAGTCTCTTGAGATATTAAACTCCTCTTGTAGAAATATTGGGATTATTCTTGCTGGGCAGCCCTTCCTACCCACATCAAATAAGCAGCTGACACGTGTCCAAGGGAGATCAATTTCAACAACAGCCCATGCCAACTCCAGCCTCGTCGATTATGATCTTCCTGCAGTGAAGATTGAGATGTTGGGGTGTTTATTCAAGGGACTAAGCTCATCTCTTCTCCATGGGAGATCAATAAGATGTCTATTCTTAAGAGAAGGACAATGTAATATCATCTGATACCAATCTCTCCACCAATACAAGGCCAAAAGGAACTAGTATTATTTTTGGTGATGCTACTAAGAAAGAACCCACAAAGAGAGAACCAGAGGGCGATTGAATGAGGTACAGGGTCTAGGTACTATTTAATCCGATTATTTTTCTTCATAGATTGAGACTCTTGGAGTTGGATCAGAGTAGAGGAGGAAGGAGATGTTGGGCTTCTGCTGTTGCTACTGATCAAGGCTGCCTTGGACACATGTCACTTGTTTATTTTCTGTGGGGGGTAGGAAGTGCTGCCCATTCATGGGCAGCCAAGAATGATCTGAAATATTATTGCATCTGTAGTTACTTCAGTGTCTTTGATTAAGGTGTTGTGGTTAGTTCAGAGCTCGTGTCCTATCAGTCTTTACCCTTTCCTATCATATATTTGCAGATTGCAATTCCTTGTATTGTTGCTGTTCTTTCATTCTTTTCCCAGTAGATACATGTGGTGACATATTTATATTATGGAGTTAGGTCCTCATTGTTCTTTCTTTCTTAAATGAACACATGTATCTCAGAAAGTCCTATGCTTATAGTTATAGGGTTATTATCTTCCGCATCAACATGTAGGTGCTAATGTGACTTGTAGGGCACAGGATTATATTTCTCATGTCTGCTTTGTAGTATTAAATCCTTAGTTCTTGTCATGAACTTGATCATTATATGTATTTTACTTGCAGGTATCTAACCTGGAAATATCCTTTTCATTGTCTGATGTGAAAGACAGGTACAAGGTCTGATCCATTTCCTTTGTTTTCTTTCACACTGCAGAATTTCCTTCCATATCTTTGGTTTTGGCCGTACTATATTTTGAATATACCATCAATGTACATCTGTGAATTTTCTGGTACTAAAGAAATCTTTCTTTGCTTTTGAAAAGCTGTACCTTTTACCTTTGTGTTTCTTATGTTGGACATATTGACTGATTCAGGATGCAACTCTTCCGCCTAAATGGAAAGCATTTCAGACTATCATATTTCTCGAAAGGGTAAGATATATTGTTTTTATTTGTAAAGGAAACTTGTTGGGTCTTTGATAATTCAGATAAATCAGAAGTACAACTTCATTCATTGGCCAGTGTTTGCATGTTTTTTTTTTTTATTATTATAATGGTTTACTTCATTTACCAAGTATATGCTTGATTTTCTATGCTTCTTTCGTACTTATGTTTTGCTTTTACCTCTTTTCACACTAAATGTTGCAGACATATGATTCTATATAAATTTGTTTATTGATCACAGCTTACATGATCTTGAAATCTCATTTGTAAGCCTTTGTAAAAATGCAATAGTACTTTGGTGGCCTGAGATAACATGATCTCTTGAGCATCAACAGTTTAATGTTATTCACATATTTATTCGACCTTTGATATATATAGGATGATGGTCTGCATGATTCAAGTAAAATTGCAGCTTTTGATTTCTATGGATGTCTTGCAAATACTGATGTTAGGAGGTATACTTTAGTTTCACTTTACTACTCATTGTCTCATTCTGTTGGTGGAAAATAAACCTATCTTTGAATATTATAGTCATTAGAATGTTATGAAATGCGTATATGCACTTGAATTTTTTTAAAGTCAATAATCTATCATGCAGAAAGCTATTACAACATTCTAGGTATCTTAGTTATGTTCATGCCTTGATGTATTGTAAAGAATATAGTCTATAGGTCCATACTATGCAGACATCAGACTGTATTTTATACTCCATCCATGTCTGTGAAAAATTATGGAAAATATGATTATAGAATAAGAGACTTTTAAGATTATATTGAAAGTCACTATTCATACATGGGCCATTTAAGAATAATACAGAATGTTAATTGGCTTCATCAGGGTTTTCTTCTTTTTGTTTTTTGTCATTATTTTCTTTTGGTCCGAGGCTTCAGCAGGCTTCATAACTTAAAATCTTAAGAAAAATTGTCGTCCAACTGCGAAGGCCATTGGCCAAAGTCTTTCGGTTCAATCTCTTTTCAATAGGTTCCAGCAATATATGAGCTTTGAAGCAAGTTCCCTTTGTAACAAAGGAAGAGATTTCTAATTTGTCATAGAACTCTGATCAAACTCTTTCAATGACAACCAATATATTCCTCTAATGTCAGAGTAGGTGCTGATGCTTGGTCTCTAATGTATCCTTCAATACCTGATAAGCTACGGAGCTTGTACGAGGATGGCCACAAGCTGGTGTGTAAAATATGTGTTGCCCATCTTAGCTATTGAAGTTTTATAAAGGAGTGTTGTGATTTTGAGCATTATGACACCGACTCTTTTCCATTATCAGGTGATCTTCACAAATGAAGCCAACATTGAGCGTTGGAAAAATAAGAGGCAAGTAGCCGTGGAGTCAAAAATTGGTTGTCTCAACGATTTTATCAAGGAAGTGAAGGTTCCAATTCAGGTAATTTCTTATGTTCCTTTCTGATGAAATAATAAGGAATGCCATTTGTCGATACCCAATCCTGCAATGATAAAAAGTAATCTATTATATATTTTTTTTTAAATGATAACTTTAGTTTCTGACATGAAAGTAAGATTTGAGAGCTTCAGGCTTCAGCTATAAATCACACATTATATATAACTTGGTAAAAGAGTACCTTATGATGAGACCATTATTTAGAAGAGAATACACTGCATTTTTTCTACTTATATATGCAAGGAGATGAATTTAATTTATCTGTATCCAGGTTTTCATAGCTTGCGGGACGAGTCATGGAGAGGATCCCTTTCGCAAACCCAAACCAGGGTTGTGGCATATTTTGGAACAACACTTCAACTGCCATTTCCATCAATATGGATCAGTTATTAATCTATTCTTTTCTTTCACATCACTCCTTCTCACATCGGAATAATAAGAAATGCTACCTTACCAAGTCTAGTCGCTTGTTTTTGTTTTTCTTTCTTTTCTCCTATTGCATTTGTTATTGAATGGATGCAAACAGCCATTATATATAAGCTCATTCTGTCTGTATTGTAGATCGTTCTATGTTTGTGATGCTGCTGGAAGAAGCAATGATCACAGTGATGCTGATCTTAAGTTTGCAGAGGTACAAATTTGAAGTATTATCTATTATATTTTATGCTCCAATTGTATTAATTGCTGCATACCTTTGATATATTATCCTTCCGTTTGCTAATGTATCAAGGCCAAGTCAAATTGATAAGTGTTGCTAAGCTATGTAGGTTTTGCCACTCTGTTGCCAATTCCTTGAATTTTGCCACAGTTCTGTTGTCATAGTTTCAGGCTAACTGGTGTCAGATTCTAATTGAAATATGCTTCAAGTGCTTTCTCATCATATGTGCTGTTTAGGAATTCATTTACTACTCTCCCTCTCTTACAAATTTAAGAAGCTTCGGTGCTTAAAGGTTTTTTCTTTTTGTAGGCAAATGGTTTAAAGTTTTATGTTCCAGAGGATTACTTAGGAATTTGAAGAACTTTATTTTTTGTACATGCGTGTTCCGATGATGTATTTTTGTTTTTTTATTTTATTTTATTTTTAAATTCAACAATTTGTTTTGTGTGTGAAGAAATCGACATTTGGGATCCGGTCTCGGATCGGGAAGGTAATTTTATTAAGGGCAAATTTTACATTACTTATTTATGGTTTGTTTTAAACATTATTTTACTACCTGTAGTTTCAAGACCATCAGTTTATTAAATGTTGCAAAATCTCATCGCTTTGTAAAACTATCCCAAAAATCTGTTTAGTGCCACTCTTTAATTCAATAAAAACACAAAGATTAATTGGAATATGAGGATGGAAGAGAAGGCGTCATTGGAGCTAAGGTGGAGGAGAAAAGTAAGTTTCTTGTGTTTCGTTCTGATTGTGTCGATGTAGTAAATTGATGAGATTTTACAACTTTAAGTAGTAAACAGATGATCTTGAAACTACAGATAATGAAATGATATTTGAAGTAAACCACAAGCAAGTAAATTGAAATTTGTCCTTTTATTAAATAATACGACTAAGGTCGTAATGTCGGGCATCCATAATAGACACTGGAGCGGAGGTGGTACATTCATAATGAATGTTATGGTCAAAGACAAAACTTTGGGTTATACTATTACATTTATTAGCACTAGACGTGAAATCTATAAATTTCAACAAATATAAACTTACTTACATCACATTGAGATCATGATAATCAAAGATAATTAGAGGTATCCATACCCTTAAATACACAATTGTGGTAAGTACGTTACTCCTACTGAATCTCATAATCTACATGAATGCAAAGAAACTATAAACATTAAAACGAAATATGCGACTCAAATACCACGCGCAAAAAATCTGGAGAACAACTCACCTAGGTCCCAAATTCAACGTGGTCCCATAGGTTGTCCATTAGATGAATCAACACCCGGGTCCCAAGTCCAACCAGACCCAATTGAAAACCTGAGAGCACCAACCACAAGCCGATTGGAAAGCAACCAGGAACTTGACGTCGATGTTGCCGATGGCACATCCGATGTTGATATTGTTGTCCACATTCGGTGAAGAGCAGAGGTCTCACGACAACAGCCCCCACCACCAGTCATCTATTGTTGATGTAGCTTGAAACCATCGTCGTTGTTCAAACAACCACCTTGCCTTCGCTTCTTGCTACAGACCTGGGTCAAAAACCTTGAGAGCGTCGCCAAAACATAGAGTCTCGGAGATGACGCCGAAGCATGGTATCCTGGAATAGATGTCTTTAGAAGAAGGGGTCGCATATGGCTGATGGTAAGTCCGAGAAAGGGCTGCCGCCACTTGGTGAATGAGAAAAGTTTGAGAGGAAAAAGAGGACCAGAGGGGTTCTCATCAGGATCCCTAATTCATCAACTTGTTTATTATTGATCAGTAACCAAATAATATAGCATTTCATCTTCATAGTGCTGTCAAACAAAATGTTATCTACCTTTTAAATTTTTGCGATTGAAGCGCATTCACCCCTAGCAAAAGTCTAATGGAAAAATCCTTTCAAAAAAAGAAAGAAAAAGTCTAATGGAAAAATCAAACCTTTACTCATCGCTCCGAAATAAGAGCCTCTGGAACCACCATCTTTACCTTCGTTGTAGTTCTTCGAAACTGGCTTCTTCCTCTTGGGCTTCTTCCTCTTAGGCGGCCCATAATTTAAGAGTAGGGATGGTATCAGAAAAAAAAAATACAATAATTTTCGAAGGAGCAGTTCACAGTCCACACAAGTAACGCAGACACAATGAACGAGGTGGTTCTTAAATTGTGTCTGCTCACCCTTTACATACCCATCGAATCGGCAATTAAGTTTTTCAGGTTACGATTTCTCTTCCCTAAATTTCACTATATGTCTCTGCGATTTTACATTCACCGACATTTGTATTGTGTAGATAGTTTCTCAATAGTTCTGTATAAACCAAGTTAACTGAGCGGAAGAGAGCGAGCTTTCTTGCATTTGCTTGATGACAAAATCATACAAGTTCAATTTCAAGATTACAACTTTAATCTTACAGAAGAGAAAATAGAAAAACTTTAATCTTACATGTTGGTTTACAAAACCCACAAGTCGAGCATTCTCTATTAGAAATGGTGGAGTACTAGAGCAGATCACTAATTGTAGGAATCTTCTGATATGAACCCATCTCTCTCAACTTTTGAGGAAGAATGCAACGACCCCCAAACTTCTGCTGCAGAAAAATGATCACGGCAAAGAGTAGACCTACAATAGGAATGCTGACATCCCAAAAAGTAGAGTAGAAATCTGCACCGGGACTCGCATAAACGTATGTCCGGCGAAGTTGGCGATGGGGAAAGCTGTGAGCTCTGTAGAGATCATAAGCATGTGGCACCACTCGAACCAAAGTTGTTCCGATGTAGAACCAAACTGACAGAGCTTTTCCCTTTGAGTTGCAGATCATGTTGACTAGAATCTGAGGCAGCAGAAAACCGTCCAAGACCAAACCAGTATAAGATTTCATTGCCCCAAAAATGTTATCCACTTGATGGCTCGACTTCATGAGAACCACTATAACAACTACAATCCCACTGCCATACACTGGTAAAGTCTTTATCTCCACATCCCGCAGCTCCTTTTGCTTCCCATTTTTTGATCTTGCTGACCATGTTCGCTGCAGAAGACGGACTTGCAATAAGAAAACTACCATCGTTAATACCCTGACGATTACCTCATTCATTTCAAGCCATCCTCTTCCCAGGTACACATATTGGCGGTTGTTTCCTTGAGTGAACATGGCATCAAAGTTTAGCATAAGACGTATCATGTAGCCGAGTGTCAGGATTAGTAGCATTAAGATTGAGATCGAGGGAGCCACATCGCGGTGTTTGTTCACATGGAAGATCTGTAACGCCACAAAGACACCTGCGAGAGTTGTGGATATAAGCACCAAGATGATCTCCATTTCCACCCTCCAAATGGATCGCTCTGCTTCACTCATGTATCCAGTATATGAATGAAAATCCATTCGCTCGAAATGAAGAGGATCATCTTTGTTTCTTGTGCTTTCAATGCTTACCGTGATGACACCTCCATCAGTACTGTTTTGATTTGTTGGAGGGAACTGAACATTGACAAGAACCTCACAGTCTAGAGAATCTTCTGTTGTCCGTGTATTATTATTGATCAAACCGCCATTTCGACAGCCTATCATGCACAGGCTTCCTTCGGTACGGTCATAAACCCCTTCTGCAAAAATGTATGATTCTTTTGCTTGGCTTACTCTTATTGACCCTCTGGTCGAATTTTCAAGTGATTGCTCAAACGATTGAATCATTATTCTGTAGCTAATATTGGTGGGGTTATAGCTGTGACTCGTCAGAGGTGAGGAGCCTGGAGGAGTTTGATCTTCACTGCTTCCAAATGAATTGGTGTACTGCGTTGAATACAAATGCTGCTCGTAAAACTGATTCTCAACGGTGAGAGGATAAACATTGCCCCATTGAGACTCCCCCATAGAGTTTCTACTTGAGATATCAAATGCCATGTCATAAGATAATGGACTTGGGTACATGTTGGCCTTGTGATTCTTGGCAGCAGTCTTCTTTCTTGGGCACAGCTTTGTTACTTGGTCAAGCTTTGTATACTCATATTTGGTGCCCGGAATTAGAACCCCTTGGCCTTGGGCCTGGCTGTGACGATTTTTGAATGTGATCCTTTCAAAGTAGCCTGACTCCGTCTTGGATTTATTGCTCCAAATGTCCCCAACAATGCTGCTTGTGTCACCGATGGTCCATATTTCTGGAAATCTCAGCCTCAATTTTGTTGAACAATTTTCCACATGAGAATCATTGTAAGTATCTGCAGCAGCCTTTGAGAACTGACACGCAACCAAATTTATCTGGTTTTTCTCTGCATCCCATGAGCCTTCGGCAACCAAAGTTGTATTTGGTTTGAAAGGCACTGAATACCAGTAGTTGCTACGCTCTGCAAATATCACCAGGACTCTCAAGCTTCGACTCTCTTCCAAGCACTCGATATCCTTGAAGAAAACGGCACGAGGAAGATAGCCAGATTCAGCAAGTGGAGTGCAGTTCTTTGCAGGAAGACATTGGCTTGAGTATTTGAGATCAAAGTCCTGCTGTAGTACTAGTCTTGAGAATTGAGAACAAAATCTCTCCAATGGCAAAGAACTTGGCCGATCATGATCATCGTTTCCACCAGAAAAGCTGTTATCATTAGAGTATTTTGAAACCAAAGTGTACTGGTAGTTCATGCGGGGAAGCATCAAAAGAGAGATTGGATTGAAATATTTTGGATGCTTGATCATATCAGGATTGCTGGTCAAACTCTCTAAAGTTCCAGTAATCAAACTCTCAACACTAGTGGGATTCTTGACATTATAGAGCTTGAGAACAGCAGGATGTTTGATTGAGGTACCTTGTTTGGAGTCACGATAACCATTTCCAACCATACAAAGCCTCGCAGCCGATTCCGACCAGAAGCCACTTAGTCTAAACTCCACTGAACTTGCTCCCCGCGGTGATCCCCTCCTGTAGGCATACTGGCTACTGCTGGAGTTCCCTACATAGTAAAATGTATTGGCGTATTTGAGTTCAAGTGTTGCTCCTAGCTTGAACAAGCCTGGTACATCAGTTGCTTCAACACTCCAGGCAATCAGTTCAATTGAATTTTGGTGCGGGTAGTAGTAGTCATAGAATAATGAGTTTCGACGAGGACTACTAGTAGTGTCACCACCAGTGTGGTAGTAACCCCTATGGCTATTGGCAAAGGGATGAAGTCCTCGAATTACTTTCGAGTTTGATGCGGGAACTACTGAAGCACAATGCTCCGCATAAGAAAGTTCATCACTTGAAGTGGAGGATGAGAATGAATTCAAAGATAGGGAGATGAAAGCAAAGATTATGGCAAGCTTTTGGTTTCTGAGGACAGTCATAACGTCTTCTGTCAGTATATTTTGTATTGTGATTTGGGAAAATAGTAGATCGAACAACAAGAGAAAAAGGCGGTGTAGTTTTGAAAGGCTGTGATGTTTCTTTTGTACCCAAAAATAATCTCAAGTGCCACCCAGGTCAACAGTCATCCACTACTACAGTAGTACCTAGTCTAGCCCCGACCCCAGTAAAGAAATTTCCACACCACTCAAATGCAGGGATAGGATATAACACCTCTTCTTTTCCCCGAGTCTTCATTGACTTGGAAAATCTGGGCGTATGTATAGAGGTCTAGGTGAATGATAATTAGTGTATAAATAAATGATATTAAGATAGAGTAGAGTGTTTAAAGGTTTATATTGATAAATAATATATATAATGGATAGGTTAGACGGACTTGACTCTACAGGCTCGAGTCGGATTTTTTTGGACCGTGAACTTTGGGACCTCGGCCCTAAGTTCATAGGGTTGGGTTTTTTTGGGCTAGATCGGACTTGAATTTTTCGGGTTTCGAACCGTCCGCGGACTTTTTGGACATATGGGCTAAATGATAACCCATAATCTGGGCGTATTAATTACTTCTTGGCATCGGTCCTAGTTTTAAGTTCGGACCAATTTAGAAGTTAAGAATGGCAAAAGATATTATTTTTTTGTTAAATGTCGAACAACACTAGAGAAATGAAGTAGGCAAAGTTATCATCATGCAGTTTCTCTTATGCAAATCACTATTATTGCGATGACAACATACTTGATAGGTAAGTTTCGTTTTAGTGTGTATATCGTCTAAAATTCTAATAGTGATATCCAGAAACAAAATGGCAAGACTTTGACTTATTCAAGTCTATGCAGGTTGATTTTTCCTTCTGCTTGATCGGTCATTTACTCTGGTGCCGTCGGTCTAAGTCTCCAAATATGACCTGGAAAACGTCACGGGAATAGTATTCATGTATGATTGCTCTCTTCAGTTATTGATAATAGTACATAACTTTTAGTTGAGCAAAGGAATATGATCTCTTTAGTTTATTAATAATAGGACATTATTTTTAGTTCGGTTTAGCAGTGTTCGAAAACACAATCTACACGATCGATTAATCGGTGTGTAATCAGTAATCGGTAAGAAATTGTGTAGATTAAGGCCTGAACGTCTTCCTACACAGTGAACTGTGTAGAGACCGATTAATCGGTGTGTTACACTGCCTACACAGTCATATATTTTTTTTAATGAGAAATCAAAATTTAAAAATAACAACCCAAAATCCAATATATTTTTTTCAAGGAAGATTTGGCATGGAGTGATTTTCTTATTTGAAATGCATTTTGTTATGTTTATTATTTAAATATTAAACAATGTGTTCAATTTTCATCACTTTCCTAACATTTTTTTTTACTTAATCATTTTACCTTCTCCAATGGTGGAGTTTTAAATTCTAAAATTAAAATTGTTTAAAAGTTAAATATAGCTAGACGATATATAACTTGTGAGGTAGTAAAAAAATTAATTAAAAGTTAAACTAGACTAAATTGAACGTTAAAACAATAAAAACTGAAAGATGGAGAATATGACTTCAAGTCATTTTCTCTCTCCACTTTTGTTAAATATAACTTCAAAATTTAACTCAAAGTTACATTTAACTTTACTTTAGGATACCCGTTGGAGTGATATTTTGTGTAAAAAAAAGTTACAATTTGACTTTATTTGTGAAATAGGGTATCGTTAAAGATGCTAATGATCTTTTAGATTTTTTAAATATATTACTAATTATAATATTATTTAATAAATAAAAAATACCGATTCCGATTAATCCCGATTAATCACGTGCCATGTAATCGGCTACACAGTAATCATCACTATAACGATTTGTGTCTGATTACCTTTTTTTGAACGCTGGGGTTTAGTCGACAATCTTGAAAATTCAAGAATTTGTAGAATATTTTTTCTTCCAATTCAATGTTTAATTATCTCCTTAGTTTATGAAAGTTGTAAGGAATGATCAAGAAGGTTCTTTAAAACTTAAAACACGGTGTTCATCCTCCCACAAAATTATACAAAATAAAAGGTAGAGGAAAAAACACTAAAAGAAAAGAGAAAATGGTAAAGGGGTAAAAATAGAAGAAAAATGATTATATAATTTCAAAATGATTTAAAACAGAAAAGGGGAGTGTAAGTAGTAGTTTTAAGAGAAGAGAGAGAAGTCCCAATATCAGTTCCCTAGTTATATTCTGAATGGGATAGACCAAGATAAACACAATGTATTGATAGTTATTACTGTCCCCATCCAAGTATTGTCTTTTTCTTAGAAGCTCAGCCTCTATTCATACAAGTAGTGCTGTGTCCTTGCTCATATACCAGTTTTCTTTTGTCTATGTCAAACTGCAGATACTAACATGTCCTAGAAGCTAATGACTAGAGCATAATGAAAAATGGCGCTGAGTTGGATGAACTGATAGATGAGTATCATTGTTTCAGAAGAGATCCTTGGCATGTAACATGGATTTTGGATTTGATAAACTTAACCATAATGCAAGAACTTTTAGGTATTAATTGAGAAAAAACTCAAGTTCAGTGATCACAGGCCTTGTATAGGAGACTAATGGCTAGTGAAATGGTGGATGATCAATTGATCATGAGTTTACTCCTAGCTTGTACAATGCTAGTTCAATCTATTGCCAGTTACATAGAAAATCTCTTTTTACTGATTGCATTGCTACTTTGATGTTATGTTCTCAAAACACTTGTTTGAATGGTCTTGTGCTAATATATCTTGTAGACAACTCTCTTCTCTTTAGACTCGAAGTGGTTAAAATCTTAAACTAATTCTTGGCCGCAGAGTTCTTGTAAGGGCGAAAGATCTCTAATTATTTCATTTCATCTACTGCTGCAGCTCTTCAAGTGTCCTGTGCTGATCGTTGTGCTTTGTTTGTTCCAGAATCAACCTCAAAAGGACATCACAAAGGGTTTCATCACTTTTTCCATCACCTCAGCAGGTTACTACTCAGGCGGTAACAGTGGCATATCTACACACTCTTATATACCCACCATTCTAACACTGGTGAAGCAGCAAATCAAATTTTCAGGTTCTTTTTCTATATTTGTTGCGTTCTTGCGAGTTTACATTAACCAGCATGGGATTTTTCTTCTTCACTTTATAAATTGTGATTGTCTTTATTGTTAAGCGCGGCAACCTTAGAAAGCTTATCAGCCAAGTCCCGCCCAATATTAGTCACTGCCAAAACCCAATAGTTTTGACCGACTTGAGGCATGATAGTATAGTATATATGATGAGGAATGTGGAACGATATTTACTTTATTATGTATGTTCTTAGTTATGGTAGAATATGTAGAGAATAAGAGAGAAAATATTATTTAGTGATATATTAGAATTCTCATATGTAACTCCATGTACTCTCCTATATAAAGAAGTTTCTTGTTATCAATGAAAAGTTATAGTGACGACCCGAAACAGATTGAGCAGTGTCATCAGCTGGGTCCGACAAATTATGAGTTAATAGCAGATTTCCGATAATGAATTTACTCGCCTGGTTTATTAACGACTTAATTACTGGCCGAGAATTGGAGCTGGGTCTCTTCTCGAGAGTCGTTGTACGTGTGATTACGAGTTCATGAGCGGTTCCGGATCGTTATTTGGACGACCGAAGAATTAATTATGAATATTTGAAGTTTCGGCATAATCGGATTATAATGGCGAGCTACTTAACGACTAAATTATCGGACGAGAATTTGGTTTCGGCTTCTTCACTGAAGTTGTTCAGAATTAAATTTCGAGTTTGTGGGAACTTCCAGAGCATGATTTTGAGTTACGAAGATTTAGTTGTGATTATTTCCGATTGTGATTGTTTAGTCGATTTAATGTATGTTTGGTTGAACAGTTGACTTTTTGTCCGTTTGGCCGATGTGTTTGACTTTGGGTGATAATTGAAGATCATGTCGAGACGAGTTTGTGGCCACGAGAATTATCGGAATCGGAGTTACGACGCAGAAGTTACGGGTGTTTAAAATTCGTCAAAATGGATAAACTTGAAGTTTCCTAATCGAGAAGGGCTATAAATAGAAGGTTGCTGAAAAGGGAAAGTCAAAAGTTGGTTCATTTAATGGTTTGACCGAGTTGACTGAGTCAACTCGGTGGAAGGAAACTCACGGCGTCCTCCACGGCTTCGCCGACGATGAGATTTTTCCGGCCACCTCACGGCCTAACCTTTATACCGTTCGACTCGCCCCGACGTCCTTTACTCAACCCCGGCCTCATTTTCCGGCAAGTCTCACGGTGGAGAGAGAAACATTGATCCAAAGTTTGTGAATTTTGGGGTTAATGGTGGTTTTCGTTTCGGGCCGAATTGAGCTACATCAAGCACTGGGTTTTGTAGCCCTCATCTCCATGATTCTAACCATATAGGTATGGTGTTCTAATTCTATTTGTGGATGAAGAATTTTGGAATTGAAATTTGTGTGAACATTCGGTTTTTCATGAAATTGACATGGTTAGAGTAAGAATTGGACTTCGGTGCAGTTATGAAAGTTGCTCAGTGGACGATTTTGAGTGGAATAGGAGTGGCTCCGCCGTGGAATTCTCCGTTTGGTGGCGGCGCCGCCGTGGGCGGTGGTCAACGGCGGTCAACGGTTTGACTTTTTGGACTTTCGACAAGTTGCATGTCATTTGACTCGAAATCGCACCCCGATCGCAGTGGGGAGGTTTGTTTCTCAATTTGAGCAACCGAAAATACAGCGAGGTATTGAGGTGTGATTTTCAGATTTTCGACAGTTTATCGTAATCGGATTTCGTGTTTCCGAGAACGGTGGTTTCTCGTGATTAATTTGTATTGTCGAGTTATGACTTTGAGTATTGGACATTGTGTATATTCAGGTGTTCGTGATCGTTTGTTTGGCGAGGAACTTTCCGCCGGATCACGGGTTAATGCGAACTGCGTTACGCAAGCGTGTGAGTGGACAATTTCTTTTCACGGAAATCTTGCGAGTCTTTTATATGATTTATGAACTTGAGCATGCGTATGAGATTTTGGATTACTTGAGCATGTGTTTTACGATTATACGGTTATACTTATACGGATATACGTATATGAGTATACATACACTTATATGTTGTTTCATGCATTTGCATCGAACTGTTTATGATTTGTTTTTCACAGAGTACAGTTTCAGTTACGTTGTTGTATCGATACACTGCATCCTGGCTGATCCCCGAGGATGTTACCAGCTGGAATCACGTGTGGGGTAAGGACCCCGTGGTTCTGACTGTACTGCTTCAGCTAGGATCACGTGTGGGCTAGGGACCTCGTGGTTCTGACTGGATTACCTCAGCTAGGATCACGTGTGGGCTAGGGACCCCGTGGTTCTGACTGTGAGATTTTTACTTGCATGCTCAGTACGCTGGAGGATTATGGTTTTACCTCGTGTACTTTATTATCTTTATTTACCTGGACTCGCATATGTTATTTTAAACATATATATTAATTGGTGAAAGACATTTATTTTCGTCCACTCACTCTAACGTGTTTATTGTCTTTCCCCTGGGCTTTTCGGTTTCTGTGCCCAGTTTGCAGTTCAGGCTCTGGTGTCGCACGTCATGGTCGGAGGCATAGTGCTCGAGCTACCCTGTTTCTTTCAGTAGATTTATTATTCTACCTACTGTGGTATACTAATATGTTTATACATTAGATGTCGCTTTGAGAAATCTGTTGTTTACGTTGTACGATTTTACACCGGATTTCAGTAAAGTATAGATATATTTATTGTTTTACTTTACTGTTGATATATTGAGAAATCCGGATGGGATTGGTGCCCACGGTTTGCTTTTTGTGGCATAGGATGAAGCATATTTTCCGCGTGCAGGTAATGGTAATTCCACGTTAGTAACGAAACTCTGCCAAAATTTCTACGGTTTTTGTTGGTTCGTGTTTTCGAAGGGGTTCGATTCCGGTTTATGGAGCTAAATCGGGGTTGGGTCCTTTCAGTTATACACCGATTGCTTCCACAATCTCTATATTTTACTATATTTCCTAAACACGTTATCAGCACGAGACGCTAACCCTGTGTGCAGATCTTAAGGAGAAAAACAAAAAGATGAAGATTGTTCTGTAATAATCTCAAGTAAGTTTTCTATGAACACAATTTGAATATAAATTCAAATAACCTACTCTTTTGAGACTTTGAATTTTTTCGTAGGAATTTTGGGATAATATCTCATTCCTTCTTTCTACACCGCACATTTCTTGAAGGTGGAAATTTGGAACAAAAAGAGTTCCTAGATGGACTAAGAGTGTTCACCATGAACAAAGAGAGTTCACAAAAATCGATTGAATAAAGAGAGTTCATAAAAACATCGATTAACGAATAAAGAGAGTTTGTAAGACCATATACATCAAAGTAAAGATCTGATCCAAATTTTTTATTGAAAAAAAAATAGTTGTCGAGGAAGTTTTTTGTGACTGCGAAACTAATATATCTTATGCTTACTCATGGTGTTTGATATGCAAAAGTGCATTTACACCCTCTTCCGGATCTAAAAGAGAAGTGGAATAACATGCATGTGGTTTTCCGACTTCAAGCAAATTGCATCAATCACAAGATGCTTAAGCTCAGATCCATGCTCCAATTATGAGAAATGCACTCGAGGAGCAAGATTTGATCGAGAAAATCCTCTACATAATCCTAATTCAAGACAAGATGAGAACTAAGAGAGTTCACAATGCGAATTATAAAGCGCACCAAAGAGTGGAGCACAAGGAGCGGAACCGTTCTGTTATTAAAATTTTAGTGAGACATTTTTTTTATCTCTACAACCGCCCACACAAGGAAGGACGCCGTAAGTTGGCACATGATGGTCATGATTGATGACCATGATAGAGGAAGCGTCGTCCATGAATTCCGTGGTGACCAAGAAAGATATGGGGCTGAGGTACCAATGCCAAAAGAGGCAAGGATAAGAAGCATAATGTTTCTCGAATCAAATGAGTTGTTTATTCTCAAGATATTTGAGAAGATTAATTTCGCAAGTTTTGGATCAATATGTGTTGAATACTATTGATAGGCAAAATATTTGAGGAATCTATGAATTGCACATATCATCATCGCCATATTCAAACGATCCAATCTGAATCTACTTGATCCTAGAACACATCAGTTTTCTGAACTACTTTATACGTAATATTTGCAGAAGTGTTCATATACATATCTAGTTTAATTCTGCTAAAGTTTGTTTCATTCAGACACACCAATAATTCGATGGAAATTCAACAAGCCATCATGCTCAGATTCTGCAAATTTTAAGGATCAAATAAACAAAGAAATAGAAGATGGAGATAGAGCTATTGCGAATCTCAACATAGCACACTTTAAAATTAGCATAGACTCGATTGAAGAGATACCAGATTTTGATTAGAGATTTATGTTTTCTATGTAAAAATGCGTGTGTGCCTAAGTATTATGTTTGACAATGTTTGTCAATTACTTTGGATTAGCAAGTGTTGATATATCATGTTGGCTTATTAATAAAGACATCATTGTATTAGCTTATTAATAACATGCTTGCCTACGTTTTTTGTATCACATACATATTTTGTGGTTTCTATAAATCTATCGTCTACTAGGGCTCACCTTAGTAACTTGTGATGTCTAAAAAAAGAGATTTTCGATAAAGGTATTTGAGCAGACCTTGTGTCCCACCCACATTAATCTCTCTTCACCTGGTCATGAGTGAAAATATATATCTAAATGATTATAGATGGCCTAGTAGACTAAAAAATTCGTCCATGTATCAAATGGGATAAGCTAAGAGTGCTAAAATCTCTGAAAATCATCACAAAACAGAAAACTGACTCTGCTCTACAGAACAACCAGCTTCGACGATAAACTAGGAATTTTTCAGAAACATTCAGCATATGAGTGATTTATGGCTGAAAATATACGGATGTTTAGTTCTTAGAACTACCTCCGGATTGTCGATAGCTAATTTCTAGAAAGAGTTATGCCCGTTTTACTGGACCATGGTCAGAAACAGGACATAACAAAATCTGCTCTGTAGATCAATCCACTTCAACGATATACTGGGATTTTCTAAGAATGAACCAACATATGAATGGAATATGGTTTGACTGCTATGGATGTGTAGTTTTCAGAACCATATCCAGATCGTCGATATCTATTTTCTAGAAAATATACTACAACAAAAAATTAGTTCTGCGACGGAAATCTACCGTCGCGAATACTTGTAATGCCGTAGCTAAAGCTAATTGCCACGGCAAAAATTACATTGGCGACGGCAATTTTTCCGTAGCTATTGAAGGCGTCGCTATTGATATTTACTATGGACACTGCCGTAGCTAAAAGCTATTACTACGGCAAGTTTTCACCGTAGTATTATGTTTATTATTAGCGACGGCACTTAACTACAGTCCATGCCGTAGCAAATTCATGTTTGACTGTTGACTTTATTTGGTTTTTTGCGACGGAAATTTGCCATGGCAATTGATATAAATTCGCCGTCGCAATCATGTTAAATTGCCGTAGCAATCCAGCAAATTTGCCGTAGCAAAAGGGACAATTTGCCTGCATAATTTTAGTAGCAAATAAGGCACTTTGCCGTAGCTAACTAGTTCATTGTCCATAGCAAACTTTCTAATGCATTTAGGTTCCAGAATTTGTGCCAAAACAGTTGAAACCTGGAGTTGATGAACACAATATTCTTGTGCTAAAATTTATAGAAACTCAACATCTCATTACAATTCAAATGCTCACAAATTCATACATGTTCACTTTACACCAAGTACCATTCTTATTAACAAAATATTGTGTTCTTGGAGAGCATTCTAGCTTGGAAAACAAAACATAAATAAGTTCAATGAGTGCATAGAAACATCTCTATTTGGAATGCACTCTAGCTACCAAAATATTGTGTGCTTGGCATGCATCACTTCTTCTTGTTGCTTGCTTCAATAGTCTTCATACATCTGCTTGCTTTTACTTTTTTTGCCATAATAAGCTGTACATTTAATATACATTCATTAGTTAAGAAACCACAATCATCAGTTGAATTGTGCAAAGAAAGAAATTCAGAACCTAATGACAGTGCAACAGAAGTTATAGCAAATCTGCAAATGACCTGAACTTTAGAAAACTATAACTAAATGTGAAAAAATCGTATCCAAATGATTCAAAGACTGAAGCGACCCTTAACATATATACTATAACTTTCATGAAGAAAGCTACTTCAGGATATGATCTGAATGGTACGGTTTTCAGCTAAAAGATGACAAGTTAAGAAATCCAAAACAACTAGTTTAGGCTGTATAAATCCTGAACTTTGGAAAATCATAACTAAATGTAAAAAAATCGCATCCAAATGATTCAAAGACTGAAGCGACCCTTAACATGTATACTATAACTTCTATGAAGCAAGCTATTTTAGAATATGACTTGAAAGGTACAGTTTTTAGCTAAAAGGTGACAAGTTAAGAAATCCAGAAAAACGAGTTTAGGCTGTATAAACCCTGAAATTTGGAAAATCATAACTAAATGTAGAAAAATCGCATCCAAATGATTCAAAGACTAAAGCGACCCTTAACATGTATACTATAACTTCTATGAAGAAAGATATTTCAGAATATGAGTTGAAAGGTACAGTTTTTAGCTAAAAGGTGACAAGTTCAGAAATCCAGAAAAACGAGTTTAGGCTGCATAAACCCTGAAATTTGGAAAATCATAACTAAATGTAGAAAAATCGCATCTAAATGATTCAAAGACTGAAGCGACCCTTAATATGTATACTATAACTTCTATGAAGAAAGCTATTTCATAATATGATTTGAAAGGTACAGTTTTTATCTAAAAGGTGACAAGTTCAGAAATCCAGAAAAACGAGTTTAGGCTGCATAAACCCTGAACTTTGGAAAATCATAACTAAATGTAGAAAAATCGCATCCAATATGAATATAATCCTGCCAAAATGTATAGATCCTAAGCCTAAAATATGGAGCTCAAAGTATCCAAAATGTACAAGTGTAAACAATGAAACATGCTTTCTTAAAAGTATAGGCAACTTACCCTTTGAGCACCATTTTGAGAAGTATAGGCAACTTACCCTTTGAAGCTTGTTGAACATCAATCACAGTATAACAGCGGCTGCAAAGGGTGTTGTGCTCTTGAAAGGAACCAACTTCAGGTGCATAGTTCCAGCATCTTTCGCACTTTAGGCCCTCAGCTCGAGACACACCGATCCAAACTCTAATGTTTTCATCAAGTTGACATTCTACTTTATGTGGTATATTGGCAATCCAGTCCTCTTCTAAGGATGGAAGAACCTCTGCCTGCAGAAACAATAAAATAGCATCAGTATATAGTACTCACTTTTCAATGTTGGGAAAAACTTTTCTGTGACTTATCTTGCATTGGGTTCAAAGTTGAAATTTTTTACCTTTCTTTTCTTTTCTTTTTTCATCCCAGAAGATTAAACTAAATTATTTTAATCACAGCAACTTCGAAATTTAAGGTTTGATAAACAGCCGAGGTGGTTTTGAAGATAGATCATCCATTTTTTGAGCAATATTTGAGAAGCCTCAACAGACTTTGACTATTTGACTCCTGAGATTCTTCAGCTTCACACTAAAGAGGCTACGCTAATATGCCCAATCACCAATGCAAACAGGAAAAAGACTAACATACAGAACATGCAAATCACCTTATTCACCATTAGAAAAATCCACCACATTTAAAAAATAAAATCCCGACACATCTCTTTTGCCAAAACTTAAGACAATGATGTGTAGAATAGATGAAAACTGAAATCTATTCATGAGTATAGCCAACAATAACTGGTTAGGAATATGCACATACCTGGGAAGTCATGAATACCCGATTCAGCGTGTCTGCATCATTGTTGGCTTCAGACATTTCAATCAATCTGGAGGCCAGACCAGAATCAGATGTATGAAGGTAGACCTTGGCGTCTAAGCTAGAGCCAATTAACTTTGTTGTACGAGCAACCTCCAACACCTTATTTACCTCGGTTCTCAGCTGATCAAAAACGTGGAAATATTCAAACCAAGTAACTTGATGCCTGACATGTTTCTTTTCAATATCAAAGTGCTTTGACTTCCAAGAATAATTAGAAATGACTTCTACGATAATAATTCGAAATGACTTCTACAATAAGCAACACCAGATTATTTGCCTTTGTTTCAATTGTAATATCAGTAAGCTGATCAATCAGACTTTGCTGCAAAAAAATTAAACAAAATAACTCTGAAGTCGAACAACAAAATTTCAGTTACTTCAAAACACACATTCTCCAGCCTTTGAAATGCCACACTTTGATTTCTTACAAACATCATGCACCTTAAGCTAATGCTAACTGGAGAACGAGAAATGTATTTAACTAGTTGCGTCAATCATCTGAATTTGCACACTATTTTTGGACAAGAGTTAAAAAAAATGTACAAGTGAGAGCAATAAGTTTATATTATCAATCAATAAATTTTTCTATTAGAGTATATATAAAGTTAAGAAATGAAGCACAATGAGCTGTTAAGAATCCATAGAAGCTGAATATGAAGCATCCTTTGCAAAGAAAGGTGTTTTATGATTCTATTAGAGTATCTGTAGCTTTTCGTTCCCATTTGTATCCAAGAAAGAGCAATGACTGAGAAATAGCAAAATTGTACACAAGTATGAACACCAAATAAATGTATCCGTGTGAATACAATCAAGAACTGCAGGACATAAGTAATTGTTCAGAAAACGTGAATTTGTGTCGTAAACACGTGTGCACCCTGGGAATAATAGAATAAGGCATGTCTATCCTGGGAAGAGAAAATAGAATTACCCAACGTATAGGCGATCTTTGGCAATATCGAAATAGAAATTTGATAAGTCAACAATGACAAACCGCTGTATGATCTGAAAAAGAGAACAAGCTAATCAGATGTTGTCAGAAAACTTCTCCACCTAAATCCACATAATTTGCAGGCTTTACTAGCACAAACAACCCCATTAAAGATATTAGCAACTGAGCCTCCTCTCTCTCTCTCTCTCTCTCTCTCTCTCTCTCTCTCTCTCTCTCTCTCTCTCTCTCTCTCTCTCTCTCTCTCTCTCTCTCTCTCTCTCTCTCGTTTATAGACCAAATACATACACTTCCATCGGCTCACTCCTAAGTTCAAATGGCTGGGAAATCTAATTTCTTTCGTGAAACTATATGAATTGAGACTTATCCACTTGGTATTGCATCAAAGATAAAAATCTAAAATTCATTTAGCTCAAAAGCTCAAAAAAGCCTATGTGATCAATGAAATGATCATAAAGTACAAAAGCTCAAATATAAGTAAAGATATCACAATACCAGGAAAACATGTACCTGAAATATCTTGAAGAACTGATAGTTTTCATAGCACTCTTTGCTGTTGTTTATAAAATTTTCAAGTTGAAACAATGCATGTTGATCAATCTTGGGAAGATCGGGGTATGAAATAGCATTATCAGCCTGCCAATAGGATGTGGTCAGATACAAATGAAACCAGCATCTACTCATATAGAGAATAAAAAACGGAGTAAGGAAATTGAGGATACAGTACAGGAGTAGTGTGTCCCTGCACATTATCTATGTTTTGTTATGATGTTATGCAAGATGTGGAGGAGGAAGGGAATTTATTCATAAGTCATACCATATGTTTTTTTTTTGAAAAGAAACAGCTTTTTAAGTCATAACATATGTATGAAATGGTGTTATAGATGGGAAGCTTAAGAAGAGTAACCAACCCCATTGATACAAAAAGTTGAACTTATAAGCACTGCTTGGGATTGCCAAACTTACATGCCAATCATGCAGATTTCCCAAAAGGTATCTCAATGTTCCTCGCAGCTTCCTATATATATCAGACATCTGACGGAGAACTTGAGCACCTATCATAACATCACCTGTATAATCTATACTGGAAACCCAGAGCCGCAGAACATCAGCTCCATAGCCATCTTGCAAAATGAGAAACAAGACTATTCAGATGCTATTGGAGCTTAGTTCTTGCGTAATGGGTAGGATAACTTGCTTTACAAGTTGCGAAAAATGATTGACCTTTTGGTTCTTCCCTCCTTCAATCACAGTTCGGGGGTCTACAATGTTGCCCTGTGATTTGCTCATCTTTAAACCCTTCTCATCCAATACAAATCCATGTGTTATGACACTGGAATACGGAGCCTTTCCTGTATCAAAGAAAATTGACCGAGCAAGTATACTCGTCATTATAAAAAAAAAATTATCTTAAGAAAACTAACCTTTACTGAATACTTGCTCGCATAAAAGTGCATACTACTTGCATAAGATAAGTGATAAGTATTACTCGCAAACAAAAAGATACTACCCAGAAGTAATTTGTTCCAAGGAGAAATACATACCTGGAATACTTCCAGATAATTACTCTATATGCTTGTTCTTAGCTTTATTAGATTTATATTGCAGAACAAATTACATTAGCACATAGGTATGATAAGGAAATAAGTATCATAAAATCATATAAGACCACAGTTTTCCTGTGATTATGTGGTAACAAGAGTGAGGATATTCATGCATTAGACCACGGGTTCCAATAAAAATGTGGTAGACAATTTGGGGTATATGTAATATTATTTTTAGAGGTAATTAAACTTACAAACAAAGACAATATATTGTTACGTTTCGAGCTACAAAACATTAGTTATGAATGTGTTCAGGTGCTCATTACCTTTTGTAGCCACACTTGTTAACAATGAACTCTGAAACCACCCACGATGTTGATCCATACCTTCAAGGTACAAGTCTGCAGGGAGACTAAGGCTATTTCTTTTTCCTAAAACTGCAGCCCAGGAAGAGCCTGAAATCGAATGTAGCCATTTAATTCCATGTAAACCATACAAGAGTCAACCATGTAACAATTAGCTGTTACAGAACTATCAATCCAGATACATTTACTAATAATCATCAATTATACCTAAAACGAGAAGACATCTATTACAACAAAATTGTGAAGTTAGCATCAAATGAGACAGATATCAAAAAAAAAAAAATTATTAAACAGGTGAACAATAGAGTCAATCAAGTCACGAGTAATTAAGCAAGACTTCCTTCTGTGCGATAGAAATAATATTCCACATTGAAGTAATCATATTATTATCAGGCTACGGAGGATATAAAATGAATCTTTCTTAGCAAGCTTAAACAATTTTGACAGCTATAATACCTGAGTCGAACCATACATCCATTGTGTCAGTTCCCTTTTCATATTCAGATGCTTTATCACGATATTCACTAGGGAGAAGATCCTCTACCTTCATGTACCACCATGCATCACTTCCCTTTTCGGAAATTATAGCTGCAAATAAATTAGTGAAAGCCTCAAAATCTGATAAATGCGATAAACCATCAAATGTTCAACACCCTAAGCGTCAGTTACAGAGTACTTGCATATAAGGATCGATACTGCTGAATTAACTAAACATATTTGTAGTATATGTACCTAGGAAACAACCTTTCTGACCTATGTAATACCTGTATAGCAAAAATTAAAGGGAACTTTCATAGTGTAACAATACTAGATCAAACTCGGACCAGTGTTTGTACGAGATAAGAATGGATAACAAAGTCTGAAGAGTGGATTGGAGTGGCGTAACTTAATGGTAAAAAAAATAAAAATCAACAAAAGTGCCATCACGCGCACAGGGAAAGTTCTGATGACAATTTGGATAGCAATTGAATGTTTTTATTTTAAAATATAACTAGTTAAACATCTTTTAACTAGTAAGCAAGCAAAATGACGAACATATAACGAACTCAGCTATGTCAAATCAACAAAGTAACGAAAAAAAGGCTGAGTCATGCAACAAAGGCAGACATGAAGTCCAAATCTTGCTGGACAACCACCATCGAGCCAACTGCTAATCTAAACTTACTTAATCATCAAGAGAAGTTTAGTGGAAAATCTTTAATCACCAGTTCCCACAACTACATTATTGCTCTTCATAATGAAGAAAAAAGTATTTGATAATGGTGGGTTACAACTGAGCAGTCCAAGACCAACAGAAAGAAAAAGAAAGATGACCATGGCTCTGATCTGTTAACAAACCAGAAAAGGTACATACCATGCTACCCCCAAAGTTTTCCATCTCAGAAAATTAAAAATAAGCTAGAAAAGCTTCTGCTCATCGCTTTGAATTTTGATAAATTCTTTGTTGCAGCGAAAGAGTTCATTTTTCTGTTAGTACAGTATAGATGTTCTTTGTTTGTTTCCTTCAAAAGAAACAGAAAGGAACAAACCCAAACCAACGCAAAAACATAATAACAGAGAGACATAAAATCAGTCCAAAACCAGAAATTATTTCAGGTATTCAGTATAAACATTTCTAACTAGTACATCCATGCAAACATGCATCCCTTGGACTGCTACAAAATTACCAGCTTGATTTCAAGAACCAGGTTTACCAAAGACAAGTGATTCCTTCGGACAGCCACCAAATATACCACAGATTTCAAGCACCCCCAATCCAATTCAAAGTATCATCAAATCGAAAACATATGTGGTTTGCTACTTAGCTAGCCAACACAAAATTATACGGGAAGAGCAGATATGAGATAGTTAAAGCCAGAAGAGGAGGAAAAGAAAGAGCAGCAACCCAAACCAAATCACAATCAATACCCAATCAAAAATCAAACACAAGAAGAAGAAGCTAGCCTGGAAACATCGAACCAACACACCACAACCAAATACCCAATCAATATACTTCATCAAATCAGAGAGCTAAACATATATAAACGATAATCACAGACAACAAACAGATTAAAGAGAAAAGAGAGTGAGATCTAGACCTGACCTTACTGGAAAACTTAGATGAGGATCGACTCCACTTCAACCATGTAGAGAGATAGAGTGGTTAGAGTTTACTGTATGGACCTCCATTGAAGCTTCATTCGAGCTTCTCTGCGGGAAAACTTGAAAATTGAAACAGATGAAAAGGGATAGTGGGAAAGGAAAAATGAAAAGAGAGTGAAACAAAGAGAGGGAAGCTAAATTTCGTTTTGGCGCCAGTATTCTTGGGTTTACTACGGTAATCAAATTGCCATGGCAATTGGCCACTGTTTTTACCACGGCATCACTTTGCCGTTGCTAAAAGTCATAGTTGTTGCTACGGTAACGTTGCCGTAGTAAATTCTAGGCTATAGCTACGGCAACTGGTGCCGAAGCAAAACTAATTTTTTGTTGTAGTGAATGTTATGCTCGTTTTACTCGACAAAGGTCAGAAATAGACATAACATAATCAGCTGTGCAGATCACTTGGCTTTGACGTAAAAATGAGATTTACTTAGAAGGATCCAACATATGAGTAATATATGTTTTGAAATCTACAGATGTCTAATTTTCAGAACTTCATCTGAATTGTCAATAGCTATTTTCTAGATAAAGTTATGCCTATTTAAGTACATAGAGATTAGATAGACCCGAGAAAGGCCAAAACCTTAGGAGGACCTTTGATGGATTGAAGGGGTACCTCGATAGATCAAAACAATAACAGGAGGAAGCCCTTCGATGGATCGAAGAAGTACCTCAATAGATCGAAGGAGTACCTTGATGAATCGAGGGATCAATCTGAAGAGGCCCTTCGATGGATCAAAGGTATATCCCCAGAAAACCGAATTTTTGAGTTATATTTTTGTTTTTCCTCGTGCAAAACTTGTTTCTTTACAAGTATTTCCCCCGAGAACTTTGTGTGTCTCATTGATATAGGATTTACACATACTATGTTATACCATAGGCAACTTATATCGACTTTGTGTCTTGTCGATCATGTTTTTTATGATGAGAATGGATATAGGTCTTCTCATCATCTATGCCAATAATTTTCAAGAGAGAATGACATGAATTCCTTTGTATTATCTCTAATGATTGCGGTATAATCCGAATATTAGAGAAACTTATGTGTCAACCAGATAGATTATATAAGACAACTAAAAGAGAGTTGTAGAATCAAATCATATCATGAGAGATAACTCAAGGGATTCAGACACATATAAGCTTTAATACGACAAATTGAGACACCCAAGTTGTAATATGATGATCCATATTTTAGAAAGCTCAAACGGACATCACTTCTTTCGACTGAAAGGAAGCAAGAACCAAAGTTTGTTTATAAGAGAGTGGAGTCGGGCACCATTTAGTCGTAGCGCCTTCGTCCACAACTGGCTAGTGACTGACACCTCTTCCACCAAGAAGAGAAAACTAAACGCCAAGGATGGCGTGCTAATCTCCTATATATCACTTCTCGAGTCCATAGAGACTCCAAGCCTCAACCAAAATCCTTATTGGTTATTTTCAAAGGTTCATCACTCGTTATTGCAAAGCTCACTCATTCAAGAGATTATGATTGAGACCATCCTATGCAAATGACACATATATTCTCACTAGTAGAATGTAAGGTGATTTTATGGAACGATTTAACCAACTAGAGAACCATTATGATGTTTTGTGGTGTTGGTTACAAGGCAAACATGTTGGCCACGTGTCATGCTATCGTCCATTTTTAATGCTACTCAAACTTCTATCTCAAATCATATGATTGCGGACTCACTACCTGAATCATCTCATTTATAGTCGATTCGACTTATATTGCAATCATTGAGATTTTTTATTGGTATCATACTCTCATGAACAAACCTAAATGGTCTCGCAGAAAACTATTGTTTAGCAACTACGATGGTAGTCTGTGTATTGATGATGCGCGCCATTATTTTCTGCTTAGGATTATGTAATATCGCATACAACTATACAACATTATCTATGATCCCCCATCACTCAATCTTGTTCTGCACAGCTAGTGACTATGTGTGAAGATAATATCTCGCAGTTACGCATATATATGCCAAAATTGCTCTACCACAACACATTATGATGAGTCAATCGAGATAGATGAATATATATGTTGGACATGAGTTTTCAACTATATTCCTCTATGAGAACCTTGACAGGCGGTCTCTTTACCGCTAGTTTTGCGGATATCACTTTGATGAGGCAGTCTTCCAGTCGTTAGGTATCGATATGAACAAGCATGTTCGAAAGAAACGACAGGAAGGGTCATGTCCTCACTATGTCTCATCATGATTCCCAAACGATAGAACGTAACAGATTCGATGCCTGATGCGTTTCTAGTATAGTTAAAGTGATGAGATTACATATACTTGCTGCAAATATGCCTATAAGGATTTATGTCCTTTTGAGAGGACTTGGCACCACCAAAAAGGAGTTGATTATGGCGCTGCCACCATGGAATGTGACATGGTAACATCACAAAGTGGCATAGTGCCGTCACAGGCCATGGGTTCCGCTGGAGAGCATAAGAGACCCAAAATCTTCGATATATACTTTTCCAAGGAAGGGACCGAGTTTGGCACAATATGATCCCTTGATCATTAATACTCAATTCCATCATATGATTATCATTGAGGGACACCTTAATGTTAAAACCAATTACTCATAATATAGAGATCTCTACAAAGTACAAATTACACTAGTATATATGAGAGCATGGAATTTTGAGACGCATCGAACCTATCTAAGTTGAAATCCCAAACGTAGTAGCAATTGACCTACATGGAAAAAAGTGATCCAGATTGAATTATGTTCACTAACAAAAAGAAAGGTCATTGTGTTGGTGATGCCGACACACCTAAGTGTAAAGGTTATCGAAATGGGTCTTTGTTAGAAAGCGTGATAAGAATAAAGAGATTATACTCGCCTCATGGCCCAAGGCTTCTCACAACACTCTAGAATCCACTACAATGAGATAAATTCTCTCGTAATGGATGTCATTACACTCCACTACCTTGTCAGTTTGGTAGTTTTCCTTAAAACTTGACATGCAGCTTATGATCGTGGTCATGACGTATCTCTATGGGGATTTAGAATAAGGAATAGATATGAATGTCTCAGATGGACTTCATGTACCCAAAACAAGTGGCTCCAAACCACAAAGCGCGTTTTCTATGAGATTGACTACTTGATTGGGAAGGGATATGCCCATGCATGTTTATTTATATGACAAATTCAGGATTTGCAATATGTTTGAAATCTGAATTTGACATGATAGATCTTGGGAAGACATGGTGTGGCCTCAAACTGGAACTCGAGCACTGTAATGATGAGATTTTCCATCAGTCAGTTATACTCTAAGATATGTTGTACTTTATGATGATAAAGTGAAGCCTATGAGTACTCCCATGATCTATTATAGTCTTAACCCTTAGAGGGATCCATTTTCGTCCTAGGGATGATGGCGAAGACATGTTAGATGCTAGAGTGCCTAATCTAAGTGCAAGAGTGTACTTAACATAATACACAAATTTAGCTCCTCATTATTATTGAACTTGATAGCTAGATGTAGTTATGCACCCACGCAATGCCATTAGAATGGTTTAAAGATGATCTTTTAGTATCAAAGAGTATGAAAGATATTGGCTTGATCTATTCCTACAGAGAGGCCACAAAGAGAGTGGTGATTGAAGTAAGGACACCACAAAGAGAGTAGTGTCGCTTTTCCCTCACCCCTACACCAACAATTGTTGTGATGTGTTGGCAAGTTTTTTTGAAGTTGGATATCTCTCTGATCCACACAAAGGTTGTTCCCAAGTTGGTTATGTCTTTACCATAGTAACACCGCGATATCTTGGAAGTCTAGGATAGAGACTCTTGTCGCTACATCTTCGAATCATGTTGAGATTATTGATCTAACATGAAGTAGTTATAGAGTGCATATGGTTGAGGTCCATAAGTGCACATACCAAAGATCAAGTGGTTTTGAATCACCACTGATGAACCTATATGCATTATGAGGATAATGTTGCTTGCATCAATGTGATGAAGCTAGATACATGTAGGGCGACAACACCAAACATATATTGCATATGGTATTCTATAGTCAACAAACAATAGCAATTCCTCAAGGTCATGATTGACCAAGTTTGATTTGAGGATAATATGGCAGACTTTCTAAGTCATTGGCCAAATTCCACATTAGAGAAACATGTGAAGAGCATAGGGTTGCTTAGCGTATTCAAGCTACCCTAGATGTTGATATCAGGGAGAGATGTAGACTTCAGGGGTAGTCTGGCATTCACATAAGCGTTTCTAAAATATGAAGGATACGTTGTACTCTTTTTCCTTGACTAAGGTTGTTTTTATCTAAAAGAGTTTTTATTACTTAGAAAGGTTTTAATGAGACAACATAGTTAAGTGTCATATCATCGCCTACGACGACTCGCACTCTTTTTACTTGGCGAGATCACTTTTTCTCCTGCAAAGATTTTTGGCTCGTCAAGGTTTTTAATGAAGCATCAAGAAAGCATTGAAGAAACACCGTCTACCATAACCGGTACAAGGGAGAGTGTTGAAGGACATTTACTTTATTATGTATGTTCCTAATTATGGTAGAATATGTAGAGAATAAGGGAAAGAATCATATTTAGTAATGTATTAGGGTTCATACCATATGTAACTCCATGTACTCTCCTATATTAAAAAGCTTATTATTATCAATGAAAGGTTACACACTGGTTGCTTCCACAATGTCTATACTTTACCATATTTCCTAAAACAAGGAATACCATAAAAGAAATTCAAATTAAAAGTTTCATCCTGCGGAAAACAAAAAATTGAAGTACGTACATTAAAGTCTTTTTACAACATTGGCACCCAGAATAAAAACTAAAATCTTACCATTCCTTTAGTCTGGGTGTTCACACTAGATAACAAAGAGAGGGCAGCAGATGGAGAATTTGGCCAATTCTCTGTCTATAGTCTACATGGACAATGAGTGAGCCTCCACTGGTAATGACTAGCTACCAGAAATTCAGTGCCCTGAACTAGAGTTTTGAACATCAAGCTTCACTAACTGTAGGGACATCCTCATATGAACCAAGCTCTCTTGACGTCTGAGGAAGCAAGCAACGACCCCCAAACTTCTGCTGCAAGAAAATGATCACAGCAAACAGAAGACCTCCAATAGGAATAATGACATCCCAAGCAGTGGTGTAAAATTCCGTAACAGGACTTGCATAAATGTATGACTCATCAAGTTGTCGATGAACAGATATGTATGTCCTGTAAAGATCATAAACATGTGGCAATACTCGAACCAGAGTTGTTCCAATGTAGAAAGTATTAGACAGAGTATGTTCTCTTGATTTGCATCTCACGTTGAGTACAATTTGTGGCAATAGAAAACCATCAAGGAGTAAACCAGCATAAGATTTCAAGTTATCCATTGCACCATAAATTCCAATGATATAGCATGGGAGAGTTACCTTCTCCATATCCCAAAGCTCTCTTTGCTTCCCATTTACCGATCTCGCTGACCATGTCTGCTGTAGAAGATGGAATTGCAACAAGAAAGCTACCATTGTCATTACCCTTACAATCACATCATCAACTTCAAGCCATCCACCACTTCCAAATAACATATGTCGACGGTTGGTGTTGTGAGTGAACATGTCATCAAAGTTTAGCATAAGAGGTACAAGGTATCCAAGTGTTAGGACTAGTTGCATTACAATGGAAATCGACGGAAGCACTTCAGGATGTTTTTTCACATGGAAGAGTTGTAATGCCACAAAAACACCTGATAGTGTGGTGGATATAAGAACCAAAATGATCTCCATATCCATCCTCCGGATGGTTCGCTGCGCTTCAATCATGTAACCGGAAGCTGAAGACAAGTCTAATCGCTTGAAATGAAGAGGATCAGACTTTGTTCGCGTGCTTTCAATGGTGACCTTGATAAAATCAGTCATATTACTCTGTTGTGTTGGAGGAAAATGAACTTTGACAAGAATCTCACAATCTGCTGACTCTTTTGTGGTTTGTTGATTACTGTTTAGGCCAACATTTCGGCAGCCTATCATGCACAGGCTTCCATCTGTATCATCATATATCCCTTCAGCAGAAATCTGCATTTTCTCCATATGCATTGTGTTGTTTAGATTTCCACCAGATCGCTCCAGCAATCGGATGCGTATTCTGTAGCTGATATTAGTGGGGTTGCCGTGGTTGGTGGTGGAAATCATCGCAGTAGAGCTCAGAGGATTCTCCTTGGAGTCTTCATTAATGGCAGCTGGAGTTGTATATGAAGATAAATACTGCTCGTAGAACTGATTGCCAACAGAAAGTGGTTCAGAGCTGCCCCAGGCAACTAACCCTTCAGAACTCCTAGCTGACATATCAAATCTCATGTCATAAGAAAACGGACTTGGGTACAGGTTGGTCTTGTGATTCTTAGCAGCAGGCTTCTTTCTTGGGCACAGCATGGTTACTTGGTCAAGTTTTGTGTACTCATATTTGGGGCCTGGAATGATGACTCTTCCGGCGTCACTCTGACGAGTTTTGAATGTTATCCTTTCAAAGTAACCTGACTCGGTCTTGGATTTGTTGCTCCAAATCTGCCCCACCACACTACTAGTGTTTCCGATTGTCCATATTGCTGGAAATTTCAAGCTCAATCTTGTTGAACAGTCGCCCACATGAGAGTTATTGAAAGAACCAGTTGCAGCCTCCAAGAAATGACAAGCAACAAAATGTACCCGATTATTCTTTGCATCCCATGAGCCTTCTGCAACCAAAGTTGTATTGGGATTGAAAGGCTTCTGATGCCAGTGGTCACTACTGTCTGTAAATTCCACCATGACTCTCAAGCTTCGTGTATACTCCAAACACTCGACATCCTTGAATGACACGAGCCGAGGTAAATGATCAAACACAGAAAATGGAGTACAGTTTGTTGCAGAAACACATTGGCTTGAATATTGGAGGTCAAATTCTTGCTGCAGCACTACAGTAGAGAGTTGTGAACAAAATCTCCCTACTTGCAACGAACTATTGTGATCATCACTTTCACTGGAAGAGATGTGATCATTAGAGTTGTTGGAAGCCAAAGTGTACTGGTAGTTCATTCGTGGAAGCATCAATATAGAGATTGGATCAAAATAATTAGGATCCTTGATATTTTGAGAACTTGGGATCAGACTCTCCAGGGTTCCACTAATCAAACTTGTTATAGTAGTGGAGTTGATGAAATTATATAGCTTAAGGATGGCAGGTTGACTAAGTGCAGTACCTTGTCTCGTGTAACGATGACCATATCCAACCATACAAAGTCTCCCAGAAGATTCTGACCAGAACCCCATGAGTCTATAGGTCACTGTTCTTCTTCGATCTGCCAGAAATGATGGAGACCTGTAGTTACTACTAATTGTAAAGTTCCCCAAGTAGTTATATGTACTGGCGTTTGGAAATCGAAGATATGCAGTCACCTTTAACAAGCCTTGTACTTCAGTGTTTCGAACACTGAAGGTAAGGAACTCAACTGAATTTGGGACCTGATTATGACCATATGGTGAATTTGGAGCAAGAGTGTTGCTGGTGACATCACTGGTGTAGTAACCTGAATGGAGAAATGAATGACGATATGCTAGTGCTGTGATCAAGGTTGATTCAGGAACAACTGAAGCACAATGATCAGCATAATGGATTTCCTCAAGTGCAGCAGACGATGAGATTGAGTTCAAACAAAGGGTGGTGACAGCAAAGAAGAAGGATATCCCTAACTTTTGCTCTCTGACGATTGTCATAGCTTCTTTGTGAATATTTACTGGGAGATTTGGAGGACAAGAGCTCAAGGAAATGCAGTTTGTTATGCTGTGATGTTCAGTCTAAAACGCTAGTAATAAGTCAACTATCAACTACTGGCCTACTGCTACCTAGTCTCGGAAGAATTTTCTTACACATCCATAGGTATCTGCTGCCGTATATTAGACACAATAGTAATCTATTCGTATCATATCTTCATCGACTTGGAAAAATCTTGTCATGACCATTTCTTCAACGTCACTATTATCTTTGATTTGGTCCTTGTCTTTGCAAATATTCTTGTTTTTTTTTTGTGTTTTATGTTTTTCTTTTACAATGAATTTACCTGTTTTGAGAGAGATCGAGGATAAGAACACGATCAGAAGAACACAAATTTATAAGATAACATCAGAAATTCATATATATCATGTTAAGAAAAGTAAAAAATGAGATTCAATGTGACATCAATTTCAAGAAACATGTCATATATAATTGAGTCATTCTTTATGAAATTTTCATAAATGAATAATTAATTATATGTATTAAGGCATTATTAATTTATACATTTTATAGGGTCTATATGAATTTTCGAATTTTTATTATCATATAAATTTAACGAATTATTAATTTAACACGTTGTCCCTAAATTCTGACCGGCAAGAAACATTATATTCGTGAGATTATTAATTAATCGAGTATTGAATTATCGATGTTCTACTGTATCTACTCAAAAGTGCATGTAATGATGCATGACTATCGGCTCACGTGCAACGTACATAACTATAGCGACAAGCGTGACACATGGGGTCCGTCATGTTGTCTTAACCTAATCACCTTTAAGGTGTTATATTTTATCCACAAAAAGAGTACTCGGCACAATCAGAATAACCCACCACATTTAAATTATATTTCATTTGATGTGAGATCTCCAATCCAACATTAATATGCCTTTAATAAGATGATATTTTGGTTTTATGTCCTTTCCGTTTTCTGATGTCCTGCTGTCCGTTTCAAAATCCAAATGGCATGGTTCTAGATTAAGGTTTACAATCTTGGAAAGCTATCGCTGAGCAAGATTAATTCTTGTTGTCCAAGAAACACTATTCTAAGAGGGGGGAAACGAGGGGAGAAATTTGGTCTCCAAGTTTTCTTTTAACTGCGTTACGTATCCAGTAACCCTATTCGATCATATTCTAAATGAATTCCACCGCTCTAAAAATCCCAAACCTCCATCTTTATAAATACTAAGCCACATGTTCAAATGGTGTCTAAATCCCAAAGCTCCATACACGTACAGAGTTGGCCAAAAGAAAGCTCAAGCTGTCGGAGTGACGCCGTCCGTGAAAGATCATAACTGAATATTTCAATACATCATAAACACGTAATCGATAATATGAGTTTGATCTTCTATTCTTTAATGTTGTTAAGCACCTTCAATGGGGTAGGTTCTGAATGCTTTTTCACACAAGAACAGGGACCAAAACTCTCTTATTTATAAGAATGGACTTGTGCCTTTACCCATGACAGAGTTCAAGTCTAATTCTATTAGGTTTACTTTAAACGAAGAGATTCATATCAGAATAAGTTGGACTTTAATCATGTAACTTGATATACAGATATACATGTACTAAATAAACAATCATAATACGATTCTTACTAAATGACTTGGTTATTAACTCGTTGCAAAAACAACTAGATACATAGTATTGTTGAGTCCTAATCTAACAATCTCCCACTAGGACCAACAATGCTCATGTTTCGCAACATAGTCAATATCAGAATGTCAAAAAGTAACTTAAGGAGCTCGTGAATCATATTAATGTTTAAAATCCAAAAACGCAATTCTGTCACATTAAAGTCACTACGGTAGAACTCAGAAAGAAACAACTTCACTATTCAAAATTGCCCTTTAAGAACCACTACAATAACATCTATAATGCACATGAATTCCAGATATGAAATATGGAGCAATTGACAACGTATATCAACTTAAAACCTATGTCAAATATCTCCTTGTCCTACTGAATGGTTTTCTAAACAAAAAACTCCAAAATACAAACACCTCTATACACTAGTGGATTTGTGTTTGTTAACTGTAAAGGCTACACATATATAACACAAAAGTTACATATCACATCCACTTGAATTAATCAAACTTGACAGACTACAGAATAAATGAATAGCTTTCAGATTTGTACCGAAGGTTGCAACACATCAAATCTGAAAAATTTCCATTATCATTGATATCCAAAAGTCAAGTTTACAGAGTATGAGAATAACTTCTCAAAACAAAAAACTGAATTAAGAACATAAAACTGAAACAAAAATCTCTAACTTATGTTTGCTCCCATTGAATTTAAGAACTAAAATAACTACAAAACTTCAAATAACCACTCTCTCACTAGCACATTTCAAAACTGAAATTCTACATGTTTTCAATTCTGAATCTGTTTTCCAAGAACAACAGTAGACATAGCATCAAGCTTACCTGAAATAATGTTTCTTAAGGCTTTGGTATTCATCAGAGAATTTTTGAGCCAAAATTCTTTACAAACACTCTCTTACATGGCTATTACAGCCTGCATAATAGAGATAACTGTAAGTGTTGCATTATATCTTAACGCTACAGAAAACATAAAGACATTCACATATAGACAGAATAGAAACTGCATAGTTTCTACAAAAACAGTAAATCATATATCACTCTTATCGCGAAACTCTTGTTAACTAAAATATCATTAATTTCTTAATTAATTAATCCACAGCAGTCTAACTCCAACACATAATAAGCACATAGAACTTAATTTTCATGGTTTAGTGACCACTTAGATTTAGATATTGATTTAGAAATAAGTTAAAAAGCTGACTGTTGAATTTTGTAGACTTATCTTAATGCAAAACTGATACTGTTCAATTCTTTTATCTTTGTCACATTATACTATAGCATTTACAAGGAACTATATCAAGAGTCTATCTACCAAAAATAATACTTAGACTCTTCCTTGTTCATTCTCAATATAATTTTCACAACACTTTCTCCCCTTTTTTTATTAGATTTTGCAGTCTATATCCCAAAATCTAAATGAAGATCAACTTCTAGTTAGTAATCTTAAAGACTGCAACATCAAATAAAAAACTTAATGTGAAAAGGTTGACAAAACATCTACAGATATGACAAACAGATATTTAAGATAGTTTCTTAGTCTCAACTTTAGTGAATGAGGTTTACATCAGCATTATGAGAGAAGTGACGATGGAAGTGGTTTAAAAACTCAAGGTTTCACTGAATTTTCTTTATTAGATGACCTTCTTAATAAGAGTGTTTGTCTTATACCATTGTAAGTAACAACATGACATTCTTAATTCCTGAGTTAGCTAGGTCAAGGTCTATGAACTGATAATTCCTAAGGAGCAAACTCGAGAAAATTTTTAAGTAGTTCTTTGTACTAAAATTTGTTAAACACCAAGTTTTGTTTTCAGACTTCAGCGTTTTATGTTTATAGCTAATATAAAACTAAAAACAAACCATACTGATAACAAAATATAAGTTTAACAAGCATATCTAATATATATATAACAAAATACCCCAAACTGAAAATAATACTTAACACCACCTTTGGGTAGTAGAATAAGCATTCTGAAGTTTCTATATCAACAACCCATGACAAAGTAATCTAACATATATAAGGAAGCAGTCAACACCTTTGGGTAGAAGAAAAGCTTCAAAATATCAGTATATCAGATTAATTAGCATGTTTGTTGCTGTTTTAGTTATAGAAACCATGCTGACACACTTCTTTGGAAGCAAAAAATAGGCATGGATTTTTAAAACCAAATACACAAGTTTCAATATGTTGTAAACTACATTGATTTGCTGAAAATATAAACAAGTTTTGCTTTGTGCAATATACTTGTTCATATAACCAGTAAACCCAGATTTTGTTTATAAGAATTTAGTTTATGGGTTATGTATATCAAGTTATACCAAAGCTTGATCAATAAACTAATTCTTATTCTGCAAAATTTTCTTTGAAAACTGTAGAGATCTTGGGAGATAATCACATTAATAATCATTCAAATAGAAAACTCACAGATCTGTAATCAATCAAATTATACGCGTTTACTTATGTAATTACAAGAAAATATCTATTTTCATTTGCTTTACAGTTTCTTGATTGGCTTTCCAATTAGTCATTTAAGATCAAACATTCGTTTTCCTTTTCTAAAGCCATGACAGACTAAAAAACCAATAAAATATATGATTGATGACAACAATCTTAATCTTTATAATGTAGCAAAGTGTGATCATGCAAGTTTATTACGTTTCACATTTTTCGTAATCATTAATCAATTATTACAACCACACATGAATAACTGAATCCAAAGTTGAATATAATCACTTTAGTAGAAACGTAAAACACATGCTTCAATATTAACTTAACTATAGGAAATCTAGAATTAACATACCTTAGCCTCTGCTACGGCGCTGCAATTTAAAACTTAGCAGAAGCAAAATAGTGATTATACAAATGATAAAACAATCTGATTATTACCTCAAGTTGTATTTCAAAATGAGAAAACAGAAAAGAAACACTTAGTATCATCAATAGCATACATTACTTAAAGTTAGAGTCAAACTGAAGGTGAACTGAATGCATTTGCCTCTTTTGTGACAAGAGAACAAGATTTTCTTAAGTTTCCATATCACAAAACCAAAGGAACAAAACACTGTATGCAAAGATCAATCAACACCTTTAATGGCAAGAAGAAGAGAACTAAGCGAGCTTTATGTGTTTTAGTCATTTTCATTTTTTTTTTGTGGTAATCATCAATTGTGTTAAACATAATCACAGTCTATGTATCCACAAGGTTTTTGGAACAGAAATTAAAAACACCTTGCTTTGTGCAATACGTGTCTCAAAATCTAACCAAGAACTTTAGACTAGTTGTTGGTTTACTTAAGTTTTCATTAATTACTTAATGAAAATGTTTACCAACAGTATTTGCATTATTTATACATGCTTTGTTATATAGAATTCTAATATCCCTGATGAATTCTGCAAACAATACTCTTTATTCATGCTTTATCAAATTCTGCAAATACTTAATTAATCTTTGTTCATTATCTGTATCCAAAATGTCACAAACATCAAACTCCACATAATACTATATATAATCATTCATATGAGAATCAATGCAATTCTGAAGTGGGTTTTATAAGACTTTCTTTACTAACTTAATTGCAACCTTAAACAAATGACCAATCACAAATTCTCAAGAAATTCGAGATACTCACATGTATGCTTTTTTAAGCGCTGCACAAAACAAGATTGATGGAAGCAGTACCAAATTCCCAGATTTGAGTAAGGAATAATTTCAGTCCGTCCATTTCGTGTTCCACGACTCTAGCAAAACATTATACACAACAACAGTGTAAGTATACGCAATATGTTTATCTGCCCATGTGAAAAAACTTGACATCCAAAACAGAATTTTGCACACTGTCAGTTTCATCCCCTAAAGGTACAGTTTTCTTAATAGCATTAGAAAACAAAAGAGTGTTCGTTAGAAAACTTATGTGGACAGTTTTGAGCAGTAGCGCAGCAAAGCTTTCATCAGCAGTCGCTTATGATATGAAACAAGCTAGTGGTTCTGAGTACAGAGGTTGCATGCTGTCTAGCTCAGTGGAAGTTCCTGCAACCACTTGTGCACTCCCCCAGTGGTATTAGAATCTTCATCTAGTTGCTTTGAACCATTTTCTACATGTGAAACTTCCACCTGCAGGCGAGAGATGGTATCATCTAAACCACCCAAGTCCCGGAACAGTGCAGCAGCTGGATTACTATAATCCCTGAAAGCTTCTAAAATATGCACAGATGTGCTGACCAAATGCAGGTGTTGTGGATTTGTATCTTTAAGCAGAGGGAGAAGGGTGGGGATAGATCCAGCTTCACGTATGGCTGAACAACCGGATGATGATGAAACCAATACTGTAACAAGAGACAACAAAGCCTCAGGAAAAACAACAGACCACTTTCATGTATCACTGATGACAGAATCAATGGCCTTCTGCATGAGGTTGGATAAAATTCCACGATGCCCACCAGATGTGATAGCAGTCAAAACTGCAGGCTGTCGGGACCTATCTTGACACAGAGCAACCAATGAAAGAAGACACAAAATTCGAATTTTCTCAGGAACTACATCTTCAAAACTCGATAATGACACCAACTCGTTCACAAACTCTGGTTCAGTGTTGAAGAAAGAAACAAGATCATCAGCATCGCTGTTTGCTTGAACAAGAACTACGAAGGCATAGAGACGAATGCAGGCATACTATTGTCTGGTTGCCAAAGACCCAACAGTTGATTGAATCGGATAACCGAAGGCAGAGGTCGCCTCAGAAGCATTTCGTCGAACACCTTCAAGGCATCCTTGAGATTTTTCACTTTGGGCACTGATTGGTCTCTAACAAACATCTCCTGGGTAGTTCTTAATCGAGATGGGTCTGAAGGTTTAGAATGAAAATCAACATCAAGACTACCTCTAACACTGTTGTTGGCATAAACATGAGCAGAAGAAGACCCAGAAACGCCGCTCGTGAACGTGAACGGCTCGTCGGTCCTGTATCCGTGGATCTCGGTTCTTTGCCGGCGAGAGCTTGGGCCAGAATCTCGGCGGCCATGTCCGGGTTACCGTCGGCTTCGCGGAGAGCCGAGACAGAGTGGTCGATTGAGACCGAGGAGAACGCCTCCATCAGCACCGCCACGGCATCGTCGTAGGAGAAGCTCTTTTTCCTCCTCCGCCTCGTCTGCTTCTTCATCGTCGCCCCCGTCAGCAGCTCTTTGCTCTTGGAGTCCAACTTTACTCCCACAACAGCAGTCCGTCCCTTTTTCATCTCAGCCTCTCCACCATACCCAAAAGCAGTCCGTCCTTTTCCAACTTAATCGATTCAAATCTATTTGAAATCATAATCTCATAACCCATCGATCTATTTTGGAAAGGTTGAAAGATGCAGTTGCCAATGATGAAGAATGGTCCCGGTTGAAAACTGTAAAATTGGACTGAGATCTCTCGGTAGAGTGGGAACTGATTGTAAAGCAAACTGCTCCGATTGTACTCGGTGGCCATTTATCCCAAAGCAACCTGTGTCTAGTGTTTACCGTATGCATCAAAACTTAATCAAAAACCATAAACCCATTCGATTGCTTCTTAATTCTGAATTCTAAATTGATTTTCTTAATCGGTTTATGACGTATGAACGAGTCAAGGCTCTGATACCAATTGAAAGATCATAACTGAATATTTCAATACATCATAAACACATAATCGATAATATGAGTTTGATCTTCTATTCTTTAATGTTGTTAAGCACCTTCAATGGGGTAGGTTCTGAATGCTTTTTCACACAAGAACATGGACCAAAACTCTCGTATTTATAAGAATGGACTTGTGCCTTTACCCATGACAGAGTTCAAGTCTAATTCTATTAGGTTTACTTTAAACGAAGAGATTCATATCAGAATAAGTTGGACTTTAATCATGTAACTTGATATACAGATATACATGTACTAAATAAACAATCATAATACGATTCTTACTAAATGACTTGGTTATTAACTCGTTGCAAAAACGACTAGATACATAGTATTGTTGAGTCATAATCTAACAGTCCGGCGTCAGCCCACTAGGCTCCAAGACTCCGACAGCGCTTGGCACAAAAACCACCAACACAAAATTTACATATCGATCGACCGTACGAGATGATGCATCGGAGGAGTGCAATATCTCAAACTTATTTAAGACCACACGAGAAAGCAAAGACAGAAGAAGAAGACATGATCACTAACCTACTGGAGGATATTCGTCGCGATATCCTCTCGTTCTTGTCTACTAAACACGCCGTCTCCACCACCGTGCTCTCCCGGAGATGGAAAAACCTTTGGACCTCGGCTTATATGAGCAACCTTGAGCTAGACGACGGTCTACTACTTCTCAGCCCCGCAAGTAATAATTCCCACCACCACCCTTCTCTGTTCTCCGACTTTGTAGACCGTGTGCTCCGCATCGTCGCCGTGCCATGAATTCAGAAACTCACACTCTCTTGCTCCCACTCTTACGAACCATATCACATAAACTATTGGTTACACAAAGAATGCGAATCAAATATTGTTGAGGTCGATATTAGAGTATACAGTTGTCAAAACCCTATCGAATTGCCTAAGAACTTATACGGTAGTACTTGGCTCGTAGTACGGAAACTAAAGGCAAACGTGAATTTGGATTTTCGGGACTCTGTGACTTTCCGAGACTCAAGGTGTTATGGATTAGGGCTTATGCCCTAGACGATGTTAACGTGACGCAGGGGATTCTCAGTGATCGTAGCTGTCCTATTCTCGAAGAGTTGTTCATCGAGGGTGAGATATTGGATGAGAATAGAACGGTGGTTTGTTGGTGAAGTTGAATACACTGAAGAGGTTGAAAATCGAATATCGATTGGCGCATAGAATTTACGGTGACATTAGGTACAACTTTGTGTTGCATTGCCCTAACCTTGAGTGTCTCGATCTCCATGATGACTTCTTGGCCAAGTATAGTGCTGGGAAGTTCAAGGATATTGACAATGCGAAACTTTGTATTGGATGGGTGTCTGCGGATTATGCAGCATTCCATCTTTCTGGCGATGTAAATCCCTCTAACCGAGCATTTGAGGTCCTCGAATCACTCTCGAATGTCAAGTCCTTATCATTATCTGGTAGTACTACAAAGGTACGTATGAGTTCTCCTTCTGCTCGATCAGCTATGGTTTATAGTAGAATAGTCATATACTAGTGTTATTTTGTCGAGGTTAAATTAATTACGAATGTCTCTCAACGCAGGCTCTCAGTTGTTCCTATGAGACTGCACAATATGCTGATTTTGATGGTGGGGATGAAGATGCACTACTCACCCGCTTGAGAAATTTCGAGCTGCATTTTAGATTTTTGACCTGTTTGGAGCTGGGTTTATGTACCTGTGGAAGCTGGAACTGTTTACCCTTATTACTACATAGTTCTCCTAATTTGGAGCATCTAATCTTGAAAAAGGTAAGTATATATACTTTGAAACATAGGAATGAACTCATTTTTATGCAGGTCATTTCAGATGAACAAATTAATTACCCCCTTCTCTTTTTTATGACAGGAATCGAATATAACTACCTTTAGTTATAAACGAGTTATCTTCTGGAGGCCGGATGAGCCTGTTCCAGGGTGCATGTTGCTTCACCTCAAAGAAATCGAAATATGGGGATTCCGGGCAGTGTCGCAGGAATTCAGTTGTAGAGTTTTTTTCAGAACAAGCAGAAGTGTTACAAAAGATGACTATCAATGTTCAAGAACTATCACGAAGGTTGATGATTTCTAAGCTTGTGTTACAAATTACACCAGTTTCAGAAGCATGCCAAGTAGAGATACTATAGATAGATAGTGACAGAGGATGGCATTTGGAAATTCAAATAGGTTTTAGTGAATGGATAACTTATGTTACAGAGTTGTTATAGACTAGTACATCTTTGTCGTTGGATACACGGTTGTCGGGGCTACATTTAAGGATTAACTTGCGTATGTGCTTTTTTCTCCATTAACTTTACTTTATGTGATTCCTTGTATGTTTACAAAATAAGTAGGTTTTCAATCACCACCCTAAATCAAACGTTCAAAATTTCAGTTTCTTATGAGTAAAACTACGATCTATCACCCAAAATCCTTGACAGCAATATTTTTCAATATGCAGAATCATTCAGACCTAAAAAAGAAACAGAAAATCACTTGGGAAAATTGGCTGCTTTAGAATGATCATCATTAATAAAGAGTATGATCACTTAACTAAAAATAACAGGAATTAAAAGCATTGTAGGCTTGAGGTTTTTGTATTTTTTTCTGCTCAACAATTCCAGCACAAAGCACAACGATGAACCTTTTTTCTGCTAATGTATAAAAGATTCTTTATATGTATTAATAATATCTATATATATAATTTTATCGACTAATCACTGATTTCGACAAAAAAATCTACTGACCACTGACTACCCTTCTACTCTTTCTTACAGCTGTCACATGGACACATAGTTCAATTTTCTCACACATCCACCCAAAGAGAAAGGAACGAAGAATGAGAAGAATATATGAATCCTCTAACGCCTGATAAAAGCAGAGGTCCAGCATAAAAGTGGCGAGATTACCTGCGCTACAGAAGTAAAACATTCCAGCAATGGAAACAAATCCTTTACTAAATCTCAAAGTTGTTGCCACTTTGCAATTAGTGGTGGCATCAGAATATCAAAATAAGTGGGCTACAAACCAACAAAACAATCAATTAGCAGTTAGCACATATTGCTCCTTGCATCTGATATACTTTATAACTCGAACTTCATTGTGATATGACATGACTGAGTGAAGAAAATGGAGCATCTAGAAGGGGAAAAATACCCGATTCAACTTCCCACCAACAACATCCGCTAGAGTTCCAATGGCATCATATACAATTCTTAGGTTACGCCTCTGAGTATTAACCACAACTGGAATAATGTGTTTATTCTCTCAAAACAGTAGAAAAGAGTGGGGAAGGCCAGGAAAAAACCTGATATTTCCCAAAAACACACATAAGGTGCTGTAGAATAATATACAGGCGTGGTATGGAAGCATCAGTCGTCTCCTGCAATTTATAATAAACAAAAATATAGCAAATAACAAATCACTTAGAAACGTGTATGCAATATTTGACCTGTTTTTAATGAAAGAATTGGACTGAATATATATCAAAACCTCTTCTAGTATTGCAAAAGTTGAGCAAGCAGCCTCCTGTACCCGCTTGTTATTATCTAATATTCTTCTTAAAAACCCAGAAGAACCTTGTCAACTAAACAGCTCATAGCTTGTTGATGTCCTACACCCTTTGATAGAAGAGAGCAAAATGTCAATCCTAAAATCTTTTTACACAGCCAAAGAATGATTTAGGCAAAAATTGGAAAATTACAAACTTCCAAAATAATATGATCCATAATAGCAAACAATACCTGGTATTAAGTGAACATACAGCTACTGCAAGCGGCGAAGTGATTCTCAGCCATGGGCAACCCAGTAACCTTGAACAGCTTTTCCTGCATAACACAAAATGAGTGTCCACTTACTCGTAGTAAAATGGCTTGTCTAATACCAAATACTTGAGTATAATCTCAAGATGGGAGCCAAACCGTCTTCATGTAAAACCTACTTTAATTTACATCCAGGGTCAAGGTCTGCCAGTTGCATCTCAACTAAAATGTCCTACTGTTAGATATATATCAACCATAGATATATTATAGTTTTGAGTTTAAGCAGTGACTTCTTTTCTTCTTCTTTTTTTCAGTTCAAAATAGCACTGAGAACAGATTCCATGACTGCACAGATCAGAACACCCAGCATCAATCCCATATGATATTCATTAATGTAAAATCCATGTCTTATAAATTAGTAGAAATCACAAACCACCCAAAAATACAGGGGATCAAATGTACTATAAGAAAATACTATAAGAGAGTTAAGAGTTGGTACGAAGCAAAATCTGAGTAAGAAGAAGTAAATGGTTGTCCCAAATCAACAGAATTCGGGATGACACAGAAAATGAAAATTGAAATTGAGTATACCTTGATCAAAGCAGAAATGTAGAAATCCCTCCTCTACAGGTCGATCACTGCTAGTCTGCTACAAACAAAGGAACCCAAAATAGTAAAATAACCATCATTAATTCATAATGAATCGAAATTCAACAAAACCATACATACTATTTGATTATCCGAAAAACAAAACAGAAGGGCTAATTAGATCCCAAGAAATACACAATTCCACTTCATGATTATAAACTAAATCACAAAACCCGATCACATTGGATATATATCACGACTTTTTATTTCCAACCCAATGGCTATTGAACTAATGTGAGAGTCCAACCCTAACCAGGGAAACAAAAAGTTTGATAGTATAATTCCAAACTGAAATCGAACAACGCACACATCAAAATCTGAATGAAATTGAAATTCCAAAAACGAAGCTGAGCTCTCTACCAGCTTTCAGATTAGTCACTCGAAAATCCGAGTCCAGCCACTGGGTCAAGAGAGAAAGAAAGGGGCGACGATCTAAGATTCGAGAAAGGGGATGAGGTATCAGATCGATCGAGATAGAGAAAATCGGTGATCGATGTGAAGCGAGAGAAAGAGACACGCCCCGCACGCTCGAAACCACCCCCTTGAACAGCGAACATGAACAGTAAACCCTACTGCTTCAAGATTGTTATACGGTAAATTTTGGTCCCATGATACCCCTGTCTTATTTTCATTTTTACACACTTTCCCCACCCTTTGCTTCTCATTTCAGACATTGTAAGACATTGTACCAATTATCAGCTTCACTCATTTTATCCATGAACATGAGTGTTTATTTCAGTGTTTTGCTACAATTGATTGCATACAAAATGGAATACTTCACTAAAATAAGCACAATGTTTGTTATAACATCTTCCTCATACTCAAAAACAGATATTACTCCTAAAGGAGAAAATATTTGGTACACAGCAGTGTACTTGCACTATTTACGTGACACTATTTTATTAGCCAAGGGTTTAAAAAAAGGGGGCAAAACAAGAACATTATTTTCTATTTTAACTTTTAACTAAGCTTTAAACCAATAAAAACTTGTCACATAGGACAGTGCAAGTGCACTGCTATGTATAGAATAATTTTCCCCAAAGAAGGTCATAAGCACTTTGAAACTTTGAATCACTAGAAGATTGATTTCATATACTCATGTTATAAAAATAAAAGATAAAAATATATTAATAGCCTGTTTGGCAACGAGAATATAACGTGGGATATGACAAAAACAAGGGATCTCAAAATTCCACGCGACAAATCCCCCGTTTGGCAAAAAATTTGAATGGAATTTGAAAATCACAGGATTTCGGGAAAGATTTCGCGTGAGCCTCTTTCTTTAACAAAAACGGGATCTTAAAATCCCACCTCCTCGGAAGTCATTTTGAAATTCTGATTTCTCCGGCAGACCCGATGGGAATGTCAACCAAAACACGCGATTTCATCTTCATTGATCGTCGATCTCCAGGTTTGTTCTCCATGCTGGGCTCCCCTTTTATTGTGTAATCTAGGGTTTTAATAGTTGTAATATGTTGTTTTCAATCTCTAATTCTAGATGGGTTTGTTTTCTGTATCTCGTTCTATGTTTTCAAATATGATATTCTTGGGTTTCTTGCTTGATGAACTGGAATAGATTGATTTCTTGAATTGGGTTATTAATAATGACGATTTCATATATTCATATGCTATGATAGAATCGAGTTGTTTGATGCTTAGATTTGATTTTTCATCTTGTGCGATGAAATTCAAAGTGCTTAGAATGGCTGGTACCTGGTCCAGTCTCTCAAAATATTGAGTGTCGAGTTTCTTAAAATATTTATTCCCAACTTTGTCAACACCAACAAGCCTTGCCCTATAATTTTGGATTTTAGTTTGCCTATAGGTTCAAAAAAAATACTGATCATAGATGCTATAAATCGAGATCAATGAAGATGGATGTCATTACATATCACTACAGAATACTATGAAACAAGATACAAATGCCACTAATGTTTAATGAGGCATTAGCATGAACCTTCAGACTTCTAATCTATCGTTGAACAATTTCATGCAGCTACTTAATAGATTGAGTTAATTCCTTGATCAAATCAAATAAATACTACGAAGTTTAGTCAAGTTTTCCAATTTTGCATTACAGAGTCCAAATTGACAAGGCGAGTAAACACCTCTCAAAGATACCTTATTCACAACCTGGATATATCAATGTAGTAAAATAAATAGGGGTTGTCGAACACAAGAAATTGGTGAAACTAAATCCTAACAAACTACTATGCTGACAGACTCGACTATAGTACACTAATGACTATGTGAACCTAATCTAGACAGACTAAGATGCTACGAAATTTGGATAAAATGAACTAGACACAGTGGCGGACTACCACACAAAATTTGAGGGTTTTCTGAGTTGATTTGGTTACCGAAATAATACGGCTAAGCTACAGCTAATGCAGAAATCAGTAAATTGCAGAAAGTAAATTGTTGTAGATAATCAATGAGATATGAATGTTAAGAACTTCTCTCCACCCTAAACATACTTACGACCTCCCCAATATAATTGAACTAACCATGGATGAATACTTCCCACACAAGATCTTTGGTTAAGTCATATTGTGTATTACACTCTCTTACTTGGCATGAAAGAGGGAGGGACAATCCGCTCGATCTTGATCCTCACTTAACCGACTAATACATATGGTGATGTAAGCCTAGAGAACTGAAGTCATTACGTTCTAAGAATGTTTGAAGAATAACAGAGCTTCAAGAGTTGATAAGGTGGTCACCCTTAAATCACTGAGGCTTGTTTCACACAAATTCATGTTTGTCTCTAGAGAATATGCAACGATAAGGTGGTCATATACATAATCAAGACTATAGATCCTAAGCTATGCATCTAAGCGTGCACTCAAAGAAACATGAACATAGAAATCATACGGTGAGAAAACAGTGAAACAAAACTCATCCAAATAATTAATAGAATCAAAAGGGGTTCAAAATCGTAAGCATATCTAGGGCTTCAATCAGCCCCTAACAAAGGAATTTTAGCTACTCATAGTCTTAGATAATAACATTAAAGAATTCATAAAAGATGAACAAAAGAAAGAGAAGAAATAAACTCTTGATCCCCGTCAGGATCACAGGCTCGCAATACAGCTCCTCTTTCCTTCCACTTCTTCTTCTTCTTTCTTTATTCTTCTTCTCTTTTGTCTTTTTCTCTTATTCTCTATCTTCTCTCGGTAGCTAGTATGTTTTAGCCCCTTCTCCCCTTTTTCCAGCCCATATGCTATATATATATATATATATATATATATGCATGCAACAAAGCTAAGTATTAAACCTAGCAAGATCACGTGCATGCAGTTTCCAACTCCAAATGGAGTTCTTCCCAAAGTTCAAGTCAAACACCACTTTAATTGATCTCCTACTTTGTTACGTCTCTCGCCAAGCTCTTTTAATGTATATATAAATAAGCTCCTCCCCAAGACTGCTCCCCTTTGTATTCTTCTCAAATTAGGATTCATTCACATCGTAAGTCTTCCTCTTCCACAATAACTCTCAAAATATATTACTTAATCTTCTTTTCTTCATTAATTTCCAAAATACCTAAAAACAAATAAACATAATTAATTCACTCGATTAATAACAATAAACTAATTATGGGGAATAAATTAAATACCAAATAGACGCATAAATATGCGACTATCAAAATACCCCACACTTAGACATTGCTAGTCCTCGAGCAATACACTAAACTAAGACTCTTAAAATACTCAAAGACTCTAACTACATGACTCTATCGCCCTCAACAAATTGTCTCAGCAATCTTCCACAATTGTAACACCAAAATTAGAATGACTCCAAATTTATATTCCGTAAAATTTCGAAAGTTAATTTCAATGCATGATACACATGTAATATGTAGGACGAAGACATAATCATGGTGAATATAAAGCTGTAGCATGCGAAAAACTTGTCAAGATTCAACCTCACAGGTATATGCTCTCAAAAGTGTTTCTCTAAGTATGTCTAAGGTAATCACTCAACTCAATTACTTGCCAAATGGACCACACCATATGCTTACTCTTGTGACTAATCTCCACAGATCAAATGATGTCATCTTGAGGATCAAAAATGACTTTCATGGGTTGTAATGGGGCTTGGCTCATAGGTTAAAAAATAAATTGATACGGAATTCAAATAAAACTCTAGAACCCAGTAGAGCACCAAATAAGAGACTTCTTCAAGTTTTACAACCATAAACTTTCTCACTGTTGTGGCCAAATTTCATCTTGTTGGGCCTTCACATCATTGTTTTTATCAATAGTTAACTCGGGCATCAAGCTAGACATCACATTTTTTGTTTCTTTTCTTTTTTTTGAATATATTTTTTTCGATTTTTTTTCAAATACTAGCTTGATACCCCACACTTATTTCTTTGCATCACCTTCAACATTGTCGTTGTCTTCACATACCTATCTCATGTATAGCTCTACCAAGTCCTAGAACAAGGGTAAAGATATAACTATTCTAAAGTTTAAGATCAGAGATATGTGGGTGATGACATAAAGTTTAAACATGTAGGCTCAAAGTGGTTAACTAAGGGGTGCACATCTTGTGTACACAAAATTAGGACACAGGCTTTATATGGCAATGGTGGTGTCCCCTAAATACCTTTATCACTTCCTCAATCAAAACATGTATTGACAATAAGCTTTGAAAAGCACAAGAGCAAGTTCTAGTAATATCTAGAGTCCATTAACTTAATATGTGGCAAACAATTGACACTCAACAAAGAAAGTATGTGTATTCACATATAGGCTTAATCGCTCACAGGTTAAATGAATCTCAACAAAGTTTAAGCATGCCAAAAATTTGTACCATGTTAACTCGCTACATCCACTACACATTCGCATATGCATCATATATCAAGATTAACCAAAGAAACTTCAAATAACATGATCATCTTTTAGTCACAATTCCAGAAGATATAATCACATCATGGACTAGTTAAGGGCACCTAAGACTCAAAACAAGAGACTCTTTTTATGTTGCTTTTCTCGACACTTTTTATTTTTGTATTTGGTTTTTCAAATAAGACACAAAAACACACAAGAAAAACAAAGAAAAAACTCAAAATACCAAATTCTGGCGAGGAAACCCTTCCACGACGAACTAGTAGTCGGAAAAGACCCCCTCAGGCTCGCCTGCGCAACCCACTCGCCAGATTTTTACAAAATTAATCACGTAGTGGAATAAGCTGAAATTTTAAGGGTATAAACTAGAAACATTTAAAAAAATTCCCTCACAATTTCAGAAATTTAAGAGACATCTAGATATGTCAAAAAAATCACACAAAACATCAAACTGCACAGTATCAAAAATGAAGCTCGCCAAAGACTCATCCCACTCGCAAGAATTTTACAGAATTAATCACACATTGGAATAAGTTGAAATTTTAAGAGCATAAATTAGACACATGTAAAACCATTCTCTAAAAATTTCAGAAATTTAAGAGACTTATAGATATGGTAAATAAATTATACAAAACAGAAAACTGTACAGCACCGAAAAACAAGGCTCGCCAGACTCATCCCCACTCGCCAGAATTATACAGAATTAATTACTCAGTGAAATGAGGTAAAATTTTAAGAACATAAACTAGACACGTTTAAACGCCTTCTCTAAAAATTTCAAAAATTTACGAGACCTCTAACTATGTCAAATAATTGACACGAAACAGCATACTGTACAGTACCGAAAAACGAAAAATTTATACATAGACGCTAAGGATATGATATAAACCCCACCCCACACTTGAAATTTGCATTGTCTTCAATGTAAAATGAAACTAAAACATACAATACATCAAAAAAGCATGGAATGAGATACATAACACATCACAAATCACACTAAACATGGAGAAAAATAAAGCAAAGGAGAAGGGATAAAGAGTTAAGAATTTCAAATCTGGTTTTCCACGCTTCTTCATCAACATGGGTTGCCTCCCAAGTAGCGCTAAGTTTAACGTCTTCAGCTAGACATCTTCAAAACCATCAGGTGGCTGTGGTCTTGGCTCGATCAAGTGCTTGGTCCTTAACAATGATGTCATATGAGCTTTTCCAAGCAACTTGGGTACCCTTGGACTCCCACACACACAAGACTCCAAGTGTCTTATTTCTTTCTTCTTCTTTATCCAAAGCCTCCTCCTCTTGAGTTCAACAAACAAGGTAAAGAGAATATTCTTGTTAGACAAATGGTGATCAGGTACCACCATCTCAATATGCCCCAAAATATAAGGGGGCTCGGTAGGTGATTCTTCAAACTCAAGTGTTTCATTGGTGCAAGAAACAAGTGTGGAACTTGAGTTTGGCATTGATAGCTTATGTGGTTGTTCATGTAGTGGCAGCACCATCTCAAAATAAGGAATTTCTGTGGACTCCTCCACAAGTGATTTGTCCATCTCATCATCATCAAAGAATGCATCCCCTTCTTCTAATGCAATTTCAGCCTCAGTAGTCAATTTCACAGGCCTATATTCAAGAAGAGCTTCGAGCTCATCCAATTCTTGCTTGATCAGCTTCCGTTCTTCAATTTTTTGCTGACTTAATCCAAGCACTGTCTCCAAAGTGTCCTCACCCCATCCATATTGAAGATAATCCTCGTCAAGATGGTCTTCCTTGTATTTTTCTTCTTTCCCTAGCTTTCTTAATCTGCTAGGAAAAGGCACATTAGTTGTAATCAAAGGTGAAGATAGAGGACATACCTGAGTTGGTTTCGGTTTTGGCACAACTTTCATTCCAGGTGCATTCTCAACAAGTTGAGTTGGGGTTCTTGGATTGACTTTTGATGACTCATCAAGCACAATCTGCTCTATTACAGGCTCTTCCCACTTTCTTCTTGGCTTCATGATTGTTGGAACTACCTCCAACACCTTCTCACTCTTCAAAGTTATAGCATGAACTTCATATTGGCTTTTCGGATTGGGGAAAGTGTTGCTGGGGAGTCCTCCTGTGTTAACTTGAGCCATTGTTTGTTGTATTTGGCTCGTTTGTCTTTCCAACAAATCAATTGTCTCACCACGCTCCCTGAGTGTCTCCTTAATCTCTTGCATAAAAGCACGATTCTCCTTTTTTTTTTATCTACCATGATCTGCTGTAACATATTCATCAATTTCTGCTTCGCATCATCTAATTGTTAAGGATAGTCATAGCCAGAGTGATCATCCCATGTAGGAGTATAAGGAGGTGTATAGTATTCACTTTGCATGGTGGAATAACATTGATATGGAAAATATGCACATTCCTCATTTGAGTGACCTGCCATTGAACATCTTGAACAAACCACAAAGTTAGAATACATAATATACAAAGGTTAATATACAAGTTAAATTTACAGACTCTATTAGGACTTAGAATTAAGCAATTCCCCGGCAACGGAGCCAAAATTTGACAAGGCGGGTAAACACCTCTCAAAGATACCCTATTCACAACCTAGATATATCAATGTAGTAAAATAAATAGGGGTTGTCGAACACAAGGAATTGGTGAAACTAAATCCTAACAAACTACTATGCTGACAAACTCGACTACAGTACACTAATGACTTTGCGAACCTAATCTAAACAGACTCAAATACTACGAAATTTGGATAAAATGAACTAGACACAGTGGCAGACTACCACACAAAATTTGAGGGTTTTCTGAGTTGATTTGGTTACCGAAATAAATCGGCTAAGCTACAGCTAATGCAGAAATCAGTAAATTGCAGAAAGTAAATTGTTGTAGATAATCAATGAGATATGAATGTTAAGAACTTCTCTCCACCCTAGACATACTTACGACCTCCCCAATATAATTGAACTAACCATAAATGAATACTCCCCACACAAGAGCTTTGGTTAAGTCATATTGTGTATTACACTCTCTTACTTGGCATGAAAGAGGGAGGGACAATCCGCTCGATCTTGATCCTCACTTAACCAACTTATACATATGGTGATGTAAGCCTAGAGAACTGAAGTCATTACGTTCTAAGAATGTTTGAAGAATAACAGAGCTTCAAGGGTTGATAAGGTGGTCACCCTTACATCACTGAGGCTTGTTTCACACAAATTCATGTTTATCTCTAGAGAATATGCAACGATAAGGTGGTCATATACATAATCAAGACTATAGATCCTAAGCCATGCATCTAAGCGTGCACTCAAAGAAACATGAACATAGAAATCATACGGTGAGAAAACTGTGAAACAAAACTCATCCAAATAATTAATAGAATCAAAAGGGGTTCAAAATCGTAAGCATATCTAGGGCTTCAATTAGCCTCTAACAAATGAATTTTAGCTACTCATAGTCTTAGATAATAACATTAAAGAATTCATGAAAGATGAACAAAAGAAGGAGAAGAAATAAACTCTTGATCCCCGTCAGGATCGCAGGCTCGCAATACAGCTCCTATTTCCTTCCACTTCTTCTTCTTTCTTTATTCTTCTTCTCTTTTGTCTTTTTCTCTTATTCTCTCTCTTCTCTCGCCAACCACTATGTTTCAGTCCCTTCTCCCCTTTTTCCAGCCCACATGCTATATATATATATATATATATATGCATGCAACAAAGCTAAGTATTAAACCTAGCAAGATCACATTCATGCAGTTTCCAACTCCAAATGGAGTTCTTCCCAAAGTCCAAGTCAAACACCACTTTTATTGATCTCCTACTTTGTTACGTCTCTCGCCAAGCTCTTTTAATGTATATATAAATAAGCTCCTCGCCAAGACTGCTCCCCTTTATATTCTTCTCAAATTAGGATTCCTTCACATTGTAAGTCTTCCTCTTCCACAATAACTCTCAAAATATATTACTTAATCTTTTTTTCTTCATTAATTTCCAAAATACCTAAAAACAAATAAACATAATTAATTCACTCGATTAATAACAATAAACTAATTATGAGGAACAAATTAAATACTAAATAGACGCATAAATATGCGACTATCAAAAATCGCATCTTAACAGTGAGGGATAACCTTTTGAAATCTACAAACCATGAACCTAAGCAGACTTTCCAAAATTACAAAGAACTAATCTTTACCAAAATTACAAAGAACTAATCTTTACCAAGCTTTCACACTGTTCACCATATATATCCAACAGGCATATCACTGAAAGTATATCATTTTATGTTCTCATTCAACAATGAACAATGTACACCCATATGTTTATCTGTGACCCAAAGCGGAAAAGAACAAACAATACTAGATTGTAGAGCACGATCATAAGAGCCCGACACAGTTCTATAAAATGGCAATTTGATCACTTCTAAATAAGTCAACTTTATCATGCCTGTTGGTTAACCAAGGTTTTGTAGTTGGGTTTGCTTGTTATATAGCCAGATATTCTTTCTAGATTAGACTAGAATGAGACTGCCTGAAATGTGGATTCTTCAATCAGCAGAGATGCTTTTACTTTTTTTCTGTTTCAGAGTTGTTTATATTTCCATCGGGTACTTGTGTACTGTTGAAGTTGCATGGCTTTAAATGATTTTATATTTGTTTAAACCTTATGATGATATGGTAAAGTGTACTTTCAAACAGATTCGGTGCTCAATTTGAACGTTAAAAAGTTTTGTGATATAGGTTCATGATTAATAGTTTTGAAATGCAAACTGTTAACCATGCAGCTGTTAGGTACTTCATAGTTCACTACAAGAAAAACGTACCTAGACCGCAGACCATTTCCGTCATCTAGGTGAGGATTTTCGTCGTCTAGGTACGGAATCTCCATGGTCTAGGTTACGTTCTTTAAGCATCGTCGTCCAGGTTGGACGACGAAAATTCTATGTTCGTGGTCCAAGTGGAACTTAGACCACGGAAAATTCTATGTTCGTGGTCCAAGTGACCACTTAGACCGGGGACTTTTTGTGCGGTCTGAATGAGCACTTAGACCACGCAAAAAGTCCGCGGTCTAAGTGTTTACTTAGACTACGGAGATAGTCATATGCGTGGTCTAAGTGACCACTTAGACCACGGATATCTTACCAATTTCTGTGGTCTAAGTGAACACTTAGACCGCGCATATGACTATCTCTGTAGTCTAAGTGATTATTTAATTTTTTTAATTAATATTTTAATTAAAAATAAAATATTAATAATTTAATTAAAATACTAAATTCTCATTTAAATAATTAAATATTTATAAATTAATTAAAATAATAAATTGTTATTTAAATAATTAAAATTTGTACATACATGAAATTAAATCATTCGGAATCGAAAATACGATATGATAAACTACATAGCTAGAATACAAACTACTAAAATACATGAGCAGCAAACGCGTTGCCGAGTCCCCCGCCTCCAGCCGTGTCGTCGTCGTCGGGGTATGGGTTCGGAGGAGATTGACACTGTTGTTGAGCCTGATTTTGCATGAGGGTGATGAGCGGGGCTATCTGCGCTTCTTGCTCATCAAGCCTCTGGCGCATAGACTGTGTTTCCTCCCATGCGAGTCGAGCCTCTTGCATGGCTGCTTGGACGGCTGTAGCCTGACCACCTTTCCTAACCGAACATCCCGTAGATGAGTCGGAGGACAAATCTTGCTGGACCTTGCGTCTCATGCCCCTAACCTCCTTGCCAGCTCGACTTTGTATACCTCATCGGCGATTGCAATTTGGCTCTCCATCGATAGAGTAGGCAGGTCTTCCGGCGGCAAATTCGGGTGTGCAAGCTGCGTGTTGGTCAATTCCTCATGCGCCCGTTCTACCAACCTCGCCTGAAAATAATAATAATAATTAAATAATTATAAATTTGTACGAAAATTTAATAAATAATAATTACGCTAATTAAAAAGAAATATATACAGCACTTACGCCGTATTGACTCGCTTCATTGTCGAGTCCAGGCGTCACATAAGCGCTGATGCTAGCATCCTGATAAAGGTGTTTGGAGCCCTTATCGATCTCTATGCTCATTCGCTATTTGGATCATCTGCTTGGAGCCGGAGATATGATGTTTGTCCTTCTTCCCCCGGTTGGTCTTGTTGATGTTGGAGAATTTCTGTCAATCATTAAAAAATTAATAAATAATTAAAATAAAAATAATTCAATTTCCTTAATTTAAATAAAAAAATAATCACCCTATATTCTTTTCCTTGGAAGAGGGTAACCAACCACTCCCACTCATCTTCCCTATCCCCACACAGCTCTACGGGGGTAGGCACGGGGCCGATCTCTTCATAATACTTATGAAGTTTGTACTTCCAATCACAGTAGATGGCATTGGCGGTTTGGTTGATGTGCTTAAGCATCTCCGGTGTGGGATCCACCTCATATTGTTCCTATAAGAAATGAATAAAAAATTATAATTGTATATATTATGAATTTATGATTTTTATTGGTTATTAGAAAATAAATTTAAAATTCTACGTATTACATACCGAAAGTTCTTTAAACACTTTCGCCTTCTCTTCATCCGGCAACTCCTTCCAAGTAGGGGCAATTATACGAATCTTGTTGCGAAGGATTGACCCGATGCTATGCGAGGAGAGACTAGCTAGCTGAGATGTGGGAGGGCCATCGGTGAAATCGTCGTACGACAACTGGATCTTTTGCCCTGTCGCCTTGAACAATTTCTCAGATTTTCCGCTTGTTACAAGACCGCGAGACCTTTTGGGTTGAGGGTCTGTCGAAGCCCTCCTGAGATTGTGCCGCGCGCTGTAGAGGATAGACACAAAGGAGGCCGACGCCGCCTGAGCACTTTCTGCCATGGAAGTCGGACCAGAATTGGCGTCATCATCACCGGTCGAGATAGCTGGGGCAGCGGAAATTTCCCCAGTCGGCGCTGTCGAAGGACCAGCTGAAGGGTCCAAAGGAGGCGCGACGTTGTCCTCCTCTAACTCCCAACCGACTTGCTCTGCCAAGCGTCGGAGTAGAGCATCTTCGGCCTCCTTTTGAGCCTATTTCTTTCCCCACAGGGCCATTTTAACCTAGGAGTTGTTAAAATATTATTACCATAACAATTATATATAAAAATTTACGATAATTATTTACAAGTATTGAGTGCGCCTAAGATTTAAAGAGAGTACACTAGATTGGTCTTTAGGTCGTTCAATGGACGTGCGACCCGCGCGATAAAGTATAAACTTTCAATCAATCAGCCTTGGTTCAATCGAAAAACATGGCCAGTTAGAGATGGAGATAACGTGAGAGGCAGGACTAATTTAGACAAAACACTCTGAGACTAACCAAAGTAATGGTATATACTCTATTGGTGTTAGCCTTTCTTAGATTCAAAATCTGTCACCAGTCATAACCCGTTTCTAGACATTATGTCCGACATTCAGCCAATCTTTCAAAAATTTACACTTCCTCAAGTCCTTTGCAAACTCCGCCCTCAACCTCGTGTCCATAACTTCACTTAGGTTATGGTGTGCGGTAATGAAGTCCACACATCACGAGGGGTTAAGGAGATAAGCTAAGAAATGAGGCGCCATCTATTCCAAAGAGTGCGACTTAATAAACCAAACTTATGTACTAAATTTAAATCAAAGACTATCAATTTACTACAAAATTGTCATAATTACCAATTTATTACTTTTAATAATTCAATAATTTACCATATTTACTACAAATTTACAATATTACAACAATAAATACAAATTATAATTACACACAATAAAAATTACCAATTATAATATTAATTACAACAATATATAATTACAATAATTAATTATTAATTATCATGCATTTACAATAATAATTATCATGCATTTACTAACTAATATTAATTATTATTACCAATTATTACCAATTTATTATTTTTATTAATTAATTTACCAATTTACAAATTTATTAATTAAATTATAATTATGTTAAAAAATAAAAAATTACCGAAGAGAGGAGTCGCGGGAGAGCGGAATCACCGGAGGGAGGGAGTCGCCGGAAAGTCGCAAGAATGTCGCCAGAGTGGAGAGTCGCCGGAGGGAGGGAGTTGCCAAATTTTTAGTCGCCAGAGGAGGGAGGCCGGATTTTTTAGAGAGAGTGAAAAAGAGAGGAGAGAGATGATTTGAGAATGGAATGAGGAAAAGGCTCGGCCAAGCCTCCTTATATACAGTTTCATATAGACGACGGAGGTGTTTTCTCCGTCGTCTAAGTGCACTTGGACGACGAAAACACCCGTTTCCGTCGTCTAAGTGAACCGTTTCAATTTTTGGAACCGGCGCCCAATTAATTTGGTGGGTGGGAGTTAACCGCCATAATTTTTGGGAACATTTCAAATTTCACTTAGACGACAGAAATAGACATCTTCGTATTGCAGGTGAAATTTGAACCGTTCCCAAAAAATCTGGCGATGGAAATTGAACCACCATAATTCTTTAACCTAGACGACGGAGATATACCATCTCCGTCGTCCAAGTGGTCACCTAGACGACGGAGATGGTCAATCTCCGTGGTCTAGGTGAAGATTACATAAAATTAATTTTTAAAAATAATTTGCAAGGAAGTTATCGATTTGTCATTCGAATAAAATAGTCATAAAATATCGATTAAAGAATCATATATATAAACAATTGAATTTGAGACGACAAATAATCTTACGTCTTTAAACTTGTTGAATTTGAGACGACAAATAATCTTAAGTGTTATTAAGTATAGGTTCGTTGTATATCGATATTAACAAAATTGAATTTGGACAAAACAACTGTTGGGTATATTCACCATAAGACAATATATAAATAGAATAATTTTCAGCAAATATTAAGTTCGTGAAGGGTTTCATCGGCACAGTCAACCGTAAAATCGTAATTTTGACAAACCGAAAACGTGGATACATGAAAATTCGTAACTCCTATTTTGGAACCGTCGAAGCTCACACTCCAAGAATTTTTTACTCTATGGTCTCGACGAAAAGAATATGAATTGGGACATGGTCTAGATGGTTGTTGTCTTAGATGAAATTACTAAATCTTAACTTAGACGACGCATATGGTTGTTTGCGTCTTCCAAGTACTCACTTGGACGACACAATCATGTGTTTTCGTTCTCTAAGTACGTACTTGGTTGACGCAAACACATGTTTACATCGTCTAAGTGAAAATTCCCTTAATTTAGGGTTATGGCCTTAGGGTTTAGGGTATACTTAGACGACGTACGGCTTGGCCTTTTTGCGTCGTCTAAGTACTATTTTTAGGATTTAGGATTTTATATATGTATAATTAATTACTATTGTGTTTAATTGTCTTAGTATGGACTACGAAAAGTCATTTTTCCCCGTTTTAGGGTTTCGTGAAAATTAATGTGCTTCGATCAAATTATCGATCGATCCGATCCTCCGGATCAATTAATTAATTTTAATTTACGTTGGTCGAACTGACCACGCTATTTAATTAATTATTAAATTAATTAAGTACAAAATTAATAGTTGTACATTCGTACTCCTCCTCATAATGTATATATTAATTAATCGATCATGCATTATTACAATAATTACAATAATTTATTACCAATTAATATTCCTCGTCATTATATTGTACTCTTCGTCATAATCGTCATCATCCTCATCCTCGTTATCCGATTGCTCCTCCTCCTCATCATACTCAACATCGTTCGACAAATAACCTGAGTCCTCGTCCTCGTCCTCATCCTGCGCCTCTTCTTCATCTACCTCATTAATTGCATAAATAATCTCATCTTCAGTTAGATCTGTACAACCATCAAGCATGGGTAAGCGTTCACCAGCTTGAACCAGGTCCATTATGTCAGAGCGAATGACAGAAATATTAGGCTCTTGATATGGAAGAATGTCTCTTTTCGGTTCATCAGTATCTTCAGTCGCCGGTGTCCCTTCAATTGTCGTAGTATTCCATATTCCTCGATGAGAGATATGGTTCACTATTTTTCACCCTTCACCAGCTTTCGGATCATCGAGATAAAACACCTGCCTAACTAAGGTGGCGAGAGCGAAAGGCTCATCCTCATACCAGCTTGAGTTTGTATCGACTGATAAAAGTTCCAGGTCGTCCTTTGTACGCTTGAACCATTTTCACTTGAATAGGAAAATGTTGACATCATTCCCGTAACATAGCTGAACAACATATACAATAGCCCCGTAATATAGATCATTGTCTTTCCCAACCGCTACCCCACTGTTTTGTGTTCTTATTCCTTTATCTCGGGCCAATGAATGGAACTTTACATCGTTCACAAAACATCTAGGGTAAATATAGTATTTAATCGGCTACCCTGCTAGCAAGTGTTTTGGTCAGGACCATCACCCCCCATGGTTTTTGGATTTTGTAGATCAATCATCTGGGAAAATAGGAAATATATATAATTTAAGGGTTTACATTCTACAAATATGATCGATGTGTATATAAACTAAATACCGAGACATACGTACGTATGTACCCATTGGAAGAAATAATCGGGGAACTTCTTCTTAACCATTTTCTCAAACCACGTCGAACTCTTGTCTGGATTTAACGCCTGAAGCCTCTCCCTGTACCCAATCATGTACGGCTCATCAACTTCATCATAGTCTCGCAACACTACCCAATATGCCTCAATAAGTTCTTCTCGTGTTAACGATTCCTTTAATACTCCTCTAAACGGTCATACGACATTTGTGACGACAGAAAGATTGATGCGGCTACTAGGATCGGAGGCAGTAGGAGGTGGTGGATCTTTGAGGTACCTGTTGCAGTAAGTAACACATGCATGCATTAGGTATGTCTCGGCTATGGAGCCATCTGGGGCCGACCTGTTTTTGACGAATCCTTTATACTGTCCAAGCTGTCTACAAAATTAAATGTTCAATTAATACATTGTAGAATAAGAATAAGTACATATAGCTAGTAATCTCCAGTGGAATAAATTATGAATCGAAAAACCTGTATAATTAATTAGTTGTAACTACCTTTCTTGAGGATACATCCAAGTGTACTGGACCGGACCAGAAATGAGCACCTGCTCGGGCAGATGGATCATTAAGTGAATCATGATGTCAAAGAAAACAGGGGGGAAAATCCTCTCTAGTTTTCAAATGATGTGCACAATTTGTTGTTGCAGTTCCACCACATCTGACTTCTTTAATTCTCTGGCACATAACCTCTGCCACCATCTGCACAATGCCACTATTGGTTCAACGACGTCACGAGATAAATATGATCGAATTACCACTGGAATCAGACGTTGCAGCATAACGTGAAAGTCATGTGTCTTTAAACCAACAAACTTATGTTGCACCTCGTCCACTGCTCCAATTATAGTAGCTGCATACGTAGCCAGATAACGAACGCTCTTAAACCAATGAAATACAGAATGTCTAAGTATCGGCTTCACTGTGTAATGCACCTCGTTCTGGGGGATGACTGCGTCCCAATGCAAAATCGCATATAGTCACTCCCGAGAGGGTATGTGGTTTCGCCCGAGAAGCGGGCAATGCACCTCGGGCGTTTGAGCCCCTAGTATACTTCCCGGAAGATGATGTTAACGGATGTCCTGTTGTCGATGAGGATACGCTTAACAAGATATCGATCCACCATTCCGTGAAAGACGAATGGGAGTGTGTTGTTCTGGTTGCCCTTCTCTTCGTTGCAAGAGAAAGTGATTGGAGGCCAATCCTTCCTGCCTGCCTTTGGTGGATTCTCGGAATGTATTGCGAATACGTCCCTTAGGCCTGGCTCTTCGCGCTTTCGTGGGAATTCGGGCTTCTGCTTCCCTCCCGAGATGTTGTTGATTGTACCCCTCATTCGTATGTTTGAAACCTATTGTTCGGTGTTCGGCCTCTGGAAGATTAACATTCCCTCATTGTGTAGCTACTTGATTTCCCTTGCCAAGATTTCACAGTCGTTGGTGTTGTAGGTGTTTGAATCATGGTACATGCACCACGTTCCCCTGTTATTCTGCATGGGGGCGATACCAGGTGCTCTCGACATTGGCGGGCGGATCTGGCTTTCATCTTGCTTGAGCACCTCCTCATTTGAGGCCTGGGTGATCGAGAAGATTGCGCGGCGTGGGTGGGGATCTCTGGGTGGTGGTGGGTTTTGTCGGGCTGGGGGTTCACCTCCGCGATGCGCTTGCTGATATTGTTTGTTGCTTTTGTATTTGCGGTAGTGGCTCTCGCGTTTGCGAGAGGTTAATTGGGTTGTGTTTTCGGTGGTGGGCTTTTAGCTATGTGGGGGGATGGTGAGTGGTCGTGTATGTAGTTGAGTGTTTTTGAGGGTAGAGCTGCGTTCGGACCTTGTGCCCCGTATACATAGGTTTTCACCAGTGCCTTCTGTACGATGAGGTCATCAACCTGATCGTACCCAAGATGGTCCTTCCTGACCAACTTCTCTACAAACAGGGTTCCTGTCAGATTTTCCAGTAATGCCGTTTTTGCCATGTTTTTGTCGGGGTTCCTGATGAAGCCGGATAGGTTTTCGTTGTCCCCTGACAGATTTTGAGGAGTGTGCTGGCAGTGTTGTACTTGCCCTGTAGCCAATATCATTTGAGGAAACACTCCGTTAGCTCCTCGAACGAGTGTATGGATCCAATGGGCACTTTGTAGAACCAGCTTCACGCTTCTTCCGTTAACGTCTCTTTGAACAGGAAACAGATGGTTGCGTCCGAGTACCGGGTACCTACAGTGGCGGATTGATACTCGTCGATGTGTGTTCGTGGATCTCCCTTCCCATTGAATCTGTTGATCTTGACAGTTTTGGAATATGGGTCCTTGCCTTGTGCTATGATGACGTCCGATAATGGGCTTACGCGAGGTGTGTACATCCCATTTGGCCCTATATGCGTGCTTTTCTTTAGTGATATGATTTCGGCCTCCATCTCTTCCATCCGTCGAAGTATGGCATCCTCGATTGTCGCAGTTGGTTCCTTATCATCGTATTCCTGTATTCTTTCGGGCAGTAGGGGTGGTCCCGGAAGTTGATTGTTTCACAGTCCCCATGGTGGGTTGATTCTGATAACTGGCTTACCCGCTTTTGGTTCTTCTCTGGGTCTTGGCTCCTCGCGTTGGGTCTCCAGGTTCCGGATGAAGGCATCAAGTCGTTCCTCCAATCGCTGTCAGGCCTGGCGTTCCTGATCTCTTTCGGTTCTAGCCGATTGGAGTTTCTTCACGAGATGGGCTGCCGCTTCATCCTCCGTTAGGTCGTTGATGCTGCTGATTGCGTCTATGTGTGTGTCTCTTGTCTTCCTGCTTTCGGGTGTGATGTGGTATGTTGCCATCTTCGCTGCTAGTTTTGTCTTTCAGGCTCTTTTTTTGTGGGTTTTTTTGTACGTGGTTTACGATTGCTCGCTTTCCACAGACGGCGCCAATTGTTTCTCCCAAATTCCGCGAGGGTCTTTAGTAGAAGATCGGATTTAGCTATTTCGGGTTGACCTGGTCTATCGGGCGTATGTCATCCTTTACCTGTTGTTAAGAACAATACACCAAACGGGTGTTAGGAGTCTTGATGGGGTGTTCCCGCCTTCGAATCTCCGACGCTCTAGTTAGAATGTATGGAGTGTAACAGTAGTATTGGTAGAGTAACGGGCGTACCTTGTATCTGTCATAAATGTGTTGCTTATATTGATGGTTGAGTATGGAGTCTTTTGCTGTTCTTTGATGTGGGATCCTGTCTTTCTTGTACATGGTTTGTCCTGGTACTTTCCGTTTGCCGTACCGAACGCGTGGAAGTTCGGATGGTGTTGGTTCCTTGTTTAAAGTTGAAGCCTGCATTGCTGCCTTGTGTTTGACCTAAGTTGTGTTAACCCATTTTTAGTGACTAAGTGTGCGGTAATTGTGTGTTATGGGATCACACACTAACAAGCCTCAAACCAAGCATTAACCCGGTTGACAGCCCAAGTATGTTCCGCAGTAGTTAGCTCACTAACCCAAGCATTTGCCGTGGCCAAACATTGTATTGGCCGAAAGGAATAGGGTTTTGGTATCCAAAGGCCATGATAGATGCTAATGGACACACCCGTTCTAACTTGTCTCCTCATCTCTTTCTTCATCACATCTTTGCCAGCATTAATCCCTCTCGAACAAGCTGAGATGTTGCCATGAGTACTTGCGTCAAAAAAATCACTCTCTGGATAGTATTTTGCTTTCAACAGTCGGGCAACAAGAGTGTTGGGATACTTGATAAGCCTTCATCCTTGTTTAGCTAATAAAGCTAGATTGTGAGCATAAAGATCCCGAAATCCCATTCCTCCTTCATCTTTCGGCCGACAAAGTTTATCCCATGAAAGCCAATGGATCTTGTTGCTTTCAGAGGTACTCCCCCACCAAAACTTTGCACACATTTGGTGTAAAGTGTGACATAAACTCTGAGGTAAAAGAAAACAATTCATGGAGTATGTAGACAAATATTGCACTACAACCCTGATTAGGATATCCTTACCGGCCTTGCTTAACAACTTCCCTTGCCAACCTTTTAGCTTTTTGCTAAGCTTCACCCTTATGTAAGAAATAGTTTCCATATGATTCTTGCCAATATATGTCAGTAATCCGAGATACTTCTCATGTTTGGCTTCAATGGTGACTCCTAGAAACATAGCTAGCCCTTCTTTCAAATCATTAGGCACCTTTTTACTAAACACAATGCTGCTTTTGTTGTAATTAATCTGTTGACCAAACACAATTTCATATTCCTTGAGCATTTCCTTGATCTACATACATTCATGACCTTACCAAAAAGTAAGCTATCATCAACGATAGTAAGTGTTTGATAATAGGAGCACCTGAGCACAATTGGAACCCCTGTAGAGCTCATGTAGAGGCTTTCTGATCTAATAAAGCAATAAACACTTTAGCATATAAAAGAAATAGGTAAGGTGAAAGAGGATCACCTTGCCTTAATCCCCGAGAAGGTAACAAGTGGCCCTTAAGAGCCTTATTCAGCAAAAATTAGTACTTGAATGTTGCACACAATTCATAACCACTTGTATCCACTGCTCCATAAAACCTAATCGAAGAAGCATTGCGCTCAGAAAATCCCACTTCATTCTTTCGTAAACCTTGCCGTGTCGAGTTTTAAAGAAAAAATATCTTCTGTGCTCGACTGACAATTATGAATATAGTGAGACAACTCATTTGCAATAAGGGAATTGTCAGTTATCAATCGTCCTAGAATGAAAGCACTTTGAAATGGGGAGATCAATTTATCAAGGATTCTCTTCAATCTATTGGAAACCGCCTTCAAACAAATCTTAGACAGAACATTACAGAGAGCTATAGGATGTAAGTCAGCAACCTTTGTCGGGTTTTTCACCTTATGAAGAAATTTTCTAACTGCAGCCACTACATCAGGACCTACCGTCTCCCAGTATTTTTGAAAGAATACAGGAGACATCCCATCAAGACCAGGAGCCTTTGTCGGGTACATTTGGAAGAGGGCCGCTCACATCTCATTAGCTGAATATTCTGCGTTTAACATGGCATTGTCGTCCTCAGTCACATTAGGTTGGAAGAGGTTAATGGCTTGTTGTCTCCAGCTAAAATCAGTCTCAATAGAGGTGAACATTGTACCGAAATAATCAGTAATAACCTTTTCCATACCCTCAATAGATTCCTACCAAACTCCATCATCATCACAGAGTCCTTTCAACATATTCTTCTTTCTGCGATTAGAGGCTTTCGTGTGGAAGTACTTTGTATTACCATCACCTTCTGTAATGTTTTGAACTTTTGCGCTTTGCCTCTAATATTGGTGTTCAGCTGCCAGTAGCGAATCTAGTTTCTCATGGATGACTTCACTTTCAGTCTTCACTACCTCCGAAAAGTCTTCAATCTGTAGATTCTCCAGTCTAGACCGAAGTTGATCGATCTCCCTCCGTCGATTGACAAAAGAAACGTTTATTCATGAGGTGAGAGAGAACCTTGTTGCCTTAATACTCTCTACTTCTTGGAAAGTTGGAGTCCCCGTGACAGCCTTGTTTCAGCCCTTCTCTACCACCGATTTACACTTCTCATGATCAGTCAAGAAGATCTCAAATCAGAAGCAGTTGTGATTCCTAGAGTGACTAGGAAGCGGAGCTTGGAGCACATGTAAAAGGATTGGAACATGATCTCCATGTATCAGAGAGAGATGCTTTAACCAGGAGGCAGGGAAAACATCACTCCAGGTCGAAGTTGCCAAGGCCCTGTCTAAACGAGATCTCACCATACCTCACCACCAAGTATGTTCAGCCCCAACATAACCTAGGTCAACGAGGTCCGCATACGTAATAACATCTCTGAAGTCTTGCATTTGATTTTCTTGACAAACAGTACCTCCTTTCAGCTCAGTTGCATGAAGCAGTTCATTCAAATCCCCAATAAGCACACATGGGAATGAACATTCATCACTAAGAGTCTGAATTAACTCTCTTGTTTGATGTCTCTCCAAGGCCACATGATGGCCACAAAAACCAATGAGTCTCCAGATCAAACCAGAGCCTTTAGAACAGTGGATTTTGAGATCAATGTGGTGTGTTGATTTATCTCAGAATTTCACACGAATCCCATCCCTCCAGAACATCACTAGACGTCCTGAGTTGGCGATGCTTGAAACTGCCTCCCCGTTGAGGTAGCCTATCACAAATCTCACGGAGTTCATGTACTCCATGTCTTCAACCTTTGTCTCACTGAGAAAGACAAAGGCATGGCGCTTCTGCCTTAAGATACAAAGAAGACCATGAAGAGCAGCATCATTGTTAAGGCCACGACAGTTCCAGGCCAACACATCCATCAGATTTCGTGAAGAGATAGGGTGCTTCGCTGCTGTAGAGAAACCCTCACGAAACCCTAGCAGAGCGACTCTTTTTACACCACATTAGAAGAATTGTTTTTCTTTTGTTTGCTTGATTGATGACCCCTTCTATAGATAATTAGCCATAGATATGAGAATAACATTTGATCCAATTTGAATCGATGACAAGGAAGGAAAAGACATATACAGTGCAAAGAAGAACCATGCACTTATATTTAGGGTTCTCAGTATATATATCAAGACTCTAAATCAATTCCTTTTTCAAATAAAATTTAATAAATTGGATAATGACATGGCAAGAGTTGTGAATTTAGCACACAAATTAAATTTAATGACATGGCATGTCACTTAGGATTAATGCCTCAAATCTTAGGCCTTACGCACATAGCATTGCTCTATATTTAACTATATATGGTTCCTTTTTCAGAGGAGATATGTACATGATACATGCATTCCAGTGCCTAGCCAAGTAGTAGCTCGAAAATTTTATAAAGCTCCGGAGTACAAAAAATTCTCCAGTTTTGAAATGTTGGATAACTTCTGCAGTCCTCACTTTTGAAGAAATGAAGTGATCAAACGCTTCAAAACGAGGGAGTTTTAGTACTGTAGCCCGGTGGTAGGTACATGAAGTCTGCTTAAGTGCACTTAATAAATTAAGAGAACTGGTTCTGGGATGAAAATGTCTGTCCATATCTCCAAGAAGAAGGAACAACGTTGTAAAACACTAGGGATTTTCCATCAGCCAACAAGAGCTTGAAAGACAGTTTCTGGTTTCTGAGGTCGATGTTGGTTTGCCAATTCGCACCCCAATTCCTACGCATCGGCATCCATGTTGTCCTTCTCATCCTTGACCCCCTAATCCAGGCTCCCTTCACGGCACCGCTGCCGCCTACATTCGATAGCATCACCATGTTGAAGCTTGATTGTCCCTTCAACGTGAATCGGACACCTCCTCTTCTTTTGCAAGCCACCCTATATATAGTGCATATTTAAGCATATATTCATGCACTTATATATGGAGTACGTGATAGAATGTTCAAACGTCAAAATGAGAAGGTATATATATAATAGTTACCTTCTATGTATAACAGGAACAATGCCTTCATTGCCTTGTCGTGCAATCCGAAGAAAAGCCGCCATGGACATGTCGAAGTGTTGGTGAGGGGCATTGCACCACCCTCCATTGTTGTTTGGCGGGCAGAAATTGGTGGCGGACACAGTCACGGAACGACGCAGAAGGCACCATTTTGGATCCAACTTGTAGTTGCACATCACTTGATAACAAGCACCACATGCCTCACCACCTCTGAAAAGTGTGCTACTGACTGCGGCCGTGTTTGATCCGAAACCCGCAAGCAAGGGATTTCCATAACCACAAGCACCTCCTATATATATATATCATGTATTAAATAATTAAAGCATCACAAATTAAAAGTCGAAGTTGTATAGATTTACACTTGATTATATACTGATCAACGTAGCAGTGTTAATTAGATTACCCCGAGATATCTACTCAGGTGATCAATCGACTTACGTACCCATAGTAGCAGGGTCCTCGTTGACACCATAGAAAGTTGCATGAGCATTAAGCCAATCGTTAGCTTGGGCGTCACTAATGCCCTCCAACACTACTACACAAACAAAGAAGATAATGTGCAAGAAAAGAACAGTACTAAAAGAAGCTTCAAGATGCCCCATATATATATATTCTCTCGATCTCTCAAGTCTCAACACAGATACAGATTCAGTTTCTTTCTATCAGAAACCAAACTTAGAACTTTGATGGATGATTTGGATGAATAAGCAGCTGCAGGCTTACATTTATAGACTGATCGCCGTCGACGTCGGTGAATAAATAAACCGATACGGAGAAGATTGCTGACATAAAGAAATCGGTGTACACAAAACGCGTTCTCTCACGTCCTTTGAAGTACGTACGGATCGGAAGAGAGAGAGAGAGAGAGAGAGAGAGAGAGAGAGAGAGAGAAATATTGTGCTGATGGGAGTGACAGTTTGTACGTTCAGGCAGACAGTGGGAGAACAAGTGCATGTGAAGTATGTATGAGGAAGCTAGCAGCTTCAATTGTGTGCGATTTCTTCTTTAAAGCCACATGTCGGTGATTCCCTGCCCCCTGTTCATGACAAATTATTATTATTATTATTATTAGTGCATATATTGGTAATTGTATAATTAATTATATATACACTGCATGCTGCTTTTTATATTTGCAGTGTTATAATTTAGGGAAATCGGAGATAAATAAAATCCTGATCGATCGATCGAAGGAGTAATGCTATCAGCTAATGCATTTCCTACTTGATCTCTTCAAAGATTAGAACAATGGGTTATGACACTTCTTTCTGAGAAAGATCTTGGCCCACAATGTTAGATTTATAACTTACCGGCCTGCTAACAAACCGCAAGCTAGTCACCGAAAGAACAATGCTTTAAGTACATTACAGATCGAAATACAATGCAACCAATCAACCTATGTATCTCAAGGTTACTGAGGTACAAGATGATCGAGGAGAGTGGAATGGAACTTAGAAGTTGGAGCTAGTAAGGAGCCACCTCCGAGCTCATTCAATTCAATAGCTGATCGAAGAGCTGAGGTGCATGACGCCACCAAATAATATTTAGCACAAGTATGTATTGTGAAATATTACTATCATTTCTATTGCAGTGTCTGTTGCAGTTTCTGGGAGTTATGACATATCTGAGCTAACATGAAAATTACGTATTTCACGTATAATGGAAAATGAAACATCTGACATGAAGATTACGTATTTTTCTCGCAAGCATATACAAGAGCGGAAGGTATTCTGATCATATGGCAAGAGGAAAATATGAAGCAATTGAACATTAGATTCATATGTACAGATGTCTCTCAGAAATTGACAAAAATCTCTTATCATTTATATCTGTACGGAGTGCCATTCTTACAACTGTACAAGAGTAATTCACTAATTCTATCCAAGAATATGTTCAGAACAAGAGAAGACACAAAATGAAGCAGCAAAAAAGAAACAAGGTCACTCTGTTAAGTGATTTGTCAAGCTGCACTTCCTGTCTTCTCATCCTAGGACTGCTTGGCAGGTATGAATTCAGATAAGGATGAGTAAACAAATTTGAGTCTGAACCGCTGAACATTCTCGCAGACACAAGTTCTCCAACCATGCCAATTGTTGGATTGGCCAAATGCGCCAAAGTCGTACTGCCAAGATAAGATGACTCTGAACTTGTCGTATAGCCTCCATAAGAATAAGGGCTGTATTGATCATAAACTGACTGTGGGTGCGTTTGTGCATGGAAATAATTTGAATGAAGTTGCTGCCTTGAAGGTGATGTAGGGCTAGTAGAAGCAATCAAAGTGTCCAACCTAGGAGGTGGTCTACGTGGTACAATCAGACCCAAGTTGGGTTTCTCTCCTTTAGAACCAGACTGGGTTGTACCACGGCCATAAAGGGGAACCACAGAGGATGGGGAAATGTTAGCCTTACAGACAGGACAGGTTTGCTGCATTTGTTCTAGTTCATCAGAAGTGACCGGAACCTGAAGCCATTTGTAGATGCAAGGCCAGCAGTACAAGTGACCACATAGAGTCACTACGGGTTCATGTGCTGAATCTAAGCATATGTTGCACTCAAAGCAGCCACTATCATTTTCCGAGACTGTAGTAGGGGAAGACATTGATTTCCACTTCTTGACCGAAACATCTCCATCGGACTCAAAATGTCCTTGAGGCTCAAAAAAGTTGTGTTCCATTGCTATGAGTTCTGCAATAATATAAGAGAATAACATTAGTAATCCGGTGCAAACAAACATAATAGAAAAATTAACATACATCTATGAGTAAACATAACTGTGTGTTTGTGGTATCTTTCTGTGATTGTGTCCAAGTATAATTGAGAAAGAATCAAGTTCAAATGCATAGAACAAAAGTGCAAAGATGATAAAAATTAGCCTTCTTATACATTGCAATAGGTTTTGTCTAGATAAAATCACCTCCACAAGAAAATAAATACATATATATATATCATATTCAAATGCCAGCAATGCAGGGCTAGGCAGCTGACAATTCTCCACAACCAGATGTCCAAACAAACACTAAGCATCAAGAACAGATGAATAAAACAAATGAACAAATCCATAAAATACTGCAGGGTTGGTATACTTTAAGTGACAAAATAACAAGAAAATAAAGAAGTATCAATTGGCACTGGCTCCATGTTCCACAGTTCCACTTACCATAAACATGAATAAAATTATAAGGGTTCTACCTATGTTAGTACCATACTACAAAAATATGAGTATGACTAAATTGCCAGCAGAATAGTGAGGGTTGTATGCTCAATATCATTTTTCAGTTAGTCCCATTTAAGAACTCCAAAATCAAAGATATTCCAACTAGCAAGAAACTTTCTCTTACATTCTCTTTATCTAAAATGACCGACAGTAACATTTTCTTCATCTAAGAGATAGATGACCTGACTCGTTCAACTCTATGAACAATTATAAACTAGTTTTTAGCACAAACTTTAAGTAATAAGTATGATGTTTCAATCCCATATCATGAACACTCGCTCAATGAAAAAAAATTACAAACTTTAGCTTTTAAGAACAAACTTATAGAGGCCAAGTAAACTAACAAGATGTGAATAATACAGATTCCAAGGACTAGATATCCTTCAGAGAATGATATAGATGAATAGCACAGAATCGCATAACCATTCAAGTATTCAACCATCGAACTTTCTACCTTGTAATGCTCACTGTTTTGGATCTGTTGGCAGCTGAAGTAAGCCTAACATAACTTATTCGGATAGTCTATTCAAAAGTTCAATCAAAACTCATTTTCAAAATTTCAAGTTTCCAAGAAGAATCAATGTCATTACGGAAAGTTAGGAAAGAAAAATCTAAGAGGGTATAAAAACAGAAGTATAGAACTATTAGATTATTGCATAAGTTATTTTCCGAGCTAATTCAATGCAAGGAAAAGAAAAGTTGCAGACCGAAGATCCAACAAAAGAAATCGACCCATCACTGTTCTAATCATGGCAATCAAAATCAGAGAGAAACCCATCATAGAAAGCTCACAAACAAGAACTTTATCGCACAAATCCCAGAAACAGATGAAGAAAAGAGGAAATCAGAGGGGGATATAAGGCATACCGAGAAAAAGGAAAGAGCGTTGAATCCGACGAGGACAGGGCAGTGAAATCTAAGGGAGATCGGAGCGAAGGAGAGGTTGGTTTGCCGCAAAGAGGGAGGATGGTTGAGAGCGAAACAAGGAAGAAGAAGAGGGTTTTATAAAGAGAATGAGAATGAGAAGAGTGTTGGTAATTTGTTGGAGAGTCGTCAAAAATCTACTTTTGCAACCCCATATCAACCGGGTCGACTCATCGGCCTCCACGTACGATTTTTTCTCTTTTTTTAAATTTATTTTCTGTCTTCATTTTATCCTTATAATTTTCAATTTTCTTATGTGACTATAGTCAGAGATTGCCACGTCTGAATATAAATTTGAAAAGCACATAAAATCCTCAAGGTATCTTATCTTTGTTCGTGTTGAGCTAGCTAGCTGTACACGTTTACGGGAGGGAGTGATGCCTCAATCTTCTAGATTTTGAAAGTGAGACTAACAGAACGACATACATCGATCATGTTTCTGTGATTTGAAAGCTTGCAGTAAAAATTCTGCTGGTAACAAACTAACCATTACAAATTCGAAGCTTCATGTGAGCGAGGAACTATTAGACGGAGAAAAAGAAGAAGAAAATTAACCAATACTGTAAGAGCGCGGCGACGACTGGTTTCTCATTTTCTTGACCCTATCTATGGTTCTAAGAAACGCCATGATGAAACTCTGTGTGTGTGTGTTGGTCAAGTAAAAAAGGGACGACACGCAGAGGGTTAGCACGTTATTTTCAACGTACTGTAAGGATGATGATCGATGAGGTGGCTAAGACCATGAGCTAAATAACAAACATTATTGACCATCGAGAAGAGTGTGACTCATATTCTAAACATAAGAAAAACCCTAATTTAAAGGTTTGAGCCGTTTGACGTTAATTTGGAGGCAAGAGGATTAGCAGCTGACTAGACCATTATCTTCTTCTTCCTCTAGTCTTAATCTACAGGTAGCTTAGCATGTGGATTTGGATCTGGGGTCGTCTGATCGATTATGCTGATATATATTAACTAGAAATAAAAGGATGCGATTATAAATAGTTTTTGTGGCCACAGGGAATGGGAGTAGGGTTTGCGGCGCATGTTGGTTTTAGCTGCAGTAGTATTTTAGATTTAGACGTCACTCGCTGCGTCCCATACACTGGTTTTGAGACATGGTTTTTGATGAGATGAAACGGCGGGTCGTATCCAGAACGTTCTTAAGGATTAAAAATCAAACATTTCCAGAACAAATTCTAAGTTCTAACTTTCTAAAACCAGTGAAAAGGTACTTAATTAAGGCCAATAGACGTGACCAGTGAGCCATTATTATATTCTAGAAGCTTTCGATCAGCTTTCTTATGCATCAAGTTTAAGATCGAGAACAGCAAATTGGAAATTAAAAACTGTCTGCGGGAAAAGGAGGAACGTACGCAGAAGTATCCCTCGAGAATTATTAATGATTTATTTCGCTGCAACATCTCACGTTTCGGTCTTCTTTCGATTCAGCTATGAAAACTTCTTCGGATCCTTTTTTGCAGTTTTCTAGTGATCAAAGTTGGTGTTACATGGTTTCAAGTTTCAGCGACAAGATTTCTCAACTTTAAATACAAAAAAATTTGTTGGAAATGTTATTCAAATTTGACAGTTAAGGATTTTCAAAAAACAGTTAAGATTTTTATTAATCAATGATAAATATTAATTTGGTTATTCATGTTTTACATTAAAATTTAGATTGGTCCGTTAAAAATTCACATGTGACAGACATCGCATTTTACTTAAAAGTGATAATTTTGTCACATGTGTGTTTTTAACAATCAAATCAGTAAGCAGACTACTCCTTTGGCACTATAATTGTAGAGGTGACTTCTGTTGGAGTGAGTCATACTTCTAAGAATATTATGAGTTGTATATCCTGTAATTAGTATGTATAATTAGTTTTCTTGTAGGTGTATAAGTAGTCTTTTGTATATATATCCCAATTCGTAAGTGATCAATATATCAGAAAATTCTCTATATTTTTTGTTCTCTTTGACTTGGCATCAAAGCCTAAGTTTGATCCTATATTTTTTTTTGAAGATTTGTCTTTCTTTTTGTTGCAAATTTTTTTGGAGATCTGTTCTTGTTCCTTGTTCAAGATCGTCTTGTCCTAAATTGTCTATGTCCTGACCAATCGACCCGTCATTTTTTTGATATGTTTGTTGCTTGTCTTGTTCGCTTATGAAGAATTCGTCATAGCTTTGAATATTTCGTTGTTTAAAGAACCTGTTTTCTATGGTATAGAGAGTCAAGACCACATGGAGGGTAATTTTTCTCTAACTGAGAAACATTGAGGTAAAATTAGTATTTCTTTAATGTTTTCTGACTTTACTGGTGGTGATACATGGATATATAATTGAGTCTAGTACGTATGATGATATGACCTTTGATAAATCTCGGTTTTTGAATTTGTCTACATCCCCTATATCTGAAGTGTTTAATGCAAATGGTGTGTCTTTTTCGGTCTTAGGTATTTAGTCAATCCAAGTTACTCCATCTTTTGTGTTACATAATGTTCTTTATATTCCCTCTCTGTCCCATCATATGTTGTCAGTATCAAATTTAGTTTGATATATTTGTCTCACACTAGACCTAAATTGCTTATGTTGTTAGTGTTGTAAACCAATATATGCACAATCCTAGAGAGATGTGAATTATTTGATAAGAAACTTGAGGTATTTGAAGTCTGCTCTTAGTAAAGGCCTTGCATACTGCAAGAATAAAAATTTGGGTACTAGTGGATATACTGATGTCAATTAAACAAGTAACATCACGGAGACGATCTACTTCTGGTTATTTCACATTTGTTGGTAAAAATCTAGTTACATGGAGGAGCAAGAAGCAGATAGTGGTGGCTCGTTCAAGTGCAGAAGCACAATATAAAATATGGCTCATGGTGTTTGTGAGTTGTTATGGTGGCGATATTTGTTGAGAGATTTGGGTTCAAATAGAAGCGACAAATGCCTCTTTATTGTGGCACCAAGACAGCAGTAAAGATTGCACACAACCATGTTCAGCATGATCGGACGAAGCATGTGGATGTTGATAGGCATTTCATCAAGGAGAAGCTAGATGCTCATATAATTTCATCCCCCATTGAGGAACAGATAGTTGACATCTTTATAAAAGCTATTTCACCAAATATCTTTAGTGCTCACTTGACAAGTTAGGCATTCAAGACTTGTATGCACCAACTTAAAAGGGAGTGTTAAAGTGCGCGTCAGGAAGCGTTACCACCGCATCACCAACAACCTTACCTGTAGCTACCCCGATTATTACACTATTCAAGGTAAATTTTTCTAAATCCTTGCCTCGAATTTAATTTTCAGAATCAAGCTTATCAGCTTTTTTCTGCACCCACCTTTCTAATTGTGGATGAGATCATTAAGAGGGGATTTCATCACCATTTTGATCAAAGTTTGACTTGTGACGGTCTTGGGGAGTTAGGTTGAATGAAGAAAAAAAAGGTAAGAGAATCAATTATATGTGATTATCTCAGTACATCACAGTTTATTGGGTGCAGTATGATAGTCCCCGTTTATTAAGCATCGATTTAAGTGACCATACATCTTGGCTCACGTTCTTATTCTCTAAACTTGATATTAGTAATCGTGTTTTTGATACTAATTATCTCTCTTGTCTATTTTATAGATGACTGATCCAACTAGGCTAGAGTTTGACATTCTTAATCCAAAAGGAATAGAGTGTCATCGTTGGTATCTTATGTGAAAATACATTCATCGAAAACAAATACACCAGCACAATTATCTCAGCTACATATCCGAATGTGTTCACCCCTAGTGAAGAATTCAAAACTCAAGAACTCATATTTTTGAGGCGTCACATCCATCCATCTCTCAAGAAGCAGTATTTGAAAAAGACAGATCCTAATGATAGATGGAGCGTTCTAAAACAACGTGCATGATGCACAGCTTCAGAGTTGACTGAAAGATGGGAACCCATACTTTTACTAGATTATCCAAAGGTTTATGCTTACAATCAGGCTATGTTGGATCTCTAATCTAAGCTTAATTAATTTTTGTGGGGTTGTCAAAACTGATAATTTAGTACTTACTCATTAGTACCGGTTTGAATACGACCAAGGAAGAGTACATACTTTTAATGATCTAATGAACATATTGGCTAAAAAAGATAGACATCATGAAATTATTCTCAACAATAATTCAAGATGAGCTAAGACCAAGAAAGTCCCCAAGAATTATAATACTGGAGGAAAGGCACATAAACAAAATATGAACAAACAATCGGAACCTTATGACTATAGACAATATGATCCACGTGGTGGGAGGGACGACTGTGACCATGGCCGCGGCCAAGGCCAAAACCTGACTCGGCATCGAGAACAGAAGGCCGGGTCCAGCAATTCGAATAAGAACCAATTAGGTTCTGGTTCCAAGTAAGGAGGAAATCCTTCATACTCTGCTCTAACTAGGAAGTAACCATGTTATAAATGTAGTTATACTAAACATATGCATAAGAAATGTTATGCAAACAACAAGATTCTCCCACTGCAGGAGTGAACAAATCAGATTTGGACGTATGGTTAGTGGAAAGATTTGAGGCCATCTTTCACTTCTGTATGTGTTGATAGCATCTTCAATGGCCTATGGTTCTGACTTGACAGCCCTTGCAAGCTTTCTGGCCAAAATGATTGAATCTTTTAAAGCAAAACAAGCACCTTGTCTAAGATTAGGAGTCCTGGGATGCTAACTGAGATAAAGAAACCAGTAGAAATACTTTCCCATTTTCTTTAATACAGGATTGAGTGTCGCGGACGAGGATGGGACAAGGTTGTTCTCTACGAGCTACTACTGAACCCGAGTGTGCTCGAGGCCTAGGAGTGCACTGTTGTAAACGAGTGATTGAATAGCTACAGGGTTGATGCCGAGGGAGGCGTTGTTGTCGATGCGGTGCGAGGTGACACCAGACGTAGTTGTCGACCATGAGGGTTAGGTGGCGCAGCGAGAGACACGCCGACGGAGGTAAGTGAGGCACAGGTGAGGCGTGCAAGAAGGAGGTTGCGTGGTTGGCCAGAGGAGGCAATGATTTGGAGGAGGTCACGTAGAAAAGCTGAGGCAAAGAGCGCGAGGTCGCAATGGACAACTGAGGTCGAGGTCTTGAGCGCGAATGTGCAATGGCTGAGATTTGCCGACCATGGTCCGGTGTTGATATCCGCGAGGAAGAGGCGGAGTTGCGGCTTGATGCGGCAGAGCACTGGGCTATTACTACATTTGGAGAGAGAGAGAAAGAGAGAGAGAGAGATAGAGAGAGAGAGAGAGAGAGAGAGATTAGTTTATGTTAGGGTTTTATCAATATATAGGAGGGTACGTAATAATGTTATTTCATCACATTTTGTGGATTGAGTTCTGATATTGCATTTTGAACTTCAAACCAAATCCTTAGTTGTCTAAATATTTGAGTAGTTGGTTTATTTGTAGTGCAGATACTTACATTTTTCTTACTCTCTTTTTTTTCCTAGACTTTGTTCTTAGAATTTGACAAATTCTGAAGTTAAATGAAATCTCATGTTTTTTTTTCATTATCCAAATAGAACTTTAAGAAACATAACACATTGAAAAAAAGTGACTTTCGTTAATATATAATAATTAAATAAATAAAAAATAATTAAAACAGCTAACTAAATACCAAAAAATAAAAAAACTAAACGTCAAATCTAGCAAGTTCTATAGCTAGACAAAGCTTCGAATTCAACATAATAATAATCATAATACCTTTAATTTTTTTTTGAAATATAACCATTTGTAGTAACAATTGAGCAAATAAATTGAAATATCAAGTCTAGAGAAATTGAAAATATTTAACATACATAAGGATCTCTGTTGATACCCAAAAAAATTTTAGGCCCATTATGTAACGAGCCCGAATTGAAGACAAGATGCCCTTTCTAATGCCATAATGAAAAAAAAATGCGACATGTCATTCTTAATTACGTTTTAGCCAAGCAACCATATTCTTAGTGTGGCTTCGTGCATTATTTGGGCTTACGATCGTCAGTATGATGTGAAAAGTAACGGAAATATACATGCGCATCGTTGAGTCAAACAATCAGTAATTTTGGACTTGGGCCCAGAATTCATGCCCGATAGTTTAAATCAAGGGTTGATAGTGATTTGGAGAGTTAGACCTTTTCAAAGCCCAATATCTGAAATAGATTAAGGGCCAATATGACTCCAAACCATCCCTTGCAGCCCAATCACCAACTCAACTATCTGGTTCAAACCAAACCAGCACTTTCTCATTCAAAACCAACCGTGGCAGTGGAATGAGCGTTGGGTAAACAAGTGCAGCTCTGTTTTTCTCTCTGCCATGGCAGAAGCCTCTTTGAACCGCACAAATGCCCTCATATTAACTTGGAGTCGAGCATCTTGCCCTTATATACCCCTTAAGACTTGCAAATTGCTCTCATATAACCCTCTTAAATACTACCATGAGCTATTTTGGCAGAAGCCTCAATCTTCCTTGTTTTGGCTGAGATTCCTTGGAATGGAGAAGAAACCAGAGGCAAAAACCTTCACACGAGAACTCCCTACAAATAGTACCCTATTTCCATGAACCCGGCAATGCAGAACATCCCCCACAATGTAGAACCAAGATTCTAGGTCTTCAAGCACAACCCTTCCATTGAATTCAATTCATCCCCTATCCATAAACCCTAAATTCTCAAAATTCTCAATTACTATAGTGTATTTCTAGCTCATATGCTACACTCACGCTTTATGCCTCTTTCACGGTCTAAGTCACAAGATTAAGCTGATTACTTCAGTTTAAGCCTAATCTCCTCTTAACTATAAAGAACACCTATATTTTGGCGACTTCACTAAGGAGATTAGGTTGTGATTCAAACCATGAAGGCATAGCCAACGTTTTTGGATTTGTTGTTTGGCTACTGCAACAAGAACATACAATGAGGAGCACCATACGCTGACAAGAGCTCTTGATGGTTGTTCAATAGTTGAGAAACCACACTAGACCAATAGATACACTCTACACCAAGATGGGAATAATTAATTTTCTCATAGTAGTCAACCTCACTAGATGCAATTCAATTGATCAAATCATGCTACATGCTTGATTTTCATTATAATAGAAGCAGGTCAACCTTCAAAAACTGTAGCAGCTCAATCAATTGCGGTTAGTACTCCAGTTTAATCTTCAGACTATATTGGAATACCAAACAACATCACCAACTCAATCTAATAAACTACTCAATCCACCATAATTCAAGTCCCAGTTTAATCTTCAAATACTACAATAGCTCGGTACACCGCAGTTTCAGTTCCAGGTCAATCTTAAAATTTTATTGCAATACCAACTTCGTCAACAACTCAATCAACCACTGCTAAAATTTTAGCTCAATCTTCAAATTTTACAGCAACTCAGTCCACCATAATTAGTGTTTTATCCAATCTATATGCTCTATTATAGTACCAACTACAGCAACTCTAATTGCAACAACAAATGCAACATTTATGTCCACTGCAGTGATAAGTTTCAGCAACGAGTCTGCAATGATATCATCTTAAGTAAATCTGGCTTCATAAAGATATGATCATATTACCTTACGCTTGTACTCATGCTGATACGCTTGGGGGATGAATTGATATTTAGTTCAAGGAAATTGCCAAAAAAAATTCTAATGTTAAAACTCATGCATTGATGTTCTTATCAGCAAAGACATACTTATTTTGAACTCCAATCTGCAAAAAATTATGCAGTAGCTCAACCCACTCAATTCGAGTTTTATCCAACCTTCAAACTCTAATAGGATACCAACTAAAACAACTCAATCTACCATAGCTAAGTCCACTCTTCACACACTGCAACAACTTGATCCTCCACAGTTTTCATTCCAGTTCCAGCTTTAAATTTCATTGCAGTACCAACAACATCAGTAATTCAATCCATCACTATTAAAGTTCCATTCCATTCTTCAATCTGCCACAGTTATAGTTTAATATTCAATTTAAACTATATTCTAGTACCAGTTATTGTAGTCAAAAATTCATCGTAGTTCGAGTTTACTCAAAGATTCACTTCTGTTCACTCTTTAAACCTTGCAGCAGCTCAATCCAAAATCAATCCAAATGTAGTTCAAATTCTATTCTAATTTTCAAACTCTATCGCAGTACCAAGTGCAGCAGCTTAATCAACTATAGTTTAATATCAACTACAACACCTCATTGCACCATAGTCTAAGTCCTATACCACTCTTCAAACACTACAACAACTCAATCCATCGCAGTTCTAGTTTAATATTCAAACTCTATTCAAGTACCAGCTATTGCAGCAGCTCGGTTCATCGAAGTTCAAGTTTCATCAATTTTTAAACTCTATTATGTATTAATTGGAGCAGTTCAGTCCACTGCAGTACACGTTCCATTCCAATATTTTAACTCTATTACAATACCAATTGTGCAACAACTCTGATTGTAGTACCAATTGCAACAATATCTATCCACCGTAGATAAAAGCTCTAGCAAAATGTTTGTAATAAAATTAACTTAAGAAAATCAAGCATCATAAAAATATACCTATATTACCTCACGCTTGTACTCATGCTATAATATTTGGGGGTGTAATAGTTGATGTTTACTTTAAGAAAATAGCCATTAGACTAGCAAACTCTAATTCCAAATATTCAATATGTCATTCAAGCATGGATGTTCTTATCAGCAAGAACAAACTAATTTTGAACCACATCAGCTTTAACCTTAATAAACAGTACAATTTCTACTCCAAATACCAAATCTTGTTTCTCACAAAAAAATACTCAGAATTCTAACCACATTAGGTGAACCGAAAGCATGCCAATTCAAACTCAAAACTTCAAAAAGTGACTCTCTTTTTACCCTTTCTTTAGCCCTTTCATTCAGTGTTATGCATCTAATTATCTCTAAATACACTCGATCAATTGGCAAAATAGCTAGGAACAAGCAAAAAATAACATATCTACCAAAAGTCATGACAACACTACAAATGAAAAAAAAAAAGAGTCCTGGATGTGAAAATCAAGTCTTAGAGAAGGTGTGATAAATTTTTCAGTACAAAATCAAAGAGATTTAATGACTTTGCGTTAGTTTTGAGTAATGTTGGGCTTTTGTCCAACAAAGAAGTCACCTAAACTAAGGGGATTCACCATAAGCACAACACATGACAGCAGGCTAAGCATGATATCATATGCATTGTTGCTTCCAATAAGAATGGGTAAAATATAGTAAATCCAGGCTAAACACACAAGCTCAAACACGACACGAGCAATACATAAGTCATGTCAAGCTAATAAAATGTCGAAACAAAAGAAATACGATGCAATTAGCATCATGTATTGCTCTGTCATACAAAAAAAAGGGGTTCACTATATTTACTACGGCAGTAATATCACCATGTGTTGGAAAATTGGAGATCAAGATCTAGACACGCAATAAAGATTTATCCGGTATATAATCTCATTCACTTGTAATCTGAAAAACTCAAATGCATATACATCAGGGTTACTATAAAAGCTAAAGCAATGCAATTTCAGAATCCAAGAACTCATGCATATTGGCCAGCTTATATCATGCTCCATGCTTTATACGTTGGTAATAGCATAAAGCTCATATCATGCATGCATATATCATGTCTTATGAAAAAAAAAGGGTTCATTATACTCCCTACAACAATGATATCACTATGTGTTGAAAAATTGGCAAATCAACAATTATCCAGTACAGAATCTCATTCACTTCCAATCAAATCCAAATGCATATACACCAGGCTTGTACCCATGCTGTAGATATATGTAAAGGAAAAGATGAGCAACATAGCAAAAGGAAGGTAAATGCAGGTTTCCCCCAAGGAAAGAAAAAAAGATGCACACTTCTTTCCACATAAAAGAAAAAGAAAAAGAGGAGAAGCAAAGAGGCAACAAATGCAGCTCCTCACGAAGAAAGAAAAAGAAAAAAAAAGGAAGAGGAGATGACGCAACCTTGTTCAAGGCTTTTAAGATTGATCCAAACCCAACATGCCTCTTACCAGCTTAATCATTCAAGCATGTATTCTTCCACAATGATGAAAATATCAAAAGGGGCTTGTGAGAAGAACACACATGCAATAAGGAAAATAACAAGAGATGCTTGATCACTCCCATAATCAGTCAAGTCCTGTAAGGAATTAAAAGTTTCAAGAATTAGCTTTGGGATGCAGAATCTAAAAGATTATGATGCTAATCTCTCTTCTTTTCTTCTTTACTTCAAACTTGCGCGGGAAAATCTTCTATTATGAGTTTTGTGGTCAAAATCAAAAGTCACTGATGAGATTGAAGAAGAAATTGCAGTACAAAGTGGGAAGAAGTTGAAGAAGAAATGAGCTTCAGTCTATTGCAAGGGATTGCGTTATCACTTTAAAATTGGGTTGGGCTCCTTACTCAACAAAACCCAAGAAAGAAGGGAATTGTCTTTTTTGGATATTCTTTTGGATTATGTGTCCATTTATTTAATGACACACATAATGAAAGGGGTTAATGTTGATACCCAAAAAATTAATATGCCCATTACGTAACGAGCCCGAATTGAAGACAAGATGTATGTCTAATACCATGATGCAAAAAAATGCGAAATGCTGCTCTTAATTACGTTTCAGCCAAGCAACCATATTCTTATTGCGGCCCAAACCATACTCATGCATTATTTGGGGCTTACGACCGTGAATATGGAGTGGAAAGTAACGGAAATACACATGCGCATTGTTGAGTCAAACGATCAATAATTTTGGTCTTGGGCTTAGAATTCATAACTGATAGTTTAAATCAAGGGTCAATAGTGATTTGGGGAGTCAGACTTTTTCAAAGCCCAATCTCCAAAACAGATTAAGGCCCAATGTGACTCTAAACCAGCCCTTGCACCCTAATCACCAACCTCAACTATCTGGTTCAAACCAAACCAACAATTTCTCAATCAAGACCAACCATGGCAGTGGAATGAATGTTGGGTAAACAAGCGCATCTCCCTTTTTCTCTCTGCCATGGCAGAAGCCTCCTTGAACGGCACAAATTCCCTCATATTGACATAGAGCCGAGCACCTTGCCCTTACATACTCCTTGAGACCTGCAAATTGCTCTCATATGACCCTATAAAATACTACCATGAGCTATTATGGCAAAAGTCTCAATCTCGCTTGTTTTGCCTGAGATTCCTTGGAATAGAGAAGAAACCAGAGGCAAGAACCTTCCCACAAGAACTCCTTATAAATAGTAACTCATTGCCATGAACCTGACTACGCAGAACATCCCCCACCTTGCATAACTAAGCTTCTAGGCCTTTAAGCACAACCCATCCATTCAATTCAATTCATCCCCTATCTAGAAACCCTAAATCCCCAAAAAATTTAATCACTGCAGTGTATATGTAGCTCCCATTTCACACTCACTCTCAATGCCTCTTTCATGGTATGAGTCACAAGATTTAGCTGATTACTTCAGTTTAATTAAGCCTAATCTCTTCTTAAATCTAAAGAACTCTTACAGTCTCTTTAAATACATATATATATATATATACATAAATGTATTATGGGCAAAAAGGTTGATTACAGAATGAATGATTCCCAAACCCATCTCCCCCCATGGAAATCAAATTCTGGGTTTATTTGGGAACTATTCCTGATAAGAATGTGGGATCTACCTCTATTCCAATTCCTTTATATGCAAGTAAACACTAAAATGGAGGGGAATAAAAATAATTCTCCCACTTTTGATTCTCGTTTTAAGTAAGCAAATATGTCATAATTGTACTTTGATTCTGTTACTAGGAAAAATGAAGATGACGCACTTCTTCGGATATTAATTTACTACACATTTGTAAGGCGGAGCAGAGCATCTCCAACAACTTTTTTATAATTTCTCTATTATATGAATGCAAAAGTCCAAATCACTATAAAAATATGCCCCCAACTCCAACAGTTTATCTATAATTTTCTCTATAATTTAATTATTTTCTTCATAATTAATGAATCTTATAAAATTCATATTTGTTTAAGGGCATAATCTTCTTGGTATCCCGGTGTGTATATTGTCCTAATTAGAGTAGATATAGAGATTCTCTCAATCCCTGATTTACCGGGATATTTATTGTATCAGATTGTAATGTCTATTTAAAGGTCATCTATCAATGAATAAAAGACAGTTTCAGATCTATCTACTTACGTATCTTTTTTTTTCCTTCAACATGTTATCAGCAGCTCTTGAATTGATAGCTAACGCGAACCCCTAAATAAAAAAAAACATATACAATGTCGGCATCCTCCTTGACAGAAATCCTCCACCACAGGAGCATCGCCGCTGGAGCACATACACCATTGCCGGATTTTTGTTTTTCTCTTCAAAATTCTATCCCAGTGAAGTTTTCATACCGAGTATAACACCCTCAAGGTAAATCGATTACTTTCTTCGATTTAGAAATTAGGTTGCAAAACTTAATTACTGCAACACCCTAGATCTAGGTCTAGATTTAGGTTTAAATACCTTGAATTTTATATATGCATCTAGTTCTTATGAATTATTGCAGGTATGAGTGAGTGAGGGATTTAATCGATCCTCCTCCTCCTCAAAGTTTAAACAATAGTGACGGTCCTGGTGGAGTCACAGTATACATGAAAAAAAAAAGGGAAGTCGATATTTTGTGACTCTTAGTCAATCACGATTTTATGGGGAGTGGTATGAAACCAGCGATTATCGCATCGATATTTATGGCCATATATCAATGGATCATGTTTTTTATTCCCTAAACTTTAATAGTGATCGTAATTTTTTGATCGGTAAATTAATTCATCTCTTGTCTTTGTAGATTACTGAGCCACCAAGGCCAGAATTTGACATCTTTGATCTTCAAAGAGCAGAGTACCATAGGTGGGTCTCATATGTGAGGAATACTCTCATCGGTAAAAGACTCACGGATACGATCCAACCACTACCACTCGGCACACAAGCCGATGATGACACTATAGCTAGCAAGGCTCAAGATCTTATGTTGCTTCGGAGACATATTCATCGTGCTTTAAGGAAGCAGTACTTGTTAAAGGATGACCCCACGGATTTGTGGGTGACTTTATAAGAGCAGTTCAACAATGTGCATGATGCACAGCTTCCTAAACTCTTAGAGAGATGGAACCAAATCCGATTATTAGATTATCCCAAAATCAACGATTTTTACTAGGATGTGCTCGAACTACAATCTGAGCTTGCTATTTGTGGCACTGTCAAGAACGACAAGGCCATGGTTGAGAAGTCATTGACTACCTTTATGGACACCATTGCTCACCAATATCGGATTGATTATGAGCAAGGAAGACATAGATCATTCAGTGATCTTATAAGTGTGCTGGCAAAGAAAGAAAGGCATCAAGAGATTCTTCTCCATAACAATGCCAAGTCAGCTGGTACAATGAAAGTCCTAGAGGCTCATCATACTAGAAAGGCACGAAAGGTCATGCACCTAAGGATGTCCAAGATGCCTACAAAAGGTCTCAGCAGTACTTAGCACATGAGACCAACTATGCTGAAGATTATGAGATGAAAGATGGCGGTGAAGCCAATCTAATTATAGCGGATATCCCTAATGCAAACCTAGAGACTACGGATTTTTCTTAGTGTATGTATTAGACTAATATTTCTACTATGTAATCAAGTTTAGATTTGTAATTTTGACTTTAGTTTTAGTCATGGCTATTGAGTAAGAACAATCTTTTGATGTAAGTTTTGATGTTGGAAAAACAATAAAAGCTCTTTCTTTCGGTATTAAGAATGGTTATGTTCATACATATCGCTTATATTGTGACACCAAAGTATATAAAAATGAGAAAGGATGTTTTGATTCTAGAGATTTTTGACCCGTCGGGATTATTTCTCGACGACGTCTAAACATCTATGTTGGTTGTGAATTTCCAACGATTGTTCACTATTTAAAACCTTTGACATAAAATTTCTTTACTATTAGTTTTGCAGATAGTCACTTTGATGAGACATACTTCCCGTCATTAGGGGGAGATAGGAATGGTTTCATTCTTATTACACGTCAAAAATTGATGTGGTATGTTCCACTATGTCTCATCATGATCTCTGCACATCTCAATGTGAGATTGAAGTATAATGTATTATTGATCTTCAAAAAGTAGCATATTCGATGTCTGACTCCTTTACTGATATCATGAGAGTGACGAGATTGATTATACATGTTGTAAATCCTGCAAGGTTGAAAGTCCCTGCCATTGGGCAAGATAACGCAATACCCGGGCAAGGTAGTGTCTATCCTGCCCATGTAACATCGGTCAAAATCTACTTATGAGTTGTCGGTGAAGAGGCAGGCTATCAAAACACAATTGTTATCATCAACACATAAGATTGTTTCTGACTATAATTGTGTCTAAAATTCGACATTGACAAACATTGGGGGCGCCTCAGAGTTAATGACAATGTCAGTAAACAAATAAATCGCACCAAGTTAAAAAAATGCTAGCGGTATTATGGATGGTTCTTCCATGGTCATTGATGATGCATTACTTATTCCGTTGATCAGAAATTGACGACGATGAAGTGGAACATTGCTTAGTTGCAGATTGTCAACTTCGAACAAATTGACCAATATGGAAAGTTGTAATCTAGGCTGAATTAGACTCTCTTACAAATGGCAAGTTTTTGGTATGATAGTGTTATGACCACCGAATGGTAAGCCGGTTAAACAGTCTCTGTTTACAATCACAATGAGAAGACCTTATGGCGCAATGATCTTCTCAACGCCCTAATTTTGATTATCAGGATATGTATTCTCTGGTTTTGGACATCATTACTTTTCGCTACCTTATCAGTTTGGTAGTATTCGAAAAACTGAGTATGCATATAATGGATGTGGTTATATATCTCTATGGGGATTTTGATTCTGAGATATACATGAGAGTGCCAATTGACATAGTTATACCTAATTCAAGTAACTTTAAACCACGGAGTGCTCATGCGTTCAAATTGAGACGTTCACTATTCTAAGTGACTACTTGATTGGGAAGGGATGCAAAAATGATAAGTTATGCTCATGTGTGTTCATTAAATGAATAAGTTGTTTGATATGATAGACCTTGGTAGGACTCGATTTTGTTTTGGTATTAGACATGGAACATCGAGTTGGTTGATTTCTTATTCACCAGACTGCTTATGTCTAAATCAGACAATGGACAAAGAACACACTTTTAGCACACCAATGGTTGTTTGCATTCTGGAACCCAAAAGGATCAATTTCATCTGAAAAGATAATGGTGAGGAACTTTTGGAGATGAGATTCAATATCTTAGTACAGTTGGAGTTTGGTTGAATTTGGCTCAGTGCACACATCCAGACATTGCCTTTTCGGTCTGCGCCTACACAAATTCATTAGAAAAGAGTATAGCATATCTTCTGGTACTTGAAGGGAGCCAATGAATTGAGCCTATTTTTTCCTTTACAAATAATACAGAGAGAAACTTGAAATTCCGGAAAAGGAATGGTTGAAACGCAACCTACTGATTATGGAGTTTTTGACCCGTCAAGTGGATCTCTCGACCCGTCGAATGGTAACTCCTAAATCGACCAGAACCTGTCTGTCGACCCATTGAGAAAAATTTTCGACCAGTCGAAGGTTGTTCCAGCTGCATGCACTTGTTCTTCAATTCAATGTAGTCCCCTACTCATAGACACCTTGTGATGTCTTGGTTTGTTTTGCTGATATTAGGTATCTCTCTCACCCTCACAAAGAACGTTCCCAAACTGGTTATGTATTCACCATGGGAAACATGACGATTTCTTAGAGATCTACAAAGCAAACCCTTATTTCTACTTCCTCGAATCATTCTTAGATTATAACTTCGCATGAAGCAATTAATGAGTGTGTTTGGTTTAGGACAACAATACTCCACATTCGAGGATCTAGTGGATCATCATCTACTACGATAACACCAAATTGCATGTTTATGGATAATGCGGCTTACATTGAACACACGAAGTTGGATTACGTTAAGGGTGGTCATACTAAACTCATCTCGCCAATGTACTCCTACAATCAGCAACAACAACGGTTATTGATTATCCGTATGAATCGGATTGGTTTGGTGGATAATGTTGCAGACTTGTTGTAAAAACTTGTATTTTCAGTTTTGAAATAAATGTATAATATTAATAAATAATAATAATAATTTGTTGTGTGTACGTAACTTCAGATCTAGGAAATGAAATTCTTTTAGCATATATGTACTGATAGTATATTATGCTACATCTTAATATGTAAAGTTGAAACATGATGAATTTTTTTAGCATATACCGATAGCATGTTAGTCATTTGGTTCAAATATGATAGCAGCACACTCATGTGGGAATAGTGAACTATCCTTTGTGGCTAAGTAAGTAATATCTTAACGGGATATGTATGGATTGTGATACATGTCGTGATTGCAATATTGAAGCTAGCAGGAGGTGGCTAGATATAGAAGGACGTCTTTGGTGCTGCCTGCAAGGGAGAGAGAGATCGTTTGATGCTTTAGAATATGCCAAACTTGGTTCTCAAGTTTGGAATGCAAACATATCTAATCTTCAGTTTTATATAGTATAGCATGCCAGCAAGTCATGGAGCTCAATTCAAGCTTCTTATACTATAAATAGAGGCTTTTGTTCTCACAACTAAAATCGCACAGAATGTTGAAATGAGAGAGACGTAGTAATGGTAGTATATAGAGAGAATATTATGCTGAGGAGATTTAGAGAGATTTAGTCATAGTTGTATATTCTCTGTTTTACTCGAGTTGGTGATGAATTAGTGTTACCAACCGATGTGAGAGATGCTTGTTATAGAATGCTCAAGGTTGATTAAGTGCTTAGTAATGTGTTATTATGTCGACATGTATATAAAGATTTTACGGTAGAAATTTCGGGAAAACCTCTTCTTTGTTGTTATTATGGATTTGTATATGATTAATCCTTATCGTATTCTATAGAAGCATGTGTAATAATGTAATTATGTTGATTTAATCATACTTATGCATTATGAAGAATTGGGGATATAGGTATTAGAACAAATAATGAATTTGAAAAAAATGATCAATTTGTGTGGTTGAGACTATGCTCGCAAGGGACCATATTTGTCAGCCTAAAAGTATATACGAATGGGCAGAGAAGTCCTTTTAACTAAATGTTGATAAAATGATCTAATTATAGGCAGATAACACTGGCAATCGAGAATAGTCCAAGAGTACTAACAAATGAGAAATGCCGAGTGGGAATGATCTGGAGATGATGATTGAGTCAGCATCTCATATGCATTTTATTATATCAAATATGCATAAGGTTGAAAGCCATACTGAGCGCATCTCATCCCTTTTGATTATTGTTGATTCAGGTGACAAAGTGCGGAGAATAGAACTACGATGGACATTTGTAGTTAGAACAAATCATGTAGTGTAAAATATTGTATTCTTTGTAACGAAATTTTATTTATAGTTAGATCATAGAGTTATCCATTTTGTTTATAAATTTTTACTTTCTAAACCCGTCACACTCGGACTCGCAAAATCAAAACAACAACTCGAAATTATCGACCATTTTCCCAGGTCAGGGTGTGACACTTGTTCACCAAGTCTTTACAAAAATCTACATTTGCAAAGCATGTGAGACGCATTGGTATGCGAAAATTGTCTAAACTCCAAGATTGAGTTAATGATCAAGGAGAGTTCATTTCGTAGACATCGGGGGGAGTCTCCATCACATGTGGTCGCTTTTGTAGTTGATATGTTGTACTCTTTTTCTCTTCGACCAAGCTTTTGTTTTTAGAGGTTTTTGTTTATTTGGCAACACTTTTAGTGAGGCAACAAGCTATGCATCTTACATTAGGATTGTGATACTAGAGGGAGTGTTTAAGGGAATAATCTTCCTGGTATCCCGTTGTGTGTCTTGTCCTAATTAGAGTAGATATAGAGATTCTCTGAATCCCTGATTCACCGGGAGATTTATTGTATCAGATTGTAATGTCTATTTAAAGGTCATATATCAATTAATAAAAGACAGTTTCAGATCTATCTACTTGCATATCTTATTTTCCCCTTCAAGAATATTTAATTAAGTCATTATTTAGGGAAAAAGGAGCAAAAGAAGAGAGAGAAGAGGAAGTATGAGAGAGAAATCATAAAGATTAGGTAGTAAGCATTAAATTATAGAGAGTTTTAAAAAAAATTAGAGATTTTTTTTTAGATATAGAGTTTTTTCTTCTCTTTCTACTATTTTCTCTAAAGTAGAGAATGATTTAGAGCAACTCCGGCAGATCCCTTAAAAGTCAATTTTATCAATTATATGAGGTTTTTCCTTTAAAATCAGCTCCAGCAGATCCCCTATCACATTAGCTATTTTAAGGATTCCCTATATTTCTTGTTTTCATCTCCAATTCTTACATCGAAATCTTAAATTATAGGTGATTGAAAAGTTAACATTGTAATTAATTATTTCTTTATAGGTTGTCAATGTAATCAATTTTTAAGTTAATAAATGTTTATTATTTTTCTCAACCAATCAAAATTAAGTATTTATTCATATTTAGCTATATTATGAGTAATATTGGTGGAGTAAACTTTCACAAATGCTTAACTAAAATAGATTTGAGCTATATTTTTGAACAAATTAAAAAAAAATTAGATGACATTGTTAAAAATGCTCTTAGAGTATCTTTGTTAAAGCAAAAAACATCTTAATTTTTTCTAAAATGACTAAAATCTCTGTTATGAAGTAACTGTTGAAGATAATTTATGAAATAGAAAGTGATTTTTTATTTTTTTTGTCACACCGTTCGTGTTCCCTACTTCCCTTGAATAAAAATTGACATAAGCTTATAAAATGAATAGTTGCGCACATGAAAATATTTGACTTAATGCATGGTTATTCTAATCATCTGGCTAGGCTTCTAGATGCCGGCAGATAATCGAACAGACAGTGGAAACTAAAATAAAGCTTCAAGCCTTCAACTCAGCTTATAAAATGAAGATAGAGCATCGCTCACTATCGTTGCACATGTAGGCATGCAAATGATGCAATTGAAAAATCTACTATACATATATAGTTGACAATCTCTCTCTAAAGTCGGCAGATAATTACCATATATTACTAACACGGGCCAGTTCGTCGACGTGAAGCTATCACGTACATGTTTCATTCTGATAGTACGTCCACTCCCTAGCTTGTGCTAGAAATTTGGGACACATTAATATATTCACATGTCACCTGCTATGTTACACAGCTTCAAACTAATACATGCGTACGATTGAGTCGTTAATTGAACTAAGTTATAGTGATTTAATTAGTATATACTTGTTCGAATATGATTTAATCTTGAGTATAGCATTGTGGATCAAGTCAATTAAAATTAACAAGCGACTAGATGATGACAGGAACCCCAATTAATTAATTAAGTGCCCCATAATGTATGCATGCTCATCTTTTTTCCGGCATGAAAGTGATGAAACCAATAGCTCGGCTAGGGGTCAAAAACCCAGCTAGTTCCATGTCTGTGTTAGATACATAACTTTCTGTTGGAAAAGAAGGCTCACGGAGGATATGTTGTTAATTTTATTTCTTTTAATTGTCAAAATTGGAATCCGAAATTGTTTGATTATAAAATATTGAAATTATCATATTGAACATATATATATATAGTCTCAAGTACTGTATGACATACACACTATCAACAAACTTGAGTATCCTGACCTTTTGATCCAAAGGGATACCGTACCCTAACCCTACCAAATGAGTTGATCGAGTCAAGAAAGCTGTTTGCTATGTCTTCGAACTTTCCTGTCGACCAAATAGTGTCTTGATATATGATCGAATGAAAGAAACAACACTAGAAAGGGGTGATGGAATTTCTATAATCAAACACCAACGTAGATAGCTGGGAATCGAAGTTTGAGATCGTCCAGAACGAGAAGGAAAAGGAAAAGGAGAAGGAGAAGAATCTGAAAGCCTCCAGATATGATTAGTTTCTTTGAATGATGAGACCGTTCATATGGCTTTGTAATAAAAGCGGACTTGAATTGATCAAAGGCAGACCAAACCGTTAGGAAGTTTGAGAATATCTTATCTTCCTAATCATGCTGACTAGACTTTCTCGTTATCTTTATTCTGTGTAATCATCGTGCACGTCAGCTCCGGCGAAATATATATTATGATAAGAACAAGTCGATCTAGGCACATCCAAGTGTCCCATCCATGAGCACGACTTTGGTGGGGAATCTACTTGGCAAGGCCAATAAGATCGGCTAATCAAAATTGTTTATAATGTCCTTCGTTATTCTCTGTAAAAGTTCATAATTACCCTTTAAGGTCTTGGTTGGGCCGTAAACGAACAATATAAGGCGGCCCAGCCCAAATACTGTTCCACATCCATCTCAAGAATCACACAAGTGACTCTTGCCATCCGATCGAGTTGATCGTGCTTCTATGGTGGAAACGAAATTGAGTCGAAGGAGTTTGGTTCTGGAAACTCATGAAAGTTTGGTGGTGAAATTAGCACTTTTTTTATAAATCACTCTCATTCTCTACATTTTAAACAAAAGTGTAATGAAAATATACATAAAAAATAAAGAAATAGAGTATAGTTTGTAAAGAGAGTACCAATTTCATCTCATGCGAACTCGGTTTAGTAGTGTGATGAACCGAGTTTTTCCCCAGACCTACCCCTAGCTTAGCTAGAAAGCAGGATTAGCTCAAGACTTGTTTAGTATTGAGTCCAAAATGAACGTCTGAATGGATCCTCTCATTTTTTTTGCACCATCGACAGTAATTAGATGTTGTTTTAGGAATTATGTAATTGTAGAGAGAATAGTTGAAGCAATAAGCTGAGTCTCTTTATTAATGAAGAAGCAACTCCTTATATAAGAGAATACAAGATGTACATACAAGTAAGGAATCCTAATACATCTCAAGATAGGATTCATTGCCATATTCTGTAATCTCCACCATAACTAGGTACATTAAAAATCCTACAACACTCCTCCTTGTGTCGGTGTATGGTGGTGATGCTTCTTCATTTGCTTCATTGATGCCTCATCAAAAACCTTGCCGAGCCAAAAACTTTTGCAGGAGAAATGTGATCTCACCAAGTAAAAAGAGTGTAGATAAAACCTTGCTAAGTAATAAAAAGCCTTTGGGATAAAAACAACCTTAATTAAGGAAAAAGAGTACAACGTGTCTTTCACATCCAGAAACTCTCATGTATATGCCAGAATCCCCCTGAAGTCTGCATCTCCCCCTGATGTCAACAATCAAGGTAGCTTAGATAAGCTGAGTAACCTTATGCTCTTCACATGCTTCTCAAATGTGAAATTTGGCCAATGACTTAGAAAGTCTGCCACATTATCCTCAAATCAAACTTGGTTAACTATAACCTTGAGGAATTACTATTGTTTGCTGATTATAGAATAACTTATGCGATATATGTTTGGTGTTGTCCCCTTACAAGTAATCTAGCTTCATCACCTTAATGCAAGCACCATTATTCTCATAATGCATGTAGGTTCATCAGTGGTGATTCATAAACAACTTGATCTTTGATATGTGCACTTATGGACCTCAATCATATGCACTCAATAATAACTTCATATTAGATCAATAATCTCAACATGGTTCGAAGATGTAATGACAAGAGTCTGCTCTCTAGACTTCAAGATATCGCGGTGTTACCAATGATAAAGACATAACCAACTTGGGAACAACTTTTATGTGGATTAGAGAGATATCCAACTTCAACAAAACTTGCCAACATATCACAATGATTGTTGGTGTAGGGGGTGAAGGGAAAATCAATGCCACTCTCTTTGTGGTGCCCTTACTTCCAATTCCACTCTCTTTATGACCTCTCTGTAGAGATAAATTAAGCCTATATCTTTCATACTCTTTGATACTAAAAGATTATCTTTAAACCATTCTAAATGGCATTGCGTGGGCACATAGCTTCATCTAGCTATCAAGTTTAATAATGATGAGGAGCTAAGTCTTGTGTATTATGCTAAGTACACTCCTGCACTTAGATTATGCACTTTAACCACTAACACGTCTTCACCATCATCCCTTAGAGAAAAACGGATCCCTCTAAGGGTCAAGACTATAGCAGATCATGGGAGTACTCATAAACTTCACTTTATCATCATAAAGTGCAACATATCTTAGAGCATAAGCCGATGATGGAAAATCTCATCATTACGGTGCTCGAGTTCCCGTCACTAGCTGTGACTCCTTTATTCAAGAAAAAATTGTGTCTTCCCAAGATCTTTCATCTCAAATTCGGATTTCAAACACTTTGAAAATCTAGAACTTGTCATATAAATGAACACGTGTGGGCATATCCCTTTCTAATCAAGTAGTCACTTGGAGAACATTTTAATCTCATTGCAAACGCGCTCTGTGGTCTAGAGCCACTTGATTTGGGGTAATTGAAGTCCATCTAAGACATTCATATCTATATTTTTCTAGATCCTCATAGAGATACGTCATGACCACGATTATAAGCTGCATGTTAAGTTTTTTACAAAATACTAAATTGACAAGGTAGTGGAGTGCAATGAAATTCATTACGAGAGAATTTGTCTCATCGTAGTTGATTCCAGAGCGTTGTGAGAAGCCTTGCGCCATGAGACAAGTTTAATTTCTTTATTCTCATTACGCTTTCTAACAAAGACCCATTTTGATAGCCTTTACACTTGAGTGTATCGACATCACTAACCTAACTACCTTTCTCTTTATTAGTGAACAAAATTCAATATGGATCGCTTCTTTCCATGTAGACCAAATGCTACTACGTTTGGGAGTTTCAACGTAGATATGTTCGATGAGTCTCAAAATTTCATGCTCTCATATACACTAGTGTAATTTGTACTTTGCAGAGATCTCTATATTATGAGTAATTGGTTTTAACATTAAGGTATCCCTCAATGATAACCATATGATAGAATTGAGTATCAATGATCAATGAATCATATTGTACCAATCTCGCTCCCTTCCTTGGACGAGTATTTATTGAACATTTGGGTCTCCTACACTCTCCAGCGGAACCCATGGCCTGTGATGACACTATGCCACTTTGTGACGTCACCATGCAACATTCCATGGTGGCAGCGCCATAACCAACTCATTTTTTGGTGGCGACATGTCCTCTCAAAAGGGGACATAAATCCTTATACGCATGTTTGCAGTAAGTATATGTGATCTCGTCACTTTCACGATACTAGAAACACATCAGGCATCGAATCGATTACATTCTATCGTTTGGAGATCATGATGAGACATAGTGAGTACATGATCTTTCCTGTTGTTCCTTTTTGAACAGTTATTCTTATCTCCCCCTAACGATGGGAAGACTGTCTCATCAAAGAGACATCCACAAAATTAGCAATAAAGAGATCGCATGTTAAGGTTCTTATAGCGGATTATAGTTGGAGACTCATGTCCAACATATATATTCATTCGTCTCGATTGACCCATCATAATGTGCTGTGGCAGAGAAATGTCGGCAATATATGCGTAAGTACTAGACATTATCTTCACACACAGTCACTAGCTGCGTAAAACAAGATTGTGTGATGGTGGATCGTATGCGATGAAGTATATCTGCATGCGATATTTCATAACCCGAAGCAAAAAATATTGGTGTGCATCACCAATGCTCAGACTACTATCGTAGTTTCTAGTTTTCTGCTAGACCATTTGAGTTTGTTCATGAGAGTATGATATCAATACCAAATCCCAATGATATGCAATATAAGTCATCGAAACTTTGATGTAAACTCTCTAGCATTATTAAGTCGAATCGACTATCAATGGGATGATTCGGGTAGTGAGCCTGCAGTCATATTATTTGAGCTAGAAGTTTGAGCAACATTTACAAGTGAACGATAGCACAACACGTGACCAACATGTTTGCATTATGACCAACATCACAAAACATCATAGTAGTTCGCTAGTTGGTTGAATTGTTCCATAGAATCGTCTTAGATTCGATCTATATAGTGAGAATATAAGTGTCATTTGCATAGGATGGTCTCAATCCTAATTTCTCAAATGAGTAGGCTTTGTAATGAGTGATGAGCCATTAAAAATAACCAATGAGGATTTTAGTTGAGGCTTGGAGTTTCCATGAACTTGAGAAGCAGGACAGGAAACTAGCATGCCATCCTTGACGTCTAGTTTTCTCCTCTTGGGGGAAGAGGTGTCGGTCACTAGTCGACGTTTGGACGATGGAGCCACCAGTGAATGATGCCCAACTCCACTCTCTTATGAACCAACTCTAGTTCTTGCTTCCTTAATCGAAATAAGGGATGTCTGATTGAATTTCTCAACATCTAAACCATCATATCACGACCTGGATATCTCAGTCTGTCGTGTCAAAGATTTATATGTGTCTAAATCCAATAAGTCATCTTTCATGACATGATTTGATTCTACAACTCTCTTTTAGTTGTCTTATATAGCCCATTTGGTAGACACATAAGTTTCTCTAATATTCGGATTATACTGCAGTAATTGGAGATAATACAAAGGAACTCATGTTCATTCTCACTTTAAAATTGTTGGCATAGATGACGAGAAGACCTATGTCCATTCTCATCATATAGAAACATAATCGACAAGGTACAAAGTCGATATAAGTTAACTATGTCATAAAATTATATATATAATTCTAGCTTCAATGAGACATTCAAAGTTCTCGGGGGAATTACTTGCAAAGAAACAAGTCTTGCATGAGGAAAAACTAAAAATAACTCAAAAATTCGGTTTTCTGGGATATGCCTTCGATCCATCGAAGAGCCTCCTCAGGTTGATCCCTCAATCAATCGAGGTGATCCTTTGATCTATCAAAGGGCTTCCTCGGTTACTTTTTAGATCTATAGAGGTACACCTTTGATCCATCGGAGATCCTCCTTGGGTTTTCCTCGGGTTTTGGCCTTTCTTGGGTCTAGCTGGCCTCCGTGTACTTAAACATGCATAACTTTGTCTAAAAAATATATTTTAGAGTTACGGATAAAGTTCTAAAAACTAGGCATTCGTAGCTTTCCGAGCATATATTACACATATACTGGATCATTCCCAGATTTATGTCAAAGCTAAGCAATCTGTGCAGCCAATTGTGTTATGTCTGTTTCTGACATCTGTCTAGTAAAACAAGCATAACATTTTCTAGAAAATAGATATTGACGAGCCAGACATAGTTCTGAAAACTAGAGGTCCGTATCTTTTCAACCATATGTCATCCATATGTTAGTTTATTCCAGGCAAATCTCAATTTGTCGTCAAAGTAGACTGATCTGCATAGCAGATTTCAGTATATCTTGTTTCTGACCTTTGTCCAGTAAAATAGGCACAAATTTTTCTAGAAATTAGCTATCGATAATCCGGAGGTAGTTCTGAAAACTAGACATTCTTATCTTTGCAGAAATATACTACTCATATGGTGATTATATCTGGAAAATTTCCAGTTCATTGTCAAAGCTGGTTATTTGTGCGGCAGATTCTTTTTTCTGTTTTTTCGGAAATTTAGAGCACTCTTATCTATCCCAATTTGATACATGGACAAATTTGTTAGTCTACTAGGCCATCTATAATCATTTGGGTAGCTATTTTCACTCATGACCAGGCCCGGCGTATCTTTGATCCGTTGAGCGAGAGCCCTTCCACACGGGACTCCCGGATCACTATGGCCGACTTTCGTCTCTGTTCGACTAGTAGGTCTCACAGTCAGGCAGGCTTATACCATTACGAAGAGAGATCAATGTAGGTGGGACACAATGTCAGCTCAAATACGTTTATCAAAAATCTCTTTTTCTAGACATCACAAATTACTAAGGTGATCCCTAGTAGACGATAGATTTATAGCAACCACAAAACATGAATGTGATATAGAAAACATAGACAAGCCTGTTATTAATAAGCCAATATAATGGTGCCTTTATTAATAAGCCAACATGATACATCAAAGTTTGCTAATCCAAAGTAATTGACCAACATTGTCAAACGTAATACTTAGGCACACACATATTTTTACATGTAAAAAATAAAGCTATAATCAAAATCCGGTATCTCTTCAATCGAGTCTCTGCCAATTTTGAAGTGTGTTATGTTGAGATTCACATTAGCTTTATCTTTATCTTCTGTTTCTTTGTTTATTTGATCCTTAAAATTCCCAAAATATGAGCATACTGGCTTGTTGATTTTCTACCAAATTATTGGTGTATCAAAATACAACTAAATTTTGCAGACGCTAGACACGTATTATGAACACTTCTACGAATTTTCATAATTTTCCGAGGCCTGTAGCTAGGTCGAATAATTTGTACAATAGTACACAGAAAACAGTTCTGAAAACTGATGTGTTTTAGGATCAAGTAGATTCGGATTGGGTAGTTCAAATTGATGATCTTGGCCAAGGAGTAAATATCGGATATCGAAGATATATCGACGTTCCAAAATTTGGATATATCGACGGAAATATCGATCCAGTAAAAATTCTGACGGAAACTAATAAAAATCCATTGAAATTTGTAATGAAACTTTTGGAAGTTGTTACATGATCAATTATATACCTTATGTAAAAAGAAAATATTGATCAAACATCAAGACATATGAATTTGCTATATTACTATATGAATTAATACGTGTTAAGCGCTGATAATTATTAAAATATAATTTATTAGTTCTATTTTTATTTTTATTTTTTGATGACTAAAACTTATGGAAGGCTAGGCCATCACGTCTTTTGTACAATATATTACACATCACACATCAAAAAATAAAATATATAAATACTTCAAAACCACGTAGGGGATCTATGAGGTTCGAAATTCACACTATTTTCTCCATCTCCTTATGCATAATCATGTGTGTATTGTGCAGAATAATCATTAAATGATTGTTCTCCCATGTAATTCTGCATGTATTGGACATGTCACGTGAAAGGTGGATTGGACATTGAGTATGTGAAGATTGGACATTTACCAAACTAAATGTTAAATGTGAAAAGTTTACGGAAATTTCGGAAATTTCAGGAAATATCAAGAAATATCGGGGATATATTGGAAATATCGATAAAAATCGAAAAATTTCGTGAAATTTAGGGATATATTTGAGGATTTTTCAGGTAACTCAAAAAAATCGAAATATCGGCAAAATATAGCCGATAATATCGACTTTACATACCTTGATCTTGGCAATCCATGGATTCCTCACATATTTTACCTATCAATGGTAGTCAACACCTATTGACCCAAAATTTCCGAAATCTATCTTCTCAAACATCTTGAGAATAAACAACTATTTTGATTCGAGAAACATCATGCGTTTTATCCTTGTCTCTTTTGACATTGGTACTTCAGCCTCCATGGCTTCCTTGGTCGCCACGGCCTCCATGGTCGACGCTTCCTCTATCATGGGAATCATGGCCTTCATGGCGCTACTTTGTAGTGTTCTTCCTTGTTGGGCAGTGGTGTGGACCTAAACGTCTCACCAAAATTTCTTTACTTTAAGGATTCCGCTCCATGCGTCATTCTCTCGGTGCGCTTTCATAATTCGTATAGTGAATACTCTTGATTCCAATTTGCCTTGAATTATGATTATGTAGAGGATTTTTCTCGATCAAATTTTGTTCTTCAATTGCTTTCCGCATAATTGGAGCATGGATCTAAACTTAAGCATCTCTTTATTTATTGATGTACTATGCTTGAAGTCGGAAAACCACACATTATTTAACTTCTTTTTTTAGATCCGGGAGCATGGTGTCAATGCCTTTTTTGCATATCAAACACCATGAGAAAACATCAGATATATTAATTTCACAGTCGTAAAAGACTTCTTCGACAACTAGTTTACTTTTTAATATATTATTTGGATTAGACCTTTACTTTTGATGTATATGGTCTTACTAACTCTTTTTGTTCGTTAATCGATGCTTTTTCTTTATGAACGCTCATAGTTCAAATCGATTTTGTGAACGCTCTTAGTTTCAAATGTCCACCTTCAAGAACGGTGCGGTGTAGAAAGGAGAGATGAGATGTTATCCCAAAATCCTTACGAAAAAATCCAAATTTTCCAAACAGGAGGTTATTTTGAAAAGACGAAGTTGAGTTTATAAAAACTTACTTGCTGTTTGATTGCAAAACAATTATTTTCTTCCTCTTTTCTCTTCGGGATCACGACAGCAATCGGCGGCGGTACTCGGTTTAAGACTTTGCACTAATAACGTGTTTTAAGAATTATATAATTGTAGAGAGAATAGTTTAAACAATAAGCTGTGTCTCTTTATTAATGAAGAAACAACTCCTTATATAAAAGAATACAAGATGTACATACAAATAAAGAATCCTAATACATCTCTAAATAAGATTCATTGTCATGTAATCTCCACCATAACTAAATACATTAAATATCCTACAACATATGAGATTCTATCTACGTACGTCCGAGTTCCACCAAGTCTCACTACGATCTTCAATCAGAAATGGGAGAAACTAAACGATACAGAAGGTAAACCAAGAATAATCAAACTGCACCACCTACGTTTTCAAAGAGCTTCAGGTGATAATTATATAACGTTACTAGCATTCTATAAAAATGGGACACAGATACAGAAGCTTCCAAACAACTATACAGCAGCAAACATGAGTTTAGTTTGAGAGACAAGTATCTAAACTCTGAGAGAAGGCGTAGATTCTAAAAGGAAAAAAGGAACACAACTTAGTTCCTGAGAAAGACGTTCAATAATTAGTTACCACCTCTACAAGAACTTTTCTATGCTGGTGGTTAATGTGGATTTGGGAACAGCACCAATAACTGCATCTTTCTTCTCACCGCCCTTGAAGATGATGACAGTGGGGATGCTTCGAATTCCATATCGGGTTGCAACCGAAGCACTCTCATCGGTGTTTACTTTGTAACATTTGAGTTTCCCAGCATACTGCATCGCAAGTTCATCGACTATAGGGTGAATCATACGACACGGTCCACACCATGGGGCCCAGAATTCGACCAAAACAGGCAAGTCAGAGTCAAGAACTAGTGACTGCCATGATGCATCAGAAACAGCGGGTACTGCAATTTTTCAGAATGGCACATTATCAGAAAGTAGGTAAATGTATATCTGAAAATCAATTCCAGCTATAATTGATAGTATGCTGTTTCTGAAAATCAATTTTTTCAGAACAGCATACTATCAGCAGTATAGTTACTCGTACTAGTACACATAAGAACTGAAACACCAAAATATTCTCATCATATTCAATTTTCTCTTTCGATAAGTTACCCCAAATATTCAATTTTTTATGATAAAAACATTTTTCCACTTTCTGATGCTTCACTTCTAACATAGAAGGTAGATATATTTATTGGCCCTAATCGTAATTAAGTATGTACTTTCTTTTGGTTTGATAGTGAAGACTGAAGAATAAGTGGGAATTTGCATTACAACATGGTCCTCTGATAAGAATATATTGCACAAGTAAACTTACTGAGATTTTGAAAAGAAAAAAAAAACAAAAGCCCATTAGCATGTTCAAGATGAAATGTTAATCATACAAAACATCAAGCACCAACCTGCTCCCTTTTCCCCAAAGCTGTAAGGACCCTTTCTTTCCAAAGCAAATAATCAAAATCACAGCCAAACCAAATAGACCTTCTCATTCGTCACTGAAATATCCTCCGCAAGAATTCTAGTACCTTTTCAAGATAATGGACTACCTGTTTCTAAAGTGACTTTGATTGTTTGATCTCATACAATGATTAAGCCAAGACCTATCCCCACATTAATGGATTAGTAATTAGCTTCCACCTTCAGAGATCACTCACCAACTCACTATACTTCTATCAACATTTAGCCTGAACTCTTAACAGTTAATATTGAACTTTGTAATGATTTCATCGTCCAACAGTTACAAGTCCTTGAATTCTCCATTGGCTTGCCTCTAAGCCATCAGACAGTAGCTCCATTTCACTTTCGCCTTGTTCAATCAAACAACTACACAACCCCACAAGGTGAACGACATTTACTAACATAAAGTATATAAAAGATTTCACTTCCTACTTCTTCCTATGTTCCCTGTATTTATAACCTATTTGAGTCATTTCCAATTCCCAAGTTGCCATAGATAGTTCAAATACTACTGTCTCTCAATTCGTAGTATTTGATCATCAAATATTATCATTCATTTCTTAAATCATTATGGATTCCACTATTCCAGTAACCAAATCAACTTACACTAATATCCAGAGAATTGTGTTTTACTCATCTCCTCAGCTACGATTCTAACAAAAACAGCAACTACAAGCTTGAACAACTTTACTTTACACAATAAACCACTTCAATCTATCTCCGCTTAACCATCTAACCATCCATAGATAACAAAATGCGGAAATAACAAAAAAAAAAAAACTTCAGAATTGAATTGAATCCATGCATGTTTCTACTCTACGTCTAACAATACTCATAAAATGAATCTGAAATTTTGAATAAATAGAGAAAATAGAGCAGAGAAAAGAAGCTGACCTTCGATGGCGGTGTCCTGAGCCTCGCAAACGACGAGTCCACGGCGGCGAGGAGCGAGTCTAGAAGAAGTTGAACCGTAGCTGAGAGATCCGATAGAGCGAGGAGTCTGATGAGCCGACGACCTGATCTTGAGGCCACTGCAGTGAGGGAACGAAGCGCGGCGGCGGTATAAGGAAGAGACGGAGGAGGAGGCGGCGATCGGAGAGAAAGCGGCGGCGACGGATGAGGAGCGAGGAACGACGATGGATTCGAGAACCGTGGCCATTTTCCGGATCGGAGCTCCGCAGAGAGAGAGAGAGAGAGAGAGAGAGAGAGAAAGAGAGTTTGGCTGGTAGTGAATCGAGGAGGGGAAGGTGACGATGATAGTGGATGGCCAAGAGTGCGAGTGGGGAGAGAAGAGCAATACAGGCTGTAGATGAGGATCGCAGAATAAAAATTGAGCATGCTGGAAACGAGGGTGGAATGACGACATTGACCTTCTCCTTATTTTATTTTATGGTGTCTAAGCCAGTACGATTCCGACAGCTCACCACTGGATTATCTTTTGGTAATTTCTCAATTTAGGAAACAAAATAATATATATACTATTTATTAACAGAGTTTCTCTCATCAACTGAAATTTTACCAAAAAAGCCTTTTTAATTAGGTTGTAGTTTATATTTGAAGGATATTACAATCATTAACAAATTAAATTAAAAAGTAAAAAGAAAATACAAACCTGAATTATCTCCTACTTTTACCGTTGAGACCACTCTATTCGATACTACTTTTTACTCTTCCGAATATATTATTTTATAAATAACTACCTCCAATTAACTTGAGTTAATGATAATTTTCAAATAAATTATTTCAGTTTATTGAATTGTGCACACGTAGTGTGTGCTGTTTTCCTAGTTAATCATTTAGTACAACCCGATTCATCACATGGAGAGCCAAATATATAATTTATTTTTTTCGGTTGAAGCCAACTTTGTTTTTGGTGCTTTGATGGAAAAAACCATGCATCGAAGTGTTTTTTTTCTTCCTTTTTACTGTTTTTTTAATAATTTTTAAAAAAATTTACTCTTGTATCAGCTCGAATCTATGACTTAAAACCACCTACTATTAGCATTGCATCAACAAGACCCAGGTTCCTCAAAGAGAGATAACAGAGTTGACTCAAGGATCATGCTAGAGTGCATCTCAGTACTAAGCACTTCAAAGTCTAAATTTTTCAGATGATAGGTGTCACAATCTAAGTAGCTATTTTTTTCAACCATTTTTATTTTTGACTGATCCTATCATGAGATCAACACATGTGATCATCTTTGCCAATCACCACCGATCTCCTCAGTCAGAGAGAGAGAGAGAGAGAGAGAGAGAGAGAGAGAGAGAGAGAGAGAGAGTGTGTGTGTGTGTGTGAGTACTCGAAGGCTTGATGGAGTATGAGGAGGATGGAGAGGCCGGTAGAGTCGGAGTGTGGTGGTATGGTGGAGGAGGAAGCGGCTGCGATAGCTGGGATAGGAGGAGAACACGTGGCAGTTAAGGAGGGGAGGGGCTTTGAGAGGCGACGGTATCGTCGAAGATGTCTTCGCCTACGAGGAGATCAGCAAGGTCGAGTAAGGATGATGGTGACTTTAGGATAAGAAGAGATCTTGGCGAAGAACAAGCATGGCAGTTGAGGCTGTGCTGGTCGTGAGGGTGAGTGCGTGATCAACAAAGAAAAATAGAGGCGACGACGAGGATAATAGGGTGCATCGCCGGAGTGTGCAGAGAGAGAGAGAGAGAGAGAGAGAGATATCACATGTAGTGATCTCTTCATCAGCTTAGTCAACAAGGATGAAGAATGAAATGATCAATTGATTTGGGACACGTGGATATTTTTCAAAAAAGAGACAAAATCTCGTAAAACAACATGCCTGGTTTTTCTCTTTCTCTCCTTTTCTCTCGGCTTCCTCTCCTTCTCCCTTGAACCCTAAGAGCATTCCCAGCGGTAGAGGATGCGAGGATGCCCCATTTTGAGGAATTCCTCAGAATTTTGAGGAATTCCTCAGAATAGGAAGTCCTCAAACAGTTTTTCGTGCAGCGGTGCCTGTTTGAGGACTTCCTATTACTATTCACGAATAATTAAAATTTTGAAATTTAAATTATCGAATATTATTGGATAATGCGTTTTGGCTCCTAGTTTCCGGCATTGATTCACCATAACCTAGCTCCCAATTCGCCTTGAAATCACCATGAATCTTTTCCCATAATTTGTCGACCTTTTGACGATTTCCGGTAATCGAATCAACACTAAAACGACAATAAGATATGCTTAATTGCACATCTTCCGAAAGAAGCCAATTTGTTGACATTTTTTTCCCAAAAAATAAACAAAGGATTTAGAGGATAGATGGAGAGATAGAGAGGGGGAGAGAGTGAATTTGTTGTGCACAAATTGATGTAAAAAATGAATGAAATGAAGGTAGTATTTATAGAAAAAATATAGGGGGTGATTTGCAATTTTTTGGGATTTTTTTGCAATTTTTTTGGGTTTTTTTTGCAATTAATTGATTTCTGGCCGAAGTGGCCGTTGCATTTGAATTTGGGCCGTCGGATCAGTTTAGATCCGTTTGAAATGGATGGCTGAGATCAATCTATCCGTTACTCTTTCAGCCAACCAGAAGCTGACACGTGTCAGCTTCTGATTGGCTGAAAGAGTTACTTTTTACTGTTTTACCTTTTTTTTTACCAAAAAAAAAAAAAAAAAAAAAAAAAAACCTGTCACGCTGACGTCACCCACGTGTGGTGGGTCCCGCCAGCGGACGTTTCGCCAGACGTGCTGAAGCGAGGACGCCGGCGAGGACGATCCGTCCGTCAACGGTCGGTCGCGGTGCCGTTTCCCCCCCGCTGCACGCCTCTTCCACCCCCGGACGTCCTCGAGCTGCTGGGCCACCACCGGAACGTCCTCGCCGTTCCCCTCCGGTGGGAATGCTCTAAGGCCGTCGTCGCCTCTAGCTCCCTCCATACCGGCTTATTCTTCAAATAAACACCATCACTAAATTCCCCTCCATCTCATCTTCCTAAATCACCAATTGCATGTCGAAAACTCTCTATCCTCACCCTCACACCCGAACATCAGCTATATTCACTGATTTCTCTATCGCTGGCTTCTCTTGATCGACGTTTCCCATTGTCTGCCTATCTCTCTCTCTCTCTCTCTCTCTCTCTCTCTCTCTTTCTCTCTCTCACACACACATACACACACATAATTTAAACACCTCTTTGTTATGTCGCATCCGGATGATTTGGAGGGTTTCGGCCCTGAGCCGAATCCGTCCCTCTCTCTCTACCAAGATCCACCAGTGTTGGTGCAACAGGTAGTGCCGGAGGTGCTAGCCCCGCACTTCTTGGCGGCAGCACTCTGTGAGGTTAACCTCGCCGCGGTGAAGGATGATGAGGAGGATCAGGAATGGTTCTTCATTGTAGCTCACATTTTTTCTTTGGATCTTATAGCAGATGATCGCGTTCAGGCTTTTAAGATGCGGATGATTTCATTTTGGCATCATGCAACCGGATCGGTCTCCATGGGCTTCACTCGGATTGGCCCCGATTGGTTTATCTGTAAGTTTCGCTCTCTGGCGGATTGCCGGCGCGCGATCTTGAGCGAACCGTGGTATTATTTTTCACATACTATGATTTTTCAGGCTATGGGGGAGTTTAATGACCCCTTTGAGATTCCGGTGAATCGAGGCCGAGTGTGGACTGTGGTTCAACCCACACAGGACCGTTTTGCGGCAGGAGTGTTGCAAGAGAAGTGGTGTAGGTGGATCGGGAATGTTATTGGCCAATACCTGGAGTTCAACTGACATGCAATGTTTCATGGCTCAGAGATGAAGCTTTGAGTGGAGGTGGACTTTGACAGGCCTCTTGTGGTAAGAACTCGTGTCCGTTTTTGAATCATATGTCATGGATGTTGAGTTTTTATATGAGAATGTTCGTGGATATTGTGGAGATTGTGGAGCCTTTGTGCATTATGTGAAAGATTATTTTCTAGCTTCGGCTGCAGGTTCTGGGGATGATGTTTGGCCCACTCGGCTAACTCCTAGTCGAGCCTCCTCTCACGGGGGACATGAGTCCTCCGTGGCGGGAGCGAGGCAAAGTTGGTCGTTTGAACCAGTCCTGAGTGCGGCCAGGACAGCCACTCGAATAAATGAGTTACTAGGTAATCCCCCGCAGTGGCCTCCTGGTTATACGGCCTCCAAGCTGGTCCTTCTACAATCTGCTCAACAGTGTGTTATGCCTCTTCAGACTGATGGTGCGTATAACGGTTCGTCTTCTAGTGCGAACACTAGCCCGAGAAGCGTACAGGTTGTAGTACCAGCCACGACTTAGGCGACAGAGAAGGTTACAGAGCTTATGATGGACAACCCCCTTTTTGGGAGAGTCTTGCTAACCAAGTTGTTTTCTTGCAGATTGAGCCCTCTGGGCAAATTTCAATTTCATTACCCTCAGGTCGGGCTGCTAAGCCAGAGGCTCTCATCAAGGGGGATCAGAACGTTCCACGTTCTACTATGACACCGAGGGTAGACATGTTCACTGGGTTTACCGCTTCGCCTATTTGGTCAGTGCCTAATTTGGTGGAAGGTGCTCCTACTCCGGGGAAGGTTTTGGATCATAACATAGATCAGGTTGCAAGTCAACAACAAGCAGTTTCTATGGGGACTACTGAAGGAGAGCCACAAATGGATGAAGAGTTGCCTCCTAGTTCGTCAGGGGGCCTGGTAGGCAAACGTCGTCGACCAGAGGAGAAGAAGAAAGAGAAAGGAAAGTCCAAACTTGGACTAGTGTCTACTTCTAACAAAAAAGTTTCGCCACAGAAGAAGGAGGTACTTTTCCCCAGCATGAATGACTGTCAAGGATTTTCGGCAGTCAACCTCCCAATAAATATGGTGCCCGGATAATTAAATAGTGGTACCTCAAAAAAAATTTAGTCTCTTACTATTCTGGTTTGTTATTTTGGGATATTGTGGACTTCAACGTTGTAGTACTGTAGTACTTATGAGATTCCAATTTGACAAGCCGAGAATCCAATAGAACTCTGTACTATAGTCACTGATTATAAATTTTCGCCGTATCAAAAAAAGAAAAAGAATTGTGACACATGTTAATTTTTTGATTTTAGACCCTAGGTGAATAGGCATACCAGAACTTTCCTCGACTCAATTGAGACGCCTGTAAAGATGGGAAGGTTTTAGCAAACGAGAATAACATCAATGAAAACCAGAACAATTCTAGAAAGCTCAGCAAATTAGCAACTCTCTAAGACAGAAACAAAACCTTTGTCAATAACTTTAAAAGCTAATCCAGTCTTGACAAGTACGCCACACATGCAAAGATCTCAAGGTTAATAGGCCTGTCAATGGGGCCTATTAAGATCATCAACAGCTCTCCCAAATCTCCGAGGGTCGAAAAACTGATGCGAATCTACTGATACTCGCAGTGACACAGTTGAGCAAGCATCTCCTGAACCTGGAGCTTTCCTTGTGACCTGTGTCTGGCAGTCTGGGGCTTGTTAATTATGCTAATAATATATTCTGTATTATGGGCAATTTTCGTAACCACACCTGAAATTACCCACAAACTTCAACTATGTATAGGCAAATGAGAGCAACAATAGATACCAAGCCTCCAAAAATTAACAGGAAGAATCCAAAAGATATAATACAAATGTCACTACATAGGAAACAACTGAATTCATGGACATAATTCACCGAGTACTTAGGCTAGACCATAAAACAAACCCTACTTTGCTGCAAGCAAGTCTTATTAGCAGCTGAAATTCATTAATGAGCCACTGGTCCCAGAAGATCATTTCTAAAGCAGCAAGGCACACTTAGACTGGACAACTTCTCTTTCAGTTTTGAAGCATCAACACCAGGGAACAGGACGAACAACCATCATCTCAAGTACAGGTGAGTTCAAACACAGATACCTGAAGACTGGTCTCGGAAGATCATCTCTAAATGCCTGGATGCACGCCTAGAGTTGAACAACTTCTTTTTCAGTTTTGATACATCGACACCAGGAACAGGCTGAACAACCATCATCTTAAGTACAGGGGAGTTCAAAAGCAGATATCTGATAAAGTCTAATTCAGCTTTGACATCTCCGAAGTCGTTTATCAACACATGCCGCAATTTGCTAAATGAACCTCTCCTGCTGTAATCCAACCAAGAATTCCCTTTTCCTACAACATCATGCCCGGGAAAGACCTGAACTTCTAGTTCTTGCAGAACAGGGCAACTTCTGAAAAGGCAAAGAGCAGACAAACTCTCCTCCAAATTAGTTAAGCTCAGAGTTATGTGGAGACAATTCAGATACATGCATTGTGTAGGCAGTTTTCCTGGCAAAGCACCAATAGACAAATACGCTAAAGAGCAACAATAGATATCAAGCTTCTGAACCATAGGCAAGCAACTTAAAAACTTGACCAAATTGCTAATATTGCAAGAACCCTGTCTTTGGTGGGCAACGTAGAATTCAAAAGCTTCCAAACCAATCGAGACATCAGCCAGATTTGAGGTATTCACAAGATGAACATCCTTATAAGAACCTCTAACATCGAGATATTTGAGATTAGGTGCATCAATCATGAGATGGCTGAAACCATCACAGTAAATCATAGTCAAACTCTCCAGGAAAGGACAGCAAACAATCAATTTCTCAAACACATCTTGAGCCAGGGTAACACTCTGAAGTTTGAGACTCCTCAAACTGCGGAAGCCTTTAAAAGTGGATGGAGGTTTCTTCAGCAGACAACTGCATAGCTCTAAGTTAACTATATCTTGACAAGAAAACAAACATGAAGGAATGGTGTACCGCTTCCCCCAATGTTGAAGTATGAGCTCCTTGATAGAGTTTCTTGATATATGAAGAATCCACCTATCAATATCTTTCGCAACTAAACCATATCGAAAAAGCTTGAATGTATATATGGGGCCAATGTGAGCTAAGAGTACATGATCAACAATGTTCGCAAAGGTAGTGCCCTCGTGAGCTTTGTGATCACAGTGCCAATCAAACAAAAGATGTTTAAGCTGTGCTGCTTTATACCTCCACTGGCTTGACAAAACATTTGTCCTCACTGCCTCCTTGATTGGTAAACAGGACAATATTTTTTCCATGATTTCATCTGGCAAGTTGCTAATTCTATCCAGCTCCATATCCATTTCTAAATCAGATTCCGGTGCTCTTTTCCACTATATATCACGACACTGATGTTATCACTGCCAACGCATCAAAATCGGACTTCAATTCAATTGGACATAGGTATATGAAATAGTAAAGAACCAATTCTCCAATTTGAGCCATATACACGTAACATGTATAAACAACATGCAATTTACATTAAACTACGGTATTAATAATTTCCTAGAATAATGTATTCCGCCAATTTCAAGATAGTTAAAACAAGCTTAGAGATTTTCTATCAGGATTGTCGATTCATATGTCCTTTCTTTCACCACCATCATCACAATTATGCGTGAAAACGACCATAATATGACCTAAACAAGAGCATAGAAAACAAGCCCTAAACAATGAAAACATCCAAGTAAATCTTCAATGGTAGAAAATATGTACGGAAGTATACAAACCCTAAGCAAAAGAAAGTGAAATCAACCCATAATAAGAAGAAATACACAGATGGCTTGATAACTCAGTAGAACAGCATTCACGATTGTATAAAAGATGAATGAAGCAAGAACAACATACCTCAGTGGCGGAGAGAGAATCGGAGATATGAATCTATTGTGATTTGTGAAAGTGGGAGACGCAGGCAGTAAGAGGATATGCACCCATGAATATGGAGAGAAAGTCTTATTTTGAGGAATTCATTTATGATAAGAAGTCTTATTCATATTTTTCGTGCAGCGGTGTCTAAAATAGGACTTCCTATTACTATTCATTATTATTTAAAATATTTTTCATTTAATTCCAAAAAATACTTTTACCCAATACCTATGGGTGAGGAATTACCTATGGAGAGGAAGTTCTATTTTGAGGAATTCCTCACCCATTTGAGGAATTCCTCTCCAATAAGAAGTCTTATTCATGTTTTTCGTGCAGTGATGTCTAAAATAGGACTTCCTATTATTATTTATTATTATTTAAAATATTTTTCATTTAAATCCGAATAATACTTTCACCAAATAACTAGTCGACACGTGTTATTCTGGATCATATAATTGGTAGAGGATTTTCGATAAGATTTCCAACCAGTAATTTTGAGACACGTGTCATGTCTACGTGTCGGTGTCGACAAAATTATTGATTGAAGATATTCGGTAAGATTTCCGATAAGATTACAAACCAATGAGAATGGGACACGTGTAATGTCTACGTGTCGGTGTCGGCAAAATTATTGATGAAGATATTCGATAAGATTTCTAAAAATATTTTCAACCAATCGACGGTCAACACGTGTCGTTATCTAAAAAAATCTTGTAATTCAAAATGGCTATAAAAGAAAGAACTATGGGAGATGTAGACTCACACCAACTACACATCACTTGTAGTTCTACTCGTATCTAAGCCACTCTAAACACTTCTTCACATTTTGGTTTCATCAAGATGAATCTCATGAGTTTCGGTACTTTTTTCAGTAGGAGGCGACAACAACGCCGGCGAAATGCGAAAATTGCCAATTAATTCGTTATCGACGCGGTGGTGGTTGATGCAGCATTTGATGATGAACCACCACTACGGCGCCGTGCAAATCAACCAAGGATGAGGGAGTCCAGGGGCCAAAATCTTATGGAAGATTACTTCATCGAACGCTCAGTCTTCACCGACCACGAATTTCGTCGGCAGTTTCGAATGAGCCGAAATATATTCAACCGTATAATGAAGGACCTCTGCAACAACAACCCATTTTGGCATCAAAGAGCCGACGCCATTGGAATGGTCAGACTACTTCCCCAACAAAATATGATCGGTGCTCTTCGGATGTTGGCCTACGGCTCAGCTGCTGATCAATGTGCCGATATCACAAGGATGGGGGAATCAACAACTCTGTAGTGCATGAAGAAGTTGTGCACCCAAGTTGTAGAGCTTTATGGTACCCGTTACCTCCACGCTCCAAATTAGACAGACATCACTCGACTTCTAAGAAGGGCTAGACATCGAGGATTTCCTAGTATGATCGGAAACATTGATTGCATGCATTGGGAGTAGAAGAACTGCCCAACCGCTTGGTCCGGGGCGTACTCAGGGAGGAAGGGTCATCCAACTATCATTTTAGAGGCACTAACCTCATATGACACGTGGATCTGGCACAGTTTCTTCGGGGTACCAGTAGCTCAAAATGATATCAACGTGCTCTACCAATCAGATGTCATCGATGCAGTCCTTGCTGGAAGAAGTTCGACTGCGACTTATAAAGTGAACGGTATGACATACCGTAACACTTATTACCTTGCTAACGGGATATATCCGAGGTACTCCTCGTTTGTCAAAATGATTTCTAATCCTTAAGATCTTCCACAAAAGCTTTTTGCGAGGAAGCAAGAGTCGTACCGCAAGGATGTGGAGAGGTGCTTTGGCATCTTACAAGCTCGTTGGGGGATAATTCGTCATGCAGCTCGGTGTCGCCACCTTTCGACATTAAAAAGCATCATGTTGGCTTGCATCATAATGCACAACATGATCGTTGAGGAGAACGAAGAAGAAGATCTCCAAAATCCATCTATCGCATTCACAACTTATGATGGACCAGTGGATGAAGGGGGGAACCGGATTCCTTTCGAGGCAGTTGGAAGAGATGGACAAAACGAACAACGGTTTAATGACTGTCTTGTAGATCTCTAATCTGCTTACATCCATGGAGAGCTTCAGAAGGACTTAGTTAATCACAACTTGTTTCTTGAGACCGGTGAACAACTATAAATATGTTGTTTTAAATGTTTGTTTGCATTGTTGTGTGTTTGAATTATGTATTTCTATTATGTGTGTTTCAATTTTTGTAATGTGTGGGAACTTCATGGAAATAAATAAAGTGTATTTTTATTTCTTTCAAAGGGAAAGTACATAGTACACAATTTAAATGCTTGGAAATTGAAATTACATAAACTTATAATTTAAGTGCTTGAAAAAAATAAAAGGGGGTAATTTAGGTGCTTGGAAAAAGGGGGCGATAACAATTGGAATAACCTTCTTCGCTAACTTCTTCTTCAACCCCATCCAGTGTTCAAAAAAATGGTAATCGGATACGAATCGTTATGGTACTGATTATTTTGTAGCCGATTACTCGGTGATTAATCGGGATTAATCAGAATCGGTATTTTTTTATTTATTAGATAATATTATAATTAGTAATATATTTTTTTTAAATGTAAAAGATCATTATCATCTCCAATGATACCATATTTCACAAATAAAGTCAAATTTTAACTTTTCTTACGCAAAATATCACTCAAACGAGTACCCTAAAGCAAAGTTAAATGTAACTTTGAGTTAAATTTTGAAGTTATATTTAACAAAAGTGGAGAGACAAAATGACTTGAAGTCATATTCTCCATCCTTAGTTTTTATTGTTTTAACATTCAATTTAGTCTAGTTTAACTTTTAAGTAATTTTTTTACTACCTCACAAGTTATATATCGTCTACCTATATTTAACTTTTAGACAATTTTAACTTTAGAATTTAAAACTCCACTATTGGAGAAGGTAAAATGATTAAGTCAAAAGTAAATGTTAGGAAAGTGATCAAAATTGAACACATAGTTCAATATTAAAATAATAAACATAACAAAATGCATTTCAAATAAGAAAATCACTTCATGCTAAATCTTACTTGAAAAAAAATTATTGTGTTTTGGGTTGTTATTTTTAAATTTTAATTTCTCATTAAAAAAAATATCTGGCTGTGTAGGCAGTGTAACACACCGATTAATCGGTGAATCGGGCGATTAATCGGTCTCTACACAGTTCACTGTGTAAGGGGACGTTCAGGTCTTAATCTACATAGTTTCTTACCGATTACTGATTACACACCGATTAATCGGCCGTGTAGACTGTGTTTTCGAACACTGACCCCATCTAATTGAGAAAGGATTTTGGCTTTCATCTTTGTGAAATACCTCTTGGATTTAGGAGCCATAATCTCAGTATCCATTGACATAATCCGAGTTTCCTCCGCCAAAGCCATCAATTGAATATCTCTCTTTTGAAGGGCGAGTTGCTCTCGCATAAGGGAAACCTCAATTGCATCACTATCTTTTTTATTGCGACCATAAGATTCTTGATTTGCCGCAATCCTATTCAAAGCCTCGGCTCTTTCATTTGTAGGCGTCACACCCTTTTCCCCTTTTTTTTCCGCTTCCTTGGCCGCTTTCACTCCCATAGTACGCTCCGGAGAAGAGGGAGCTTGGTTGCTCATTGGTGTGGCAAATGCATCATCCTCCTCCAAGTTGACAGTGGGAGGCATTGAGCTTGCGGGATGTGATGATCATGATGAGTTAGACGGACTAGATGATAAGTAAGGCGGAGGCGTACTAGCCTCGACATGGATGAAGTAAGGATGATTCTTCATCACTTCCCAACAAGCAAAGTCTTTAAACTCTTTTTTTTTTGCCACATAAGATGATTGAGCACATCTCATCTAAATAAGAATAATAATAATAACATGGAATAAATAACTTGTAATTCATAAAGAACATGCCCTAAAGAAAATTAAATAAAATGGACATAGCTTATATTAAATAAAAATAAATAAATAACTTGTAATTCATAAATATCATGAAATAAATAACATATATTTCATAAAATTTAGACAACATAAGTTGAAACAATATGGTAAAGACTTTAAAAAAAATTGAAGATCAAAAACATTACCTCATCGTGTAAGTTGGAGCCGGAAGATGTATTCCTTCGTGCGAAAGAAAGAGCACTACCCCAAACTTTCAAATTCAGCTTCAACTTTGCGAAACGAGAGGGTAATGCGTTTTGGGTCCTAGCTTTCGGCATCGATTCACCATAACCTAGCTCTCAATTCTCCGTAAACCTTTTTCCCACAATTTGTCGACCTTTTGTCGATTTCTGGTGATGGAATCAAAGCTAAAACGACAATAAAAGATGCTCAATTGTACATCTTCCGAAAGAAGCCAATTTGTTGTCATTTTTCCCCACAAAAAACAAAGGATTTAGAGGAGAGAGAGAGGGAGAGAATGAATTTGTTGTGCACAATTTGATGTGAGAAATGAATGAAATGAAAGTAGTATTTATTGAAAAAATGTAGGGGGTGATTTGCAAATTTTTAGGATTTTTTTGCAATTTTTTGGGGTTTTTTTTTGTAATTTTTTCATTATAGGCCGAAGTGGCCGTTGCATTTAAATATGGGTCGTCGGATGGTTCATATTTGTTCGAAATGGACGGCCCAGATCAACTTAGCCGTTGATATCTCTGTTGCTCAGGGTGTGCCACGTGTCGCCACGCGATTGGCGTGTCACTTTTTTTTTATTACTTTTTTATCGGCGCGTGTAATACATGCGCCTGGTAGAAAAAAAATGACATCACCCACGTGAGTGGGTCCACCAGGCGAACGTCCTCACACTCTTCCTCTCCGGAGGATGCCGGCGAGGTCGTCCCTCGCGTCAACGTTCGGGTGTCGAGTTCAAAACCTCCCGCTGCACCGATTCCTCACGTCGGACGTCCCCAAAAGCCGTACGCGGTGCAGCTGCTCTAACAAGGCACCCCACTACAGGTGTTGCTTACGAGCCTCATTCATCTTTTGGGCCTGCTACGGTTGTTGCTTGAGGAGTTGCACACTTCGAAAGTGTGTCCAATTCGACTATCTATGTTTAGAGGTGGGCACGAATCCCGCAAATTACAAACTCGACTCGATTTGGCTCGGGACGGGACAAGATGAAAAATAAAATATTTACTATTTCGTCCCGTCTTAACCCTTCCCCTTTATTAGGGACGGGATCAGGTCTTAATTTTAAAATTTCGATAGACCCGTCCCGTCCCACATAATATATTTTGTCTATTTTATTATTTATTTTATTAAGGGTTGACATATTAAATGATCAAGCCAATAGCATTATTCAACAAAAAATTAAAATTACCTTCTAACGATCAAAGTATTATACTTTTTGTAGTATGAATTAAATGTATCAATTAAACATGAAATAAAATTGTTTGTAATTTTACTTCTTCTAATTAACCATTAAGTAAAACAGTATTATTTTGTGTAGTTGTAGACTTTTAAGTCTTATCAAACTATATTTATCTAATATAGAACACAAAATTTGATTTGTCTCATCTCATTCAAATTTTTGTTATTTAATACTCTATTAAATGTTCATTTTAAATTAGACCCCAAAGTTGACCGGTCCCGTTTGAATTTCGGGACGACCAAAACAGACTTTTAAAATACCAAATTCCATCCCGACCCATTTCCATGTCCAACACCCCTTATCTATGATGATCTCGTACTCTAACTTATCTTAAGCGAAATGCCGCCCTGTCACAATTTAAAGCTACTTTTCCGTGTAACCAAAATGTTGAAGAATTTGGAAGAGGGAAGTGAAGCTTCTTCGATTATCCTCCGTTCCACTGCGTCAAGTTATTTACTCGATTACTCCAAATGGTGAAACAAAGTAGTAGCGAGCATTAGTGATCGAGCAATATAATTGTGTTGATGTGGTCGTTTCTTAATTGAATTTGAACAACCAGCTAAGGCACGCCAGATAGAAGATATTAAGCCTATTGATAGGGGGATGACTATGATAGAGCATCCGAAACTTGCAGTAATGGAATGAATGATGAAATCGATCAATGTTTGAGAGCAGATCATCAAGTTTGAGTTGAGATCAGAGTACTTAATCTTCTTTCCGTTAAAATGATAACGCATTGCATTTTATTTTGTGTGACACATGTATTTGATACATAATATGATAAGACAATGAATTCTTATATGATAGGTCACGTGTTCGAGTAAATAATGTTCCGTGTACATAAGTTAACATGAAACCTATAGTAGTATAGTACCACATTCGATCTATGAACAAGAATTTTCGAATATTGAAGAATGGAGATCTATCTACACTCCCGGAACATAAACCTAGCTAGCTTGTCAATTTAGATATCCAAAAATAATATTCGGGTCAAACGGTACAAATTTTCATGCTTTACTCGTGTAGTGACTGCTAATAGTATACGTCCAAAGACTCCATCTTCTTCTTCTTCTCCTTTTCTTTGGTAAAAGCTCTTTCCTTCCCGATTGCTTTGTTTCCCAAATATTTTGTCAAAGATGTCAAATGGATACCTCATGATCAGGAGCCTAAATGGCACTAAAATTCTCATTCCTACTAGCATATATAGCTGGTCTCAAATAAAGCCAGTCAATATTCAAACCTTTCACCAACCCCTTTTCTCTCTCTATCTGTGTCTTATTTCCTCCCTCGACAAGGCTCAAACTGGTTTCACATCTTGCTTACGCACACATTTTTCCTTTCTTCTATCTTTTTCATTACATACTGATAATGGACAAACTCGCACGGAAAGAGAAACAGAAGCAACTCTATGAGCCTCAACAACGACAACAAAAGGAAGACTACTCCGACGACCATGATGGGGCTGCTGTCAAACATGGCGAGGCTCATGAGAAGAAGCGCAGAGCCGTACAAGGTCTGATCCGACAAGTAGAGCAGGTGAAGTTAGCCGCCACCGCTATCAGCCTCAAGGTACGGATGAGGTCGTCGTCCAACATGCCACACCACATGCAAGACCACGCTCTCCGCCGCACCAGGTCACTCCTCGACTCATCAACAAAGCAGTCGTCGGCCTCCCCCAAAACACGTCTGAATCCAACTCACCTCGCTCGAGCTCTCAAAAAGGTAAGCATCGTGCATATCAATGATATCAATCGTGCAAGTTTACTCGATCGAGTCAAACTCGAGGAGTGAACTGCTTATTTTATATATTATATTATACGCAGGAGTTTGACTCGTTGTACGGACCGGCGTGGCACTGCGTGGTGGGGAAGAGTTTCGGGTCGTTCGTGACACACTCGCCGGGAGGGTTTCTGTATTTTTCGATCGACGACTCTCTGTCGGTGCTTCTCTTCAAGACCGAGGTTCAGTTGGTCGCCCAACAACAAGCTATAGCTAAAACCATCGATCTTTGTTGACTAGCTACGTATACGTACTGTGACATTTCTGGCTGGAATGACGACTGTCAGGTGCCTACCCTATTTCACACGTACGTGTCATTTGTTCTTCTTTGGTTACTCTCCATCTCCCTAGCTTCCTCCCTAGCTCCATGGTCGACGAGCTTTATTAGTAATTAATGTCACACTAAGATTTGCTTCTTCTTTTATCCGTTTCAGTTCTTTCTATCTTCTTGTTATTTTGCAAAGGGGTAAAAGGTTAAAAATCAGCTCACAGCGAATGTCCAAATTTATAAGTTGAACCTATATATTTTTCTTGATGTCGAGGATCTTGTTGAGCAATCTAGCATCGCCTTACTTTAGAATGAGTTATTAACTTATTCTGATCTGGTAATTTACGTCTCGATCGAGAGAATTATATATCAGTCTTACGAATCATAGTTTTGGAAACAAATTTCATATAATTTTCTGGAAACTGATATTTGGTATTTGTACATTGCTTTATTCAACAAGTTGAGGATCTCATTGAGCATCACGATAGAAATCATAGTGTAAAGTTGCATCGGATCCTTGAGATTGTTTTTTCGCATACAACAGCTTTAGAGTGTAAAGGATGACTTGAAGTCAGTCTAGTATGAAGCCAAAAGATTGATGATCAAAAAGAAGCTGTGTAAACTGTAAAGTTAGAAATGACAGCTTCTGGTGCGTATGGTTCCATTGGAGAAGCCAAATTTCCATCCTCAATTCCCCATACTAGAGAGTGAGAGAGAGCCAGAGAGCCAGAGACAATGGACTCCGCTTCTGCAAGTTTATTTTCTTCTGAGATTTAATCAGACTCTCTGCATATCCCATAAATACACGCAAACATGAAAGATCACAAGAAATTGAAATGACAGTCGATCAGTCCTCCCAGCTTTCAATTCCAGAGGACCCCTCTCATCACAGGGTTGGTTGTCTTTGTATTATTCTTTTTATTATTTGGCTTATTCTCTTGGTCAAACTTATTTCACAAGAAAATCACGGTCTGTCTCCTCTGTCATCTTTTTCTAAAATGTATGCTACGCAGCTTGAGCACCTAAAGCTTGGATCCAATGTTCACACTTCACAGAAACAATGCCCTCTATTATGTAGTAGGAAAGTAAGGAAACATTTACATTATTATCACAAAATGTAATATAAAACAAAGGGTTTACAGCACAAAGCTAGCGTTACAACTTACAAATGTAGAAGGTCCAACTGACCAGCACAGAATTCTCTCAGCTCAGAAAATAATGGGTGGAAATAATACCTACAAACGAATGACTGGACTCATCACACTTGATATACAGTACACTTTGTATAAACACAAGTATTGTACCTCTCCATTTACTTGAAATCTAACTAGACAGCTGTATGTAACAATGTATACAAGGCAGCATGCACACAACCACGAGAAACTTAACTAGACTAATCACGATACATGTGAGCCTGATGAAGTTGTTACTCCTTGTGTCACATGGTCTGATTGATAGACTACCAATCTACCATGAAAACTATGACAAGTTTCTCTCACGCATCAGGGTTTCTGTCTTCTCAACATCTTCAGGAGTGTCAACACCATGAGCCTCACGGTTAACCTTAATCACCTGCAAACAGAGAATTATATGAACATTCCAGAAAATAAATTATTCTCGGTTACATTGGATATATATAGCAACTTGACATATCTTATACCTAAACCCTAATCCTCTTCCCATTCCCTTGCCCCTGGGATTTAAACTTAAAGACTAGAACATCTATATTTTAACAAGTAACACAACCCAGACATTGCATTTAAGTTCCGCCATCAGTGAGGAAACCTAATCACTGAAATTTTAGGTCTGTTCCTTTTTCAGCTGCGGTTTGTGGCTTTTGAGGTTCCATCAGCGTATCAACTAGTTTGATAACCTTAAGAATGAACTACCTTATTAATCATTATGGATCACAGATATGATATTAACTGTACCCAAATCATATGAAACATAAAATTTGGCTACATGGCCAACATGGGGTGTTTCAAAGTCTGTAAACTAGATTTAGTGATTGCAACAATTTGATATGAACAATCATAAACAAAAGTGATGAAGGTCACCCAAATAAATCCAAGAAAGCAATTTCAGTCAAGGAATAGAAACAGGTCAGTCAGCAAAAGAAATAAAAATCTTATAACATACCTTCATCTTATAACCATTTTCAAGGACTTTAAGCTGCTCCAGATCCTCTTCTAGTTGCAAAGGAGTAGGCTTAAGCTTTGGATATATCTTTAGAATCTTTGTATCATAGCTCTGGTAAGACATGAAATGAGATAATATCACCAGGGGTGGCCATAGAACAACTCACTGAATTTATCGATCGAGAGCATTGCTGCCATGAACAACTTAATATGAAGTTAAACGTTGAATACCTGAATTCCTAGATGCAGCAAATATGGAAATTGTAGATTAACTTGCCTGACCTGAATCAAAACATGTCTGTTTGTCAGGTCTTGCTAAGCAGAACATAACAAGTTTTCATTCTTAAAACGATCTTCTTAGCCACGACTACTATTTCAGACCAAGAAAAACGGAAACAAAAAACAAAAAACTCACTTGTTAAATGGAATCATCCCCCTTGAAAAATAGATGGCATAACCATTACCATCCACCACACATTTAACTCGATTTGGATCAAATGCATCTTCAAGTTTTAATGGTGTGACTGTGGTGCTAAACACTGCATCTGGGGATCCCTGGTAAAACAACAATTCTGACATTATTACACTTACACTAATAATGCATGAGATTGCAGTGACAAATAGAGAAGAGTAATTATTCAAGATGCACTAGTGCTACGCAAATAATCCCACTGCTTTACTTCAGAAAATAATGAAAAAGTTACCTGCAGAGCTTTAACGATACCTATCAATTATCTCTGGTTCAACAAGAGGCTCATCCCCTTGAATATTGACAACTACATCATACTTCTTCTCAAGCTTCTGAATTGCTTCAAAACAACGCTCAGTACCTTGAAGTTCAAATAACTTATAAGCGACCATATGCAATTACATATTTAATCTAGAGATAGGGAAAGAAGTGGGAAAAAGGATCAACAAGTTGCCTACCATTCGGGCATGACTCTGAAGTCATTATTACATCAGCACCAAAACTTTTGCAGCATTCTGCTATCCTCTCATCATCCGTCGCTACAACTACACAAACAAATAGACTACAACTATAATATGTACATTGTACGTTTTTATACAGAGAGGGGGTGGGGGAAACACAAACTAAAGTACTAAACCTATAATGGCATCATTGACCGGATGCAAAACTATTGAACTATAAGAAAAAAGGTTCCATAGATTGTAGCTTGTAAGAGGAATAGAGAAATCGTTAATGCCTCTTTCACAAGTCATAAATCTAATCTCTCATGCTTGACTGTGAGATCAATTGATATCTTGAAACTAATGTCTCTTATTTACTAGCCATTCGGATGCTATAACAGTCTACCACACTCCACAACTCTGCCATCTAGGGAATAATGGAAATCCTTCATTCTGAGTTAGTGAATTCGTACATCCTAACTTACCAATATTGAGCAAAAAGGCTGCTAATGAGTTCTTAAAGTAGCCTATGATATCCTTATTTTCAAAATGCAAGATATGGGGAGAAACAACAACTCATTCATTCTTGAAGTTTTTCCATTCATAACAAAATTACATGGAGCTCAAGTGAGAAAGACACATACCAATATGATTCAACGTAGTCGCCAATTTCACCCTTTCCCATGTTCTCTGGTAAAACCAAACTAAAATTCATAAACCAAATGCTTAACAAATCATAACAACACCAACATCTCTAATCTCAGAAAATACAGATACAAAAAGCTTCATACTTTCAGATCCATAAACCTTACTTAAAAAAACCCAATTGAACAAAAAAAAAGCAAAATGAGGAAGGACCTGGATCATGGGCTTTCCGAGAATGTGAACGAGAGGCTTGCCCTCGAACCCCGACGAAGCAAAACGGGCGGGTATGATGCCCAAGACCCGGCTCCGAAACTTGTTAGAAGCAGAACCCAGATAAACCCGGGCACCAATCGCCGCCGCAATTGCAACTCCGGCGACGATTCCGTGGATGGTCCAGGATGATGACAATGCTGACGAAGAAGAAGGAGAAGGAATGGGGAGCATAGAGATCTCAGGTTCATGTTTGGTGACACTGAAGCAGAGCAAGATGCTCTGATTCTTACCGTGTTTTTTGTGAAATTGTTTTCATTTCAGGTATTTATAGTTGTCAAAGTTGCTATTTTGAATCTTCGTCTTCGTTTAGAAAGAAAAAAAAGTTACAACTTTTATAGTCATTTTGACACTCACTTTGACCCATGAAAGTAAATATTATGACCCAGCTCCATAGCTGGTTATACGAGAATCATATTTATTAAAATGACAAAAATACACTCTTGGAAAGATTGTCTACTTTGCTAAGAAAGATCTAACAAAAAATATGTTGTACCATACCATTAAGCTCAAGCACTAACCAAAATAACTAACTAGAGGATAATGACATCGACGATCAGGGGAGCTCGGTCGAAATGAAATTGTAGGGTTGCTGAGATATAAATTGAGAATGGTTAAAGGTAGGATAAATGCTTTAGGGCAAGATGTAAATAAATTAACAAGCTAATCGAGCACATTGTCCAATTCTGTGGGGAAGTACATCAATGTTTACAGCTAATTCTAAGTGATGGCATGTTGTTACACTCGAGGACTTTCATTTGTTGGTCTAAAGGCAAAACCGGAGGAAATCGTCCCAACTACCTTGCAGAACAAGTTTCAAACTTGTGCCCGGCTGGGTTTATTCACCGGCATGGCGTGACTTTGTGACTAACCCACAGGGCTTCAAGTGATGATGCCATGTTCTTCAAGCTAGGCACCCATTTGGTACTCGAAGAAGATACTCGGTGAAACAAAATGTCAGTAGGATTCTAGCGACTCCAAGGAGACCCTCCAACATAAGCACCATAACCGTTTATACTCTCTCGGGATTGTTTCCGTTTCAGTCTCCGTTCCCTCTTCATCGCCGCCTTCTCAATCTTTCTTGCTTCTTTTTCTTCAGCCTTCATCTGTTTCTTCTTTTTTCCAGATGATTTAGACTTTTCTTTAAAAGGAGACTTCCTCTTCTTTCCAGATGATGATTCCCCATTTACATATCTAACATTGTCACCTTCCCGTGGCAGGGGATCATCTTCATCATACTGCCAATTGCACGAAAACTCCTGATGCTCAGAGTTTACCAGAAGTGGCTGCCCTGCTCCTGGAAGCAAGCTATCTAAAGTCACCTGACCAAGCGCTCCTTTGCGTTCCACCAATGATACATCGGGTCTAATTATGGTACCAAGGATGCTCCTATTCGGGCCCAGGGACATAATGTTCTTGGGGTTTGTCAAGGTAGTATAAGCCATTGCAAATGCTGATCTAATCTGCAATAGATTCAAAATTTGAGGTTGAGAAAGGCTGATGCTGACATCATTCCACCAAACAATCCAAATCGTTGAAATAATCTAATGTGGTGACACCAATAGTCTTTGTGCGACTGCGAGGCCAGAAGGCTACATTTTGAAACCTAAGAACCTTTTTAAGCTAGAGGGTAAAGCAAATCAAATGTGAAGAGGTTTTAAATGAGATCACACATCAGATCTCTTTGACAACCACAATCACATTTTTCACATGTGATAAAAACACATTTGTTCATTCACAGTAGTGTATGTGCAAATAATGGTAGCAAACACACAAGCATTCATAATCATATCAATATATCACTGGCATGATTCAATGTATACATGCAAATTAGAGAGGCCTTTAAAAGTCATTTGACTTACCTGATTATAGTTAAAAGAGTTCTTCCCAACATCATTCTCTGGTGCCTAAACCACAAAAGTATAAAAACTGTCAAGATCGAGAAAAGAAGAAACAAGTTTCAAGGATATCAAAAACCCCCTCTTTTCTAATTTTTTGTATCACTGATCCCTGTTACAGTGTTCCGCAGCAGGGGCGCCGATATGAAAGACTACCAGTTTTTTTAAGAAAAAAAAACAGCAGATCAACATTGAAAATAGTTATATCCTCAACCTCATCTCAACATATATAAACAAAGCAAACGAAATGGTTACATAGTGCAGGGGTGTCTTAAGTATGAGCTGACTGCTAGTGAGGCACCAAGTCCAGGAATAAATCAAACATAAAAAAAATAAAAAACAGCTGAACTCCAGACTTTCCATATTCTTGGATTTCCCAAATAATCCCCATGAATAACCATATAAGAAAATCCAAATTTACAAGAAACCTGTGGGTCCTCAATGGATATGAGAAATGGCCGTCCTGTATTTGTGAACCTAGGAGAGTTGACCAATCAATTGTAATAGTCATATATAAGAAGCAAACAATGAAAATGAAAAAAAAAAAATTATCATGGATGTTACTCATACCCTTTACTATCCTTTGAGAAAAAGGTGCCTCTCCCATTGCATGATACACCAACATCTGAAGTGTTCAGTTTGCGCCCATAAATATCAAAGAAGTGTACCTATTTGCAAAACACAGCACAAAAGTGCAATTCTTGAGATCCCTATGACAAACTTCAGTCTCACGCAAAAAAAGAAGAAGAGTACATTTAGTTTTCCATGCAAATCTAGTTACATTCTTCATTCCTGTAACTTCTGTTAAGGTGAATACAAATAATGACAGAAGACCCTGCTAAATGGGATGAAGTGTAAGCTAGAGCACTTCAAGCAATAACTCAAGTCTTGATCTAAAAGAACTTACCAAAAGAACTCCCAGGCATTGTTCTGGAGAACCATGGCACTCCCTGAGGCTCTGTGGCAGAAAATACTGAATATAAATGAGGACAAAAGGGCTTGATGATAGGTTTTGTAGTGACAAGACTTCAACAAATATATATCCAAGTGAAACAAACTATATATATGCATGAAGTAAATTTTTTATCTTTGCTCAATCTTTTCTTAAGAACTTTGCCTTCACTTGACTCTTCCATTATTCATGGTCTAACATACAAATCCCCAAATGTTAATTTCAGATTCACTCACCTGCAGCATCGCAATTAGCATTGCAAGGAGGGCATACGAACCTAATCCACCAGAGTATACCTTTGCATGTTACCCAAATCTTGGATTAGGCTGATTTGAATAATAATTTGTATAAGGCAAACAACTCTGGTGAATATTAAATCATACCTCATTCAACTCTCTCTGTTGTAAAAATATTTTCAAAATCAAACACAACGGCCGCAAAGGAGGCCATTGAGATACTGCAACCTGAAAGAAGAGACCCACGGTAATTAACATGCCATAGAAGGGATAGGACACTAATGCAACTGTATAAGAAAAGCATAGCAGATCATAGACAAAGAGCTCAACAAACCTGAATGAATTCAGCACCTTTGATTCCACTGTCCAAATCAAAACTGTGAAGCAAAGAATACAAACATGAAATAAAACTTTCTGTTATTATCCAACTTTACCAACTCTAAATAAAAAGGAAAGGATATATACCTTATGTCAAAGGCAATGCCACTTGTTTTTTCTATAAATTTAATAATAGGTACTCGAGCCCTTGCAATCACCTGTATCTTTTTCGCCAGGCCCATTTGTGACAATGCTCTGGAAAGGGCATGCAATCCTTGCTGTGGAGTTGGGATACCAGACCGCATAATAACAACCTACGAGTCACAGAAATCACTTTAGCTTGCATTATTTACAGGAGTGACAGATCTTTACATGTAACTCCAAATTTCAGTCCATATTAAGAAGAAACTCTGAAAGCTTACATCAATATCACTTGCGGGAAGGTATAGCCCCGTCTTGAATGACCCAAAAACTTCAACCTACAAACAGAATCAGATTATCATGATCCTTACCATAATAAAAATCTAACACACACATGTTCATCTGTACTAGCTTGCATAAACACCTCGCATCGAGGCCATATGTATTTGATAACTTCAGAAACACGTTCGACTGCTGCCCTCCGTGCCTCTTCCTCTTCTGGAGTTGGAGACAGAAACTCGCAAAAGTCCAGAATCTCTGTAATACCAACCAATCATATACACAGATCACACACTTAATTTCATTACAATTGAACATTCTTCTCCTTATAAAGGTCCCAACTTTCTTTATAAATAACACAAACAAGCAAAACACAGCTCAAATTTCAAACTTTACAATCAGCATTGACAATATTCAAACTCTAATGTAGTATTAGGAGTTGAAATTACAGCAATACCTTTGTGGAGCTGAAGCATTGGGCTTTTAAATTTACTGTGACCACGGAACCAACCGCTCTCGAGCTTGGGCTCCGGTACCGGAGTCTTAGGCTCGGGTGCCGGCGAATCCCAGGCCGATTTGGGCTCGGGTTCATCGGCGGGGAAGTCGAGGGAGATGAAGTCGGGTGCGGCGGTCTCCGCCGAAGTGGAGCCGAGAGTGGAGACGGAGATTTGGTTGCGGAACACGGAGTAGGGTTGTGAGAGGTGATCGGACGGCGGCGGCGGCGGAGATTGGTCGGGGGCGGAGAGAGAAAGAGGGAATAGGGTTTCGTAGACAATCGTTTGGGGGGTCTCAGGATTCTCCTCCATTGGGCAGAGCTACTGGGAATTTTGGACCAATTTGGGGTTTAAGTTCAAAAAAAGCATATAAGGATTGTCAAAGGAATTAGGGGTTTAGATCGTTGGGACAACATTAGGGTTTATGCATTATTATTATTATTATTTTGATAAGAGGGTTTATGCATTATACTCGCATAAAAAGTTGACAAAAAAACATACATGTAAAATGTATTTTGAGAAAGAATAACAAATTGTAAGATGAATTAAAAAATGGAATTGCTTCAATGAAGCATTGAGACTTACTATGGGAATGTTTGATATGGATCCTTCACGTCATGTATTCGAATGTTGGCGACGTCAAATTGTGTTTGTTGAATTATAAACGTGGTCAAACACTGTGCTGCAATGCACAGTTGAACCATTTCACATGGGTCGAAGGATTTATCCTGGGTCTAGGATGCATTTGGGTTACCCTTAACACCTAAAAATAAATAAATAAATGGAATTGGTTTAGCCCATTTTTTAGGACTACTAGCTAGTGTATGTTGTAGAGGAAAATATAATAGACTGAAACTATAACATTTTCATTGATAAAATACCTTATATATAGGCTAATACAATCTATTACAATAACTGTCTCTATAAAATAAGGATTCTCTATATCTCTATCTAGACTAAATCATACCTAACTAGGACAAGACACACACAAGAAGTTATAGAAAATAAATCTCCTTAAACACTCCCAATTGTGTTGATGGCCTTAAGAATGATGTATGACATGTTGCCTCACTAAAAACCTTGTCAAGCAAACAAAAACCTCATACGTAAAACAAAAGCTTGGACTAAGGGAAAAAAAGTACAATGCATCAGCTACAAAAGCAAATACATGTGACGTAGACGCCCCCTGATATCTACAGAAATGTAACTCCCCTTGACTGTAAACTCAGTCATGGAGTTCAGACAACCTGCAGATACCAATGTGTCTCACATGTTTCACAAATGTAGATTTGGATAATGACTTGATAAATAAGTCCACAACTGAAAGGAGCCGAATCCGATTTAGTTTCCTAAACCAGCATCAGACCCCTTCTGAAAACATGAACTTTCAAAAATCATAAAATTTTTGACAGAGTTACTCTATATCGCGTAGTTACCATTAACCTGCAGCGAAAAATACATTTCATCCTATGCCACAAAAACCAAACCGTGGGCACCAATACCATCCAGATTTCTCAAAAACATAACATAACGTAAAGCAATATACAAAACTGTAGGCGAAACTAGAAACCTACTGAGAAGGAAAAGTAGCTCGAATACTAAGCCTCCAACCTCGACGTGCGACACCTGAATCCAAACTGCAAACTGGGCATTGAAAACAAAGAGCCCAGGGAAAGACATATAAACCGTTAGAGTGAGTGGACGAAAATAAATGTCTTTCGCCAAATACATATATATGTTTATAAAACATATGCGAGTCTAAATGCATAAAAATCATAAGGTACACGAGGGAGACTCTAACTCCTCACGCGTACAGAGTATGCATCGGAAATCCCGCGGGGTCGCTCATAGACACATCCGCGCTAGTACAGTCTGAATCATGGGATCCCTGATCCTCACGTGATTCCATCCAGAAAGGCCTCAGGTCAGGGTATCTGCTTCCCCCCCTCCCCCCGGTAAACATCCTCGGGGATCAGCCTGGATGCTAAGTGTATCGATACAACTACTACTGAGACTATACTTTGTGTAAACTAAATCATAAATGTTTCCATGTAAATGCATAAAACGTAATGTAAAAGCATACACATAATGTATAATTATAAAAACATATTCGTAAATGCATAATTATAAAACACATGCTCGTATAATTCATAATCATAACTACATGCTCATGCTCGTAAAACGTATATAAAAGACTCGCAACCAACAGTGAAAAGAAATGTCCACTCACAGACAAGCACAACGCTAAACGCGTTATTCCTGTGGTCCGGCGAAAAATTCATCGCCACAAACACGACCACGATCCTCATGAATAACAAAAAAATATCTGATTAATATCATAATTCAATATACTGAACCATGACGCGAGAACCAAGCATTCCCGGAAAACACAAACTCATATCTCGACGGGAATAACCGAAAATACAATAAACACATTATAAAACCACGCCACAAATTCCGATGCTCAATTCAAACTATAAACCTCACCACTGCCTCAGTGCGCGATTCCGAGCAAAACGACATAAAACTTGTCGAAAACCACCTCGGCCGGAACTCCGCCGCGCACGATGGCGCGTGGGACCGCCACCGCTGCCACCGGCCGTCGAAAAACTCATCGGCCTCGGAAAACTGCAACCAATACACGGATTTGAAGATCTTGCCATTTTCAACAACTTTTTAGTTCAATGCTAAACCAAATTTTGACCGGAAAACAGCCAAAACTCACATTGAAGTCAAAAACCCTCGCCGGAATTCTCCACCTCCGATCTGCCACCACCGGCCACGGCAAGGTGCAAGACCACTTCTAAAAGTTTTCTCTCCCCAAGAGCTACAAAACCCCTATAGGGTCGACCACCAACTCGGCCGCCTCCGTCGCTGGCGATTCCGGCCGAAAACCTCCAATTTCAAATCGTCGTATCTTCTTCATCCGACAACCAAAATAAGCGATCCACCTATCAAATCGAAGAGGAGTATGAGCCCAACAAGTTTCATAAAGACACCATGGCCAACCATGCCCGAAAAATGGCACATCGACGGCAACAAAGGCTCGGCCCAAAACGGGTCAGTTTTGACCCGTGGTCAACGACCCAGGTTTTCCAAAACAGAAACTTCCCGAAATATCACGTATTTATACCGTACAATTATACCGTACATATACAGCCTCAAATCAACGACTACGGTTCAATCTGATCAAGATCGGATGATCACGATTAAATCAAAATTTTCGACTATTTCACTAACCAACTTCGAAACTCGATAAAATACTACTCGCTTATCCGAAACATTCCCCAAATATTCGCATGAGCTGAAAATTAAATCCTCTACAACTTTCGCGAAGGAACCTATATCAAATTCTCGCATGATAATTTAGTCGCAAACAAGACCGCCAAATCGACCTATTACGACAAAACCGCGACTAATCGCGAAACTCGCAAATCAAGCCGATTAACATACAATTTCTAGTTCGGGTTGTCACAACAACATTATCCGCCAAACTAACCTGACTCATATGGATATTCAACAGATGTTGTTGCTGCTGATTGAAGAAGAATTCGGCGATATATTGCTATGTATTGTCACCTTTAATGTAACCCAACTTCATCTGTTCAATACATGTCGCATTATCCTCAAAGATGCAAGTGGGAGCTATCGTAGTAGATAGTAATCCACTAGACCCTTTAATGTGATGAATGACTGACCTAAGCCATATACATTCTCTAACCACTTCATGTAAAGCAATGATTTTTGAATGATTCGAGGAAGTAGCAATAAGGGTTTGCTTAGTTGATCGCTAAGAAATCGCGGTGTTTCCATGGTGAAAATGTAATCAGTTTGTGAACGAACTTTGTGTGGGTCAGAGAGGTACCCAACATCAGCGAATCCGACCAACACATTAACCGATCTTTCGAAATAGGGGACTGCAGTAAAACTGCTCGCAACAAGGAAGGAAATCGACAGTTCAAAATCCTTGCTTGAGGGGTCGAACAAGTGCTTCTGGTCGATCCAGGGTACCAGTTTCGATGGATCGAAACCATTCCTCGATGGATCGAAACCATTCCTCGATGGGTCGAAGGATACCTTCGGGTTATCATAGTTCACTGCCTTCGATGGGTCGAGAGATCTACTCGAAGGGTCGAAGAGCCCAAAACATGCATGCTGCGATTCAAGCATCCCTTCTTAGGGACTTTCAAGCTTCTCTATGTATTCTTTGTAAGGGAAGAATAAGCCCAAGTAAGTGGAACCCTTCAAGTACCTGAAGATTTTTTTTACTCTATTCTAATGACGTTGCGTAGGCGCATAGCTAAATCTAGCCAACAAGGTCACTAAGAAGGCAATATCTGGATACGTGCACTAAGCTAGATACAACAAATCTCCAATAGCATTAAGATATAGAATTTCAACTCCCAAGATATCATCATCATCATCTAGCGGACGAAATGGATCCTTATTAGGGTCTAGACTGCGAACTACCATTGGCATGCTAACAAAGTATTCTTTGTCCATATTAAATCGCCTGAGCATCTTTTGGACATAAGCAGACTGGTGAATAAGGATTCCACCAACTAGATGTTCCAGCTCTAATCCGAGGCAAAATCGAGTCCTACCAAAGTCTTTCATCTCAAATTCAATTTTCAAGTAGCCAACTATCTCATTGATCTCATTAAGAATCCCGATGATGTTCATATTATCTACATAGACGGTTATTATAAAAAAATCCTGATCTTGTTCTTTTAATGAACGTGCAAGGGCATAAGTAGGCCTGTCAATGGGGCGGGTTTTGATCCGAACCCGCTCTAGACCTGTACTTATTAGGCGGATTTGGATCAAATTTTTGGACCCGTTGATCCGTTTATTTAACGGATCGGATCCGAATTACAAGCGATTCAATCCGTTTATGATATGCCCCGTTTATTTTTTAAAACTTATTAAATATAATTTATTTTTATTTACATATATGAAATATTTTTAATCTAAAACTCTCTTTTTTAGAAATAAAATATAAATATCTTTAGCAAAGTTATATAAAATTAAAATATTAAAAACCTAAAATGATTTGTTTCTTGTCAAGTTTATCGATGTAAAAGGAGATTTTTTTTTATTTTGGTCTTTCTAGTTTGTTCTAATGAAATATTTTGGTTATGTAAAGAGGTCATGTGACATATTTGTAATAATTAACATATTGATAAAAGAAATAAATTTAGTAATTAGCACATTGAAAAAGGGGTCCGGATCCGCTCCGTTGACCCATTGATCCGCTGGATCCGGATCCGGATTTGATTATTAAAGATCCGCCGGATAAACGGGGCGGGTCGGGTCTAATATTTTCTCTCCTTAAACGGATCCGGGTCTAGGTTGATCTGGTCCGAATCGGCCCCATTGACAGGCCTAGGCATAAGTCATTATTCTTGTATCCTTTCTCAATCAAGTAGTCACTAAGACGTGTATATACTGGATTGTTTTAATCCATATAGTGAACGTCTCAATTTGATTATATGAGCACTCCATGGTTTAGAGTTACTTGATTTGGGTATACCAATGCCATCTAACACTTTCATGTATATCTCTGAATCAAGATCCCTATTGAGATATGCAGTACCACATCCAAAAGTTGCATGTATAGTTTCTCTGACACTACCAAACTTATCAGGTAGCGGAAAGTGATGATGTCCATAACCGTAGAATACATCTTCTCATAATCAATTCTAGGGCATTGAGAAAAATCTTGTGCCACAAGTCTAGCTTTATAATGCAAGACCTCATTGTTCTCATTATGCTTCTGAACAAAGACCCATTTATGTCCTACCGGCTTAACATTCGGTGGGCATAGTACTACCGGACCGAAAACTTGCCTTTTATTTAGAGAGTCTAGTTTGTCCTGGATTGCTACCTTTTAATTCAGTCAATCTGCTCTTCGTTTAAAATCCGCAATAGAGAGAGGTTCCACTTCATCGTCGTCTATGATCTCCTTAGCGACGGAATAAACAAATGCATCATCAACTAACATGAAAGATCTATCCATAAGAGCACGCGCATTATTTGTTTGAAGTGAGATTTCTTTGTTCTCTGACATCACAAAAGGTTCAAAGGCATCCCTCAAACATGTCAATTATGATTCAAGGACATAAATATAGTCAGAGACAATCTCATGTGAAGGACTCACAATGTTGATGATGAATTGATCTTTTTGTGCCTCGATGGCTTGCCTTTTAACCGGCGGCTTATTGGTGGATTTTCTTGGTCTCTTCCTTTTCTTGGTGGGAGCCGAGGCCGACGCAACACCTTCCACATAGGCAGGAGGAACGTTTCCTTGCCGGTGTTGGTATTAACCAATCCCTTTTTTGGGATTTCCAACTTTGCAGGAACATTTGCAGCAGGTATATATGATCTCGACACTTTAATGATATAAGTAAAGGATTCAGGCATAGAGCCTGCTGATTTTTGAAGATACAAGTATTCTTTGCACTTCTATCTCACTCTGAGATGTGCATGGATCATTATGAGACATAGTGGGATTAGACCACGTTAATTCCTGACGTTGAACCGGAAGAGATACATTCATTCCTCCCCCTAACGTCGGGAAGTATGTCTCATCGAAGTGACAATCTGCAAATCTTGCAGTAAAGAGATCTTATGTCGAAGTTTCAAGATAGCGGACTATCGCTGGAGCTTCATAGCCAACATAAATGTCTAATCGTCACTGAAGATCCATTTTAGTGCAATGTGGAGATGCAATTTAGCAGTCGGCAATGGGCCGACCTGGGCCTCCGTGGACCGGGCTTTGGGTCTGGACGGGCTGGGGTTTTAAAAAAATATAATAATTAGGGGCCGGACCGGGCCTAATGTTTAGCAATACTTATATTGTCAAAATCAACTCAAAAGATAAATGAATTACTAAACAGTAGAGCTTGAAGATTGAACTATCAAGCAATCATAATAGAAGAATATTAAACTGTTTAGCTTGTTCTCACTTTAAATAGTACATATTAGAAAAAGATTGAACTATTAAGCAGTCATGAATAAATGAGTACATACTCTCTAGATTTTCAAATGAAACAAAAAATGGTGCTCATGACTTGGTGGTTGAGCACTTCAGCAGTAGCTAAATGAATACATACTCTCCAGATTTTCAAATGAAAAAAAAAATGATGCTCATGACTTGGTGATTGAGCACTTGAGCAGTAGCTAGCAGAGAGTCTGGGACATCACATCAGATTACTATACTGGGACTATTGAATTGTAAATGCAGTGGCTTATGAATTGAAATGTCTCCAAGTCTTGTGGTTTAGCAGTCATGAATCCTTGTGTTCTCAGTTTATTACCAACTGACTATCCATTATTAAGCATTTGAGCTGTAAAAAGAAAAAGACATGGATACATTAGTTACACTAGCCAGAATTCAAAATTAGACTGTTCAAATTGACAAAGTTAACAGTTGACAACATTTGGCCGTTTAAATACCACAGCTCAAGTTGATAGTTGATTTACTTGATTATACCACAGTTCAAAATTTCACATATCAAAATTAGACAGTTTAAGTTTATTATAAGATACCTTGGATCCACTTCCAGAATCAGCATTAACATTTATCGCATCATTATCACTAGCTTCCATCCAATCTGGTCTAAATTTTATGATCATCAACTCATCAGGATGTTGCTCATCAATCATTGCTTCTTGCATCCTTGATGCTGCCAACTTCCAATCTTTTAAGCATATAAGTGCCTCTATAGTATTTAGACTCAAGAAATCTTTTTTTTTTCTGATACAACTCTACCACCTGCACTAAAATATGATTCTAAAGCTACTGCGGAAGCTAGAATAGTTAGCAAGTCACGAGCCATAAGATATAATATCGGATATATTGATGCATTATTTTTCCACCAAGATAAAACACTAAATTGGGCATCATCATTTACTTCTATTGTTGGTAGCTTAAGATAAGTTTGCAAATCTGAAGAACTAGATGCAGTTGTAGATGTTCTAGCTCTTTTCAATCTTCGCATTGAGAAATTAGAAACAACAAGAATTGATATAGAACCCGAAGCTTGACTCAATTTGGCAGAAGTCACATTTTTAGTTTCTATAACTGGTGATGCATTAGACATGATATTCCTCTCGCATATTTCATACAGTTTAAACAATTCAGTTTTCACATCAAGTTTTTTTGTCTCGGCTTCAAAATTCTCAAGGCCTATACATTATAGCCATTCTCCAATTGCAAACAGTTTAAATCTAGGGTCCATTATAGCAACAAAACAAAAGGCAATGAGAAACTCATACCAGTATTTCTCAAATTTCATTTTCATAGTATCTAAAGCATCCTTAAAACTAGAAAATCCAGCATAAGCATTAAATGTTGCATGAATATTAACTAAACAAGGAATCACATGAGAAGAGGTAGGATAATAAATGCCAAAAAATACTTTTGTTGAAGTGCTAAAAAGATTTAAGAAACCACTGACTAATTGAGCTATAAACCAATCATATTCAGTGTGACAACCCGAACCGGAAATGGTATGTTTATCAGCTTGATTTGCGAATTTCGCGATTAGTCGCGGTTTTGTCATAATTGGTTGTTATGGTGAGTTTGTTAACGACTAAATTATTGGGTAAGAATTTGATTTGAGTTCCTTCACAAAATTTGTAGAGAATTTAATTTCGAGTTCGTGGGAGTTTCCGGAGGATGATTTCGAGTTACGTGGAATAAGTTATGAATATTTTTGGCCGTTGGATTTTATTGTGTTTGTCCGTTTGGTTTCGATTCGTTTTGGATGGTACGTGTACGGTATAAATATTATATGAATACATGACGATTATAGAAACTTTCCATTTTGAGAAACTGGGCGGTTGACCTGCGTTGACCACGGGTCAAAACTGACCAGTTTTGGCCGTGCTTTTGTTGCCTTTGATGTGCCTTATTCCAGCATCTTTTGGCCATGGTGTCTTCATGAAATTTGTTGGGCTTGGGCTCCTCTTTCTTTTGATAGGTGGATCACTCATTTTGGTTACCGGATGAAGAAGTTATGATGTTTTGAAGTTGGGAGAATTCCGGCGAGATTTGGCGGCAACGGAGGCGGCAGTGGCGACCGAGTTGGAGGTCGACCCTATAGGGGTTTTGAAGCCTATGGAGAGGTGAGTTGAACCCAAGTGGTCTTGCACTTTGCCGTGGTCGGTGGCCGATCGGAGTTAATGAATTCCGGCGGGGGTTTTCGACTTCAAGGTGAGTTTTGGGTGTTTTCCGGTCAAAATTGGGCTTAGCATTGAACTACAAAGTTGTTGGAAATGTCAAGATCTTCAAATCTATGTGTAGGTTGCAATTTTCTGGGCCGATGAGTTTTTCGGTGGTCGGTGGCGACGCGGTGGAGTTCCGTCCGAGGTGGTTTTCAACAAGTTTTATGTCGTTTTGCTCAGAATAGTGCATTGATCGCAGTGGTGAGATTTATATTTTGAATTGAGCATAGAAATTTATGGCAAGGTTTTATAGTGTGTTTATTGGATTTTCGACGATTTCGTCGATATTTGAGTTATATGTTTCCGAGAATGGTTGGTTCTCGAGATGTGGTTCAGGGTTTTGAAATGTGATTTTGAACAGTGGTATTTGTGATTATTCAGAAGATCGTGATCATTCGTTTGGCGAGGGATCTTTCGCCAGATCACAGGAATAGCGCATTTGCGTTGTGCTTGTCTGTGAGTGGACACATTTCTTTTCACTAATTGGTTGCGAGTCTTTATTATACATTTTACGAGCATGAGCATGCGTATGCGATTATGATTTATTCGAGCATGTGTTTTACGATTATACGTTTATGAATATGCATCCACGATTATGCTCTTATAATTATGTATTACGAATATGCATTTACATTATGCTTTATACATTTGCATGGAAAACTATTTATGATTTGGTTTACACAGAGTACAGTCTCAGTATATATAGTTGTATCAATATACTTAGCATCCCGGCTGATCCCCGAGGATGTTTACTGGGGGGAGGGGGGACTGTTACCCTGTGCCGAGGTCTTTACCGGGTGGGAATAGATACCATGACCTGAGTCCTTTCTGGCTAGAATCATTTGAGGGTCTGGGATCCCGTGATTCAGACTGTACTAGCGCGGATGTGTCCATGAGTGACCCCGCCAGATTTTTGATGCATGCTCTGTACGCGTGAGGAGTTAGAGTCTCCCTCGTGTACCATATGATTTTTATGCATTTAGACTCGCATATGTTTTTATAAACATATACACGTACTTATTCGGTAAAAGACATTTATTTTCATCCATTCACTCTAACAGTTTATATGTCTTTCCCTGGGCTCTTTGTTTTCAATGCCCAGTTTGCAGTTTGGATTCAGGTGTCACACGTCGCAGTTGGATGCTTAGTATTCGAGCTACATTTCTTTTATGGTAGGTTCCTAGTTTGGCATACTATTTGTATATATATATTTACTAGAGGTCGCTCTGAATACTGGATATGTTTATATTTTCAAAGGATTTTCTCGGATTTCTGTAAAGCTATAGTTTTGTTTATTTCTTTACATTATGCTATGTTTTTGAGAAATCTGGATGGGATTAGAGCCCACGGTTTGGCTTTTGTGGCATAAGATGAAGTGTATTTTCCACTGCAGGTTAATGGTAATCGCGCGTTATAGAGGAAACTCTGTCGAAATTTTTGGTTTTTGAAAGTTCATGTTTTTAGAAAGGGTTTGATTTCGGTTTAGGAAACTAAATCGGGGTCGGGTCCTTTCATTCAGTTGGAAGATCTAAGTTAGAAGAACGTGTCTCACTTAACTTTTGTACAAATCTATTCAATGGTGCTCTATATTTTATAGCAACTATTAAAATATCATAAGTGGAATTCCATCTATGAGGCACATCATTATCAATGTTTCTCTTTGGCATTGCAAAATCTGCACAACATTGTAACCATAATCCATACCTCTTATTCAAGGAATTCAGCAGCGAATAATACTAGTTATTCTATCAATGGATAGAGATAAAAGTACTAGACCATCTTGCACAATCAAATTTAAGATATGAGCACAACACCGTACATGAAATACTTTTTTAAGTTCAGATTCATTCATAAGATAATTCATAAGCAAACTTGCAACAACATCATTATTTGAAGCATTGTCTGATAATAATGGCATGAACGTATTGTGAATACGCCAAGACAACAGTTCCTCATTTATATGACTCGTAAGTGACTCACCGGTGTGTGTATACTCAATCATTTTAAAACATATTATTCTTTTATTCAAAGACCACTCTTTATCAACAAAATGAGTAGTAAGTGACATATATCCCATTTTTTGACGTAAAAACCAAATATCAGAAATTAAGCATATTTTTCTATCATACTTTTCAAAAATACTCATCAACTCCTTTTTTGCCTGATCATACTATTTGATTACATCTCTTACATGTAGAGGCTGAAATTCTTTTATATTGAGGACAAAATGCACGTTGGATTATTCCATTAAAATCATGTCTTTTAACAAAAGTGAAAGGCAACTCAACTCTTACAACAAAATCAACAATTTCTTTTCTAGCAACTTTAGGATCCTAAGTCACTACAAGAAAAGAGGACTTAGACGACGGAACAGTATTAGTTCCGTCGTCTAAGTTACACTTAGACCTCGGAGATTTCTCCGTGGTCCAAGTCACACTTAGACGACGGATGTGAAATTTCTCCGTCGTCTAGGTAAGAACCTGGACCTCGGAGACTTCTCCGTGGTCCAGGTTATCACCTGGACGACGGAGAATTACATCTCCGTCGTCTAAGTGTTACTTGGACCTCGGAGAAATCTCCGTGGTCCAAGTAACACTTAGACGACGGAGATGTAATTCTCCGTCGTCTAAGTGTGACTTGGACCACGGAGAAGTGATCACCTGGACAACGGACCGACACGTCGTGGTGTAAGTTCCACTTAAACGACGTACCGACACCTCCGTCGTCTAAGTGAAGCATTATATATATAGGCCATGCCAAACTCTCTTAGCTTCGATCATTCCATTATATTTTCTCCCGTGGGGAATTTTTGAGATCGAAGGAGAAGGAGAAGGCCGGATTAGGCTAGGCCGGGGCTAGAAATTAATTAAAGGATCGGATCTCCGGTGTTCGATCACTAGCTAGCTTAATTAACTGCAGATATCGAGAAGGCCAGCAGGTACGTACGTAGGCAGTTAAAATTTGCATGATTAAATATATATATATTTAGGGAAACCGTACGTGCGTACATACATGCATGAATGTTAATTAGCTATATATACAGATTAAATTACGTACGTAATTTGATGGATCGATGTAGATCGAGTACGTATAATTAATGGTAAATTAATGGACTAATATATATATATGTAATAATTATTTTTTTTTGCATATTTTGTAGCAGTATGGACAAGAGTTGGATGAAGTTAAAGAATAGATGTGATGTCCGGTATATGGATGGAATTAGCGAATTTGTGAATTTTGCGATAGAACATGGTCATGGAAAGAAGCGTTTCAGGTGTCCGTGCCAGAAATGTCTTAATTGTCAGTATGCGGAGGTTAATGTTATGGTGCAACACCTGTACGAAAATGGTATGATGTGGAGTTACACTACATGGAGCGAGCATGGTGAAGCAGTAGAGTTCAGCGCAGCAGACTTCAGCTCAGGGTACAGTTACCATGGTGCCTCATGCAGCGGCAGTGGTGCCGGACCCCCAGCTTGCAATCCAACTGTAGATTTGGTCCATGATGCGTTTCCGGGATTTAGTCATAGTGGACACCAACACCAAGACGGAGGTTACAGTACCACTCATGAGCATGATGACACATTCCCCGCTGCTAGCTTGGCCACTGACACCAGTGAGATGGATAAGTACAACCGGATGCTACTTGAAGCGCAGACCCCGGTGTTCCCTGGATGTCGAGAGAATGTGTTGCAATATGTGATGGAGCAAATGAAGATAAAAGTGAAGCACAAAATGTCAGTCAGTGCTTTTGACGAAATTCAGGAGCAAATATGTAAGTTGCTTCCTGATGATCACAATCTTCCTAAATCTCATTATAAGGTTAGAAATATCTTGAGCAGCCTCGGCCTAAAGTACAGGATAATTGACGCATGTCCGAATGATTGTGTGCTATTTTACAAAGAGTATAAAGATTTGGACTATTGTCCCGTATGTGGCCAGTGCAGATTCCAGGTGAATAGGAAGAGTTCGAAAAAGAGAATTCCTGTGAAAGTTGTTCGATATTTTCCCTTGATTCCCAGATTGCAGCGCCTGTACATGTCTCTACACACAGCAGAGGCGATGCGATGGTACGCAGAAAAGCGAATAGATGACGATGTCCTGCGACACGCCGCGGATGGGGAGGGTTTCAAACATTTCGACAGAGAATTCGGAAACTTTGCTGCAGAGGTTAGAAATGTTAGACTCGGCCTATCTACAGACGGATTCAATCCTTGGGGAAGTAATAGCTCCGCCGTAAGCACTTGGCCAGTAATTCTGATGCCGTACAACCTGCCTCCGTGGATGTGCATGAACAAGGAATTTAATTTCCTTACTGTACTAATTCCAGGTCCTAAATCTCCAGGGAAGTGCTTAGATGTCTACCTCAGACCTTTGATCGACGAGCTGAAACTGTTGTGGGAAAATGGAGTCCCAACTTATGACAAATTCACTGACACGATGTTCACGATGAGGGCTGCCGTAATGTGGACGATCAGCGATTTTCCAGCGTATGGGATGTTGGCAGCGTGCAGGACAAAAGGATATAATGGATGTCCTATATGTTTGGACGACGTGAACTCTAGTTGGCACGCAGGGAAGGTGTGTTACTTGGGTCACCGTAGATGGCTCCCTCACGACCACCCTTGGCGACAGGATGAAGCTCATTTCGACGGGACGGTAGAGAACAATCCTAAACCCCGTAGTTGGTCGGGCGAAGAGATTTTAGAGAGGTTGAGCTATTTCGACTTTGGTGTGTTGACTAACGACGCGGATGTAAAGAAATGCAATCCAATTCCTCCACATGATCTGAGCTATTGGGATCACAAGAGTATATTCTTTGAACTCCCTTACTGGTCGAAGTTGAAGCTGAGGAACAACTTGGACGCGATGCACATAGAAAAGAATGTGTGCGACAGCGTGGTGGGAACAATTCTCGGTATTAAGTTCAAGACTAAAGATACTCCCAAAGCGCGCAAAGATTTGGAATCAATGAATCTACGTCGTCCCTTGTGGTTGAGGAGGGATAGGAAAGGAGTGTACAACAAGATGCCAGCTGCACCGTACACAGTGAAGCCGACACTTAGACGTTCTGTATTTCACTGGTTTAAGGGCGTTCGTTATCCGGCCACGTATGCAGCTACTATAACTGGAGCAGTGGACGAGGTGCAACACAAGTTTGTTGGTCTAAAGACACATGACTATCACGTTATGCTGCAACGTCTGATTCCAGTGGTAATTCGACCATATTTGCCTCGCGACGTCGTAGAACCAATAGTGGCATTGTGCAGATGGTGGCAGAGGTTATGCGCCAGAGAATTAAAGAAGTCAGATGTCGTGGAATTGCAACAACAAATTGTGCACATCATTTGCAAACTAGAGAGGATTTTTCCTCCTGCTTTCTTCGACATAATGATTCACCTAATGATCCACCTGCCCGAGCAGGTTCTCATTTCTGGTCCGGTCCAGTACACTTGGATGTATCCTCAAGAAAGGTACGTACAACTAATTAATTATACAGGTTTTTCGATTCATAATTTGTTCCACTGGAGATTACTAGCTAGCTATATGCATGTACTTATTTTTATTGTACGTTTGATTAATTTTGTAGACAGCTTGGACAGTATAAGTCATTCGTCAAAAACAGGTCGGCTCCGGATGGCTCCATAGCAGAGACATACCTAATGCATGAGTGCGTTACTTACTGCAACAGGTACCTCAAAGATCCACCACCTCCAACTGCCTCCGATCCCAGTGCCCGCATCAATCTTTCTGTCGTCACCAATGTCGTCCGACCGTTTAGAGGAGTATTAAAGGAAACGTTAACACAGGAAGAACTTATTGAGGCACATTGGGTAGTGTTACGAGACTGTGACGAAGTTGAGCCGTACATGATGTCATACAGGGAGAGGCTTCAGGCGTTATATCCAGACAAGAGTTCGGCGTGGATTGAGAAAATGGTTAAGAAAAAGTTCCCCGATTATTTCTTCCAATGGGTACGTATTTAGTGATTTATATACATATTGAGATCATGCATGTTTAATTTGTAGAAAGTAAACCCTTACATTTTTCCATTTTCGCAGATGATTGATCTGCAAAAATCCGAAAACCACGGGGGGTGGTGGTCTTGGCCAAAGCACTTGCTAGCAGGGAAGCCGATTAAACACTATATTTATCCGGGATGTTTTGTGAACGGTGTGAAGTTCCATTCATTGGCGCGAGATGAAGGAAGAAGAACACAAAACAGTGGGATAGCGGTTGGGAAAGACCCTGATCTATATTACGGAATGATCGTATATGTGGTTCAGCTATGTTACGGGAATGATGTCAACGTTTTCCTATTCAAGTGCAGATGGTTCAAGCGTACAAAGGAAGACCTGGGACTTTTATCAGTCGATACAAACTCAAGCTGGTATGAGGATGAGCCTTTCGCTCTCGCCACCTTAGTTAGGCAGGTGTTCTATCTCGACGATCCGAAAGCTGGTGACGGGTGGAAAATAGTGAACCAGATCTCTCATCGAGGAGTTTGGAATACAGAGACAATTGAAGGGACACCGGCGACGACTGAAGATGCTGCTGAACCAGACAGAGACATTCCTGCCTATCAAGAGCCTAATATTTCTGTCATCCGCTCCGACATAATGGACCTGGTTCAAGACGGTGAACGGTTACCCATGCCTGATGGTTGTACAGATCTAACTGAAGAAGAGATCATTGAGGTAGATGAAGAAGACGTGCAGGATGAGGACGATGACGACGACTCTGGTTATTCCTCGGACGATGTTGAGTACGATGAGGAGGATGAGCAATCGGATAACGGTGATGATGATGATGACGATTATGACGAAGAGTACGGTCACACGACGAGGATCATTACTTGGTAAACCCTAATTTATTATTGTAATATATATATGATCGATCGATGCATCGTAAAAAGGTGAAAGATTTCTATTATGTCGAGACTTTAAGATTCCTCGTCCAGCTTTGGTTGGTTTTATTGTTTTTAAATACTATTTATGTATAAATTGGATTAATTATGGGTCCCTATATATGATTATATATATTGACTTGTGATAGTATTATTGAGAGCACAAATATTGTAGTATATATATATAAAAGTTGTTTGTACCTGGACTAACATCGATCTCCGCCAGCTTAACTTCCTCAGATTTTAAGTCGACTTCTCTCTGTTTCAATTGAATGTCTTTGGACTGTTTTTCTAGTCCCGGCCCCTCTCTTTGCTTTCAACTTCATCGGTGTATTCTCTGATCTTATTAAAAGTAAGCTGAAGCTGCTCTACATTTCGCTCACGCAGCCCTTCAAACCCTAAATCCTAGACCCTAAATGTAGCAGATCGGATCGATCGATCATTTTTTTAGTTATATTCTTGAATGAGAATAATTGAACGAACATACAAATGACCGGGGACGACCTAAACCCTAAACCATACGGCCCTAACCCCTGAATTCAGGGTTTTTACACTTGGACGACGGATACAGTCATTCTCCGTCGTCTAGGTACACACTAGGACGACGGAGAATGTCGTCTCCGTCGTCCAGATGACAAACCCGATACCCTAAACCCTAAGGACCCCTAACCCCTGAATTCAGGGTATATTCACCTGGACGACGGAGACAGTCGTATATATACCCTAAACCTAAGGACCCCTAACCCCTGAATTCAGGGTATATTCACCCTAAACCCTATACCCTAAACCTAAGGACCCCTAACCGAGAACGGAGAAATTAATTGCAGATTCACCTTTGGCGCCAAATCTCAATCTCATATAAAACCCTAGCTAAATCTTGGACCCTAAATCTAGCAGTTCGGATCGATCGATCAATTTTTTAATTATATTTTTGAATCAGAATAATTGAACGCACACACAAATGACCGGGGACGACCTAAACCGTAAACCCTAAGGCCCTAACCCCTGAATTCGGGGTTTTTACACTTGGACGACGGAGACAGGCATTATCCGTCGTCTAGGTACACACTTGGACGACGGAGACAGGCATTCTCCGTCGTCCAAGTGACAAACCCTATACCCTAAACCCTAAGGACCCCTAACCCCTGAATTCAGGGTATATTCACCTGGACGACGGATACGACATTCTCCGTCGTCCAAGTAGACACCTGGACGACGGATATTAGCGTCTCCGTCGTCCAGGTGTCTACTTGGACGACGGAGAATGTCGTATCCGTCGTCCAGGTGTAAATTTCGTAATTTTTTCTAAGACAACGACCATCTAGACCATCTTCGAATGCGTATTCTTTTCGTCAAGACTTTAGAGTAGTATATTCTTGGTGTGTGAGCTTCGACGGTTCGAAAATCGGAGTTGCGAAATGTCCTGTATCCACGTTTCCGGTTTGTGAAATTCTCGGTTTTGCGGTTGACTGTGCCGATGAAACCCTTCCCGAACTTATTATTTCCTGGTCCTTTATAGTAATTATATATTATGTTACGACGAACATATCCAACGGTTGTTTTGTCCAAATTCAATTTCGTTAGTACTCTGCTGCAAATCAGCAACTACTCATGAACACTAAAGTCTTAAAGATTAGTCGATACTTAACAACTTTCAAAACGTAAAATTATTCGGCGGTTCAAATTTATCTGTTTATATATACGATGCGTTCATCGATATTGTACGACTATTTCACTCGAATGACAGATCGCTAAATTCCTAGCGAATTAATTTAAATATTTTTTTTGCATAATTTGAACCTAGACGACGGATACGGTCATTCTCCGTCGTCCAAGTGTTCACCTGGACGACGGAAAATTAGCGTATCCGTCGTCTAGGTTCAAATTACCATGGCGGTTCGAATAATTTTTTATTATTTTTTCGATGTAAATATTGACTTGGACGACGGATATGTCGTTTTCCGTCGTCCAAGTGAACACTTGGACGACGGAAAACTACATATCCGTCGTCCAAGTCGAAATAACAGGGCGGTTCGATTTGCCGCCTCAATTTTCGGCACCGCTTGAAATTCCACTTAGACGACGGAAAACACTGTCTCCGTCGTCTAAGTCAACATTTATGGCGGTGAAACGGCCCGCCCATTTATTTGGCGCCGGTTCGAAAAAATTTGACCCTTCACTTAGACGACGGAAAACACTGTTTCCGTCGTCTAAGTGCACTTAGACGACGGAGAATAGTGCTCCGTCGTCTAAGTGAAACTCTATATAAGGAGGAGCACCCCCCCTCATTTTCTCATCATTCCATCTCCTCCTCTATACTCTCCTCTCCTCTCTCTCTCACTCCGGCGATCCTCCTCCGGCGACGCTCCGACGACCAATTTTCCGGCGTGGTTCCCCCTCTCCGACGACTCTACTCTTCCAATATTCCGGCGAAATTCCGACGAGGTAATAATTCGAAATTTTAACTCTTTAACAATTTTTTTATTTGTTTAATTATTTAAATTCTAAATACTTTTAATTTATTAGTTTTAAATAATAAATAGTTGTAATTATAATAATTATTTTCTTGTTATTATTATTATTTAGTAATCATTATTAGTTGTTAATTATTTGGTAATGAATAATTATTAGTTAAAATTAAATAATAGTAATAATAATAATTGATTATATTGGTAAATGAATAATTATTATTAAATGCATGATAAATAATAATTAATTGATAATTATATGTATTTTCTAGTAAATTGCATGGTAGTACGTGTTCGATTTAAATTTAGTACATAGGCTTGGTGTAATTAAGTCGCACTCTTTGGAATAGATGGCGCCTCTTTTCCTTGCTTATCTCCTTAACCCCTCGTGATGTGTGGATTTCATCACCGCACACCATAACCTAAGTGAAGTTATGGACACGAGGTTGAGGGCGGAGTTTGCAAAGGACTTGAGGGAGTGTAAATTTTCGAAAAATTGGCCGAATGTCGGACATGGTGTCTAGAAACGGGTTATGACTGGTGACAGGATTTGGACTAAGAAAGACTTTTGTCGAAATTAGTCCTGCCTCTCGCGTTATCTCTATCCCTAACTGGCCATGTTTTTCGATTTAACCAAGGCTGATTAATTGAAAATTTACACTTTATCGCGCGGGTCGCACGTCCATTGAACGACCGAAAATGCCAAGCTAGTGTACTCTATTTAAATCTTAAACGTACTTAATTAATTAGCGTAAATTCTCCGTCGTTGTAATTATTATGGTAAGTAGGTATTTTAACACCGTACGTACTCTTAGGTTTAAATGGCTCCGCCAAAGATCACATCCGGGAAGAAGAAAGCCCAACAGGAGTCAGAAGATGAGATGCTCCAAATGTTGGCGGCCCAAGTCGGTTGGGTTCAACCGCAGGTAGACGCCCTCAATCCGGGGCCTTCTGGGGAAATTCCCTCTGCCCCATTTCTCTCAAGCGGTGATGACGTCGACCCCTTTTCAACTCCGACGCCCGGTACCGCTTCAACGGGAAGTACTCAGGCGTCTTCGACGGCCGAGTCTATCATGTACAGCGTCCGCCGTAAGCAAAGGAGGGCCCCCACTGACCCCCAACCGAAAAAGACTCGGGGTCTCGTTAAAGGTGGAAAGGCGGAGAAAATTTGCAAGGCGACCGGGAGCAAGATCGCCTTGCCTTACGACGAATTCACCGGTGGCCCTCCCACACCTCAGCTAGCAAGTCTCTCGGCTCATAGCATTGGGTCGATTGTTCGTAACCGGGTTCGTATCACTGCCCCTACTTGGAGGGAGGTGCCGGATTCGGAGAAGGCGAAAGTCTTTAAGGATCTTTCGGTACGTAATACGTACAATTTTAGTTATTATATACTATTTTTAATATTAGTTATATATAATTTTATAATATATACGATTATAATTTCCAATTTATTTCTGATAGGAACAATTTGCGGTGGATCCGGATCCGGCGATGTTGAGGCATATCAACCAAACCGCCAACAACATCTTCAAAGATTGGAAGTACAGGCTCCATCAGTACTTCCGAATTAACGGTCCCGTGCCTCCCCCCGAAGAGCTGCGTGGGGATAGAGAAGATGAGTGGGAGTGGTTGTGTAACCACTTTGCCGATGAGCAATTTCAGGTGTTAATTTACTTTTTTTATTTCAATTAAGATAATTGAATACTCTAAATTTTAGTTACTTATAAATTTTTTAATGATTTCATTATGTTGTGTAACAGAAATTCTCCGGTGTCAACAAAGCCAACCGGGGGAAGAAGGACAAGCACCATACTTCCGGCGCCAAGCAACTCATTCAAATTGCCAAGGAGCACAGGGATAAGGGCTCCAAACACCCTTATCTCGATGCAAGCGTAAGCGCGTACGTGACGCCTGGGCTCGATAATGAAGCGAGTCAACGCGGCGTAAGTCATATATATATATGTGTGTGCGCTAATAATTATAGTAATTATTATTTAAATATTATTTCATTATAATAAATTTATTATTCTTTTGTAGGCAAGAGTGATAGAGCGTGCGCAGGAAGAATTGGCTAACACTCAGCTTGCGTTCCCAGATGTGCCGCTAGAAGACCTGCCTCCTCTATCTGTGGAGAGCCAAATAGCAATTGCGGATGAGGTCTACGGTCGTAGAGCTGGCAAGGAGGTTAGGCACTTCGGGCCTAAGGTGGTTCGAGATTTGTCGACCTCTGAGTCATCATCTACGGGAGGTTCGGGGCGGCGGAGAAGTTCTCAAGCTGCGGCAGCCTATGAAGAGGCTCGAATCGCACGGGAGGAGAATATTGCCATGCGCCAAAGAATGGACCAGCAAGACGAGCGAATAGCCCAACTCATCGCCCTTATGCAACAAGCTCAAAGACAATGTCAACCTCCTCCGAACCCATTCCCCGACGACGACGACCCGGCTGGAGGCGGAGGACGAGGCGGCGCATCTGCTCCTCCAGTGTTTTAGCTAGCTAGTAGTTCATTATTTCGTTTCTTAATTTCCGCATTACGAACAATATTTTCATTTTTAATTATAGGTTTTTTCTATTATGTATGTACAAATTAATTTTAATTATTTTATTAATTTAGTGTATATAATTAATTTAATTAATTTTTTTTCAATTAATATTAATAATATTTTTGAATTTAATTTTTTTTTTAAATTAATTTTTCACTTAGACGACGGAGATTAATGTCTCCGTCGTCTAAGTCCCTACATGGGCCACGGAGATTGTTAGCTTCTCCGTGGCCCAGGTGGTGACTTAGACGACGGAGACATTAATCTCCGTCGTCTAGGTAACCACCTGGGCCACGGAGAAGCTAACAATCTCCGTGGCCCATGTAGGGACTTAGACGACGGAGACATTAATCTCCGTCGTCTAAGTCACCACCTGGGCCACAGAGATTGTTAGCTTCTCCGTGGCCCAGGTAGGCACTTAGACGACGGAGACATTAATCTCCGTCGTCCAAGTTCACTTGGACCACGGAGAAGCTAACAATCTCCGTGGCCCAGGTGGTGACTTAGACGACGGAGATTAATGTCTCCGTCGTTTAAGTCCCTACATGGGCCACGGACGTTCTCCGCGGTCCAAGTGAACTTGGACGACGGAGATTAAATTCTCCGTCGTCTAAGTACTTAGACGACAGCACTTGGAGCACGTACCTTGGACGACGGATTTTCCGTCGTCCAAGTACTTAGACGACGGAGATAGGCACTTAGACGACGGAAATTCTCCGTCGTCTAAGTCACTTTTTCTTGTAGTGAGTAAAATTTTGGATGCTTCCATCAACACTAAATTTTAATTGCATTTATCCTGCATTACTAATTTTAGATTGAGCTTTTGCATGTCTTTGCAAATGACGTTTTAAATGACTAATACCAGCATTACTACCACCAATCATCATTTTTTACGGGTCAGGCTAGGCTTGGGCTTCTCGGGCCTTGTGGGCCTCCGCAGCCTGCGGGCCAAATGATGAGGCCTAGCACAATTGGTACATATACTGCACAACCAAAAATACGTAGATGTGAAATGTCAGGCTCATACCCAATTACCAACTAGTACGCATTGAATGGTTGGCGGCGGGGAGGAAACGGAGAAGCATGGATGCGTGCAACACTGCATATCCCCACGCAGAGATCAGAAAGTTTTATACATTACCAAAGCTCGAGACATAAGCCATAACCATTTGATGTGAGACTCTACTAAACTATTCTGAAAATGACCATGAAGAACATGATGTTCAACTTCAATCCCAATTGATATGCAATAATCATCAAAAGATTTTGATGTAAACTCTTCTGCGTTGTCCAATCTAATAGACCTGATTGGATGATTTGGGTGGTAAGCCCAGACCTTAATAATTTGTGCCAAGAGTTTTTCAAATGCAACATTCCTTGTGGATAACAAAGCAACATGTGACCATCACATTGATGCATCTACCAAAACCATGAAATATTTAAATGGTTCGCATTCCGGTTTGATATGTCCACAAATATCACCTTGGATCCTTTGTAAGAATGAAATATTGTCGGTGTTATCAACACCCAAAAAAGGACGTGTAACTTCGCTAAGAAACAAGTTTTGCAAAACGAGCGATGTGCATAAAAGATTGCAACGTATGAATCTGGTGGGATAATGCACAACGCCACAAAAGTACTTTGTCGGGATTGTGCTGCACCCGTATTGGAGACCGAGCCAGAAATGCGAGGACTACATCTAAGACGATGGATTTAGGTATTCCCACATGCTTCTTCACTTTGAAGAATGGATTACCATTAGAGTTTTTTAATATTTTGATCATCATGTCACGACCTGGGTGTCCCAGTCGAAAATATCAAATCTTGTATGAGTCTGAATCACACGAAGTCTTGTGAGTCATGGCGTTGGATTCAATAATCTGAACCATAGTGAGATATAAATCACTACAAATGGCCGGAAACTTCTCTAGATTGCGCCTGCAGCCACATTCAATAGAGGTGATACACAATAATTCTTTTCCATTCTTACAATATGTTTCCAAGCAGAAACTGTTGGCATGAATATCCTTGAAACTTAGTAAGATATGATTGACCTTTGGTGCATATAAGGCATCAGTGATGAATAATTTTGTACCATGAGGCTGCAGAAATTCTATTGAACCACACCCTTGAATAACTGGTAGCTGCACGAATCATGGTAGTCACTGAGGACTGGTATAGAAAAAGATCCACAAGCAGTTGCATATTCTACAGAATGGTGTGGGTAGTACCACTATCTGCAAGATACTCAATCTCGTTTTGAGACATCTACAAAAGAAATGTAAATAAGTGAGTCTTTGATCTAAAGACCAGGCGAACACTTTAAGTAAACACTTAAAATTTTGAATAGGGATGTGACCCTTGTTGAGTGCTAATATGGCATGCTAACATTGTTATTCACCATTATCTTTTGATAAAAACCCGATGTATAACACATCTAAAAACCCCACATCCAGGTACATTCTTTGACGGGTTGAGTAAATCCCTCGACGGGTCAAGGAAACCCAAAATAGAATTTTGCTTTTTTGATACCGAGTTTCGATGGGTCGAAGAAAATGTTCAACGGGTCAAAAACCCGTCCAAAGGCACCTCTTCGATGGATCGAACAAATGGCTCGACGGGTCAAAGTGGGACAAACACTAAGACAAAAGAGGTCCTTGGGTCAAGGAAATATTCGACGGGTCAAAGGTGCAAACATATGTAACCGAGGATCACCATCGATGGATCGAAAGGTGCATAAACCAATCCAGAATGTGGTCTTCGACGGGTCGAAGGATCTCTAAGATCTAAAAAATCCTCTTTTCTTGTGTCTTATTTTTACTGTGTCATTATGTCATTATGTCATATGTAATTGTAAACATCGAACCATACACTGAATTGGTAGTGAAATAACATTCTCAACACTTTCATATACAGAAAAATAGAGAAGATTTCATTACTTTCCAACTAAAAAGTTACATCATAGATGTTCTTATCCAAAAAAATCAAAACCAAGACAAAAGTCTAATAAAAATGACTGAAACACAAGCAAAAAAAAAAAAACCAAAAACTTGAATGTATTACAGAGATAACCGCCTTGTACATAGGCTATTCAAAATCCGAATTAAGTAGGTCCTTCTCCTTATCCTTTGCAATAACGAGATTAGTGTCAACATCTATCTCGAAACGTCCAGCAAAGTTAGACTCTTGAGCCAAGTACTGCTTGTGCCTCTTATAAATATTCTGGATTTCTTTGCTAGCACGACGCTGCTTGTGCATATGCTTTGTTGAACCACACCGGTAACAAATAAATTTTCCAGAATTGGAATGCTTTTGCCCATCATTTGCCGAACCATATTGGTCTTATTAGAGTTGGCATTCTGATTTCTATGCCAAGTTAGATTTTGGCTGCAGTCTTGGCCACTCCCACACCCTCCTTTCCCGCCACGTGGAGCTTGTCCGCCACGAGTATAAGGTTTTGAACTAACGTTCTTTTTGTCCTTATGTCCTTTTCCTCCAGTTTGGTAACTCTCAGGCTTTTTTAGTACTAGTCAGTCTTGAGTTATTATTGGGGATGATCTCATGATGCCATTCTTTTTAGCTAGGCTATTGATAAGATCATTGAAGGTAAGAGTTTTCCCATGTTTGTACTCGAGCCGGTACTGATGAGCAAGAATGCTCATGGATGTTGGGAAGGTATTCAACGAATTTTCAATCATGTCGTTCTCGGACTTTTTCACTCCATAGAAACTCAACTCAGATTGCAGATCAAACATTGCTTGATTGTAATCTTTGATCTTTGAAAAATCCAGAAGCCTAAGGGCTTCCCATCTTGCAGTCACCTCAGGAAGTTGTGCATCATACACATTGTCGAAGCGTTGCTTTAAAGCATCCCACAAATCCAGGGAATTAGTTTTCTTTAAATACTGCTTCTTGAGAGTTGGATGAATATTACACCTCAAAAACATGAGGGCTTGAGCTTTCACTTTATCTAATAGTGGAATAGTATTTGGCCCAGTGGGTTGGATGATATTGCTGAGTCTATTTTCGACGAATGTGTTAACCACATCGGAGACCCAATGATGGTATTTCTTTCCTTGAAGATCAAAGATATTGAATTTTGGCATGACCGGCTCATTCGAACGCATCTATAAAATACAAAGAGATTTAATTAGTATCGGTCGAAAAACTACGATCACTAACATCAAGTTTTAATGAATAAGAATGTGATCCATGATTCATGGTCACAAAATTGATCATCAATAAATGATGGCACAGAAACCACACCAAAAAATTGTGATTAACCATCAGATAGTATCGATTTCCCTTTCTTTCTTTTCTTTTTCTAAACTGTGACTCTCCCAGGATTGTCACTTATACTCTATGGATATAGATTCATAAGAACTGGGGCATATATATATATATGCAATAATCACAAATCATAATATCACAATCCTAAGATCTAGGGTTTTGTAGGAAGTAAGTTTTATTCCTAGATCAAAAGATTTATGGTTTAAAAAATTTACCTCGATTGGTGTTATGCTCGGTATGACCAATACAAAGTTCGGACGACATTGAGGGCTTTGAAATTCGAGAAATCTTGTCGAATTAAGAGATTCGTTGGAGCGTGTGCTTCACAAGAAGGATCACCAGAAGAAGGAAGAGGGACTGACGGTGGAGATCGACAGTGGGAGTTGGCTGCTGGCGGTGGAGAGTATTTTAGGGTTAGGTTTTTTTTGTGTGTGGTGGTGACGGGCTATCAACTCAGAGTGTGCTTGATAACGTGTTGCAGAAGAAAATATGATAATCTGAAAACTGTAACTTTTTCATTGATAGAATGCCTTATATATAGGCTAATACAATATGTTATAATACATGTCCCTATAAAACAAAGATTCTTTGTATCTCTATTTAGATTAAATCATATCTAACTAGGACAAGACACACAAAAAAATTATGGAGAATAAATCTCTTTAAACAGTATCAAGATTACACGATTTTCTCTAATATTTAATTATCAAAATTATACAATTTTTTTGGAATATTTTCTCCTGTTAGACAATTTTTTCGAATATTTAATTATCAAAATTACACAATTTTTCCGAATATTTTCTCGAATTTGAAAATTATTTATCTAATTACCAAAATGAGTTGAAATTAACTTTATATTGAAGTGCTAAAATCCAAATAATTTGGCAAAAATAATTATTCAAAAGTGATTTCTACATCAACGAATGATAGTACGTGCTGTTTCTTCAACTCCTTCAAGCTTCAAATAGAAACCTAATTTGGCAATAATAAATTCGGAAGCCCTGTGCTTAATTTTCTCTGATAAATGATAATAATGGTTGCCTAGTCATGCAAAAACACTTTTTTTTTTGTTGGGAAAATGCAGCCCTCCCTCGAGATTAAGAAGTACCATTACGTACTTCCTTCCATTCTGTTGAGTTTGATGAAATAAGTTTCGGTCATGTGTTTTGAGAAATTAATATTACTTGTAGCGAACAAACTTATGACTCCTGACCGTGTTAGGAATGTCTTGCAATTCAAGTTAAGGGAGGATGCATGCGAGGAGCTAGAATCTAGTGTTTTTTCTTTTCGTTTTTTCCTTTTGTATCAAAAACAAAAAACTCATTTTATATATTGACATTTTCAGTTATATGCAACATTTGTTGTTAGTATCAAATTTATTCTAAACAATCCCTTTTTTGTTATTTCTGTTTTCGGTTGTCCATCACTTCTAAATTTAGGATTAAAAACAAATTTAGGTAGGAATCACCTTGAAGCTTCAAATCATTTTGTTATTATATAAACTTAAAAATTGTGTTCAAGTTAATGACCAGCTGCATCTATTCACCTCCCACAAATAATCATTTGTCACATGCAATAGATCGAAGCTCGGCAATGGCGCTAGGTAACTACACTTTGTTGTTCAGCGAATCATACCTTACGATGTGCACAATGTTTTCTGAAGCTTTTATTCCACCTCCTACTCCACCTTCCTATCCAGACATCCCAACTCAAATCATCGCATGTATCTCAATAGTGACCTTGTTATTTCTTCTTCTCAATCACATTCTCAATATGTTTCTTGCCTGGATTATTGCAACTACCCCGGACCTTGATCCAGAATCAGGCCTGATTAGTTTTCGTTTGAATCAACTCCGTCGAATCATACTGCAAAATTTGCAGAAGTTAGGAGTCTTGAAGAATGTTGTACAGGACATAGATGAAAAACGAGGGACAAGGCTTAGGGGCTTGAAGAAATTGCCACCACCAGTGTGTTATGGTAGCAATGGAATTGTGTTGTCTTGTTCAAGACTTGTGATCTATGTGCGATTTGCTTGGAGGATTTTTCAGAAGGCGAATCGTGTCAAGTTTTTCCAACGTGCAGCCATGTTTTCCATTCGAAGTGCATTGACCATTGGCTGGTGAACAAGCCTACTTGCCTCATTTGTCGAAATTGTATTATAGAGATGAATGACGAACTTTAGCTAGTTACATATATATAACCTCAGTTTTTGGTCTTTTAAACAAGTGCATGCAAATATCAAATGGCATTTCAGCACATTAGATCTAGAATTGCTAAATGTGCATCCTAGGCTGATGTTAGTGAGTAGAGACAAAGCTTTGATTTAATTTGGAAAGGATTTGGTTTGCATTTGACATATCTTATTCATGTTACCAAAATTTCTTATACTCATGCGTCCAAATCGATCATGACTCATGGACTCTTAGTACCAAAATGATGAATTCATCGACCTCGATCCGAATTACAACGTTAGCACACACGACCCTATGTAGAACAACCAAATTCTCTCCTCTATCTTTTTGTTATTTTCATTCAAGTAAAAGTTCGTTAATTTCTGGCCAATGCAACTAACAACAATCTAAGCCTCCATTCGTTGTTGCAAAATTAACTTTAAAAATCTCTCTTTTCGCAGTTGGATGATTCAAAGTTTAAGTCATACTCTGTATATATATTCGTAATTATTCTCCTGATTTTGGGTTGTTCATGAGATGTCGTCCTTAGAAATGACCTTGCAAACGCACATTTTATCCCGTTGCTTCTGTCTTAGCTTGCTCTGTAGTTTGTAAGAAATAAAAAAACACAAACGAAGGATACAAATTCTTGGTTGTGAGGAAACAGAAACCGACAACTTATAAACTCTCTGAAAGGCTGATGGTCTATAACTAAAAAAAGTTCAAAAAACTAACACCTGAACTGTAACTAGTTAATACTAAACTGCATATATAGCTGTTATAAGGAAAAAAAGAAGTCTGCATGCAGCTAACTAGAGTACAAAATAACAATTTTCAGGTTGAACATCTGGGTTCGATGAGATACTGCAATTTGCATGTAAATAATTCCATGCAGACAAATTAATAGCTGGTGATGACTGTAACCAAAAACTGTATTAGTATTTTTGCAATAATATATACTGTCAATTTATTATACAATCATATCATATATTGGATACAATATGTTTGGACTTAAAATAAAGTATTTCATTTTGGACTTGGATGCCAAGGTCTTTGCGAGCGGCCCACTATATTATAAACGCTTGGCGAATGGTCAAGTGAGAACAACGCCTGGCGAGCATTCGCCATGAGCAGGCTTGAGTTCTGTTAAGAACTATGTCTTCTTAATTAGCCGGTTTCACGCGGCTTGGATTCTATCATAGCTTGTTCTATTTTAGATAGACTTCTTAGAGGAGTTATGATAGTATTAGAAGATCTACGAGGATTACAACACGTATGCTGGTGTTAGATTCAGACTGTGATTACGAGAGCAGAGAGAGTTTGAAACAGAGTGAATGACTGTTGTTTAAGCGAGTATATATGGAGATAAGAGCCTTGTGGAAAAGGTCCCCGATCAAATACATACATTTGCTATACGCAAGTACACTTAGACAGACGTCTCGTCTTCGAGATTTCTATCTTCTTTGCAACCAGAAGGTCGAAGAGCTTGTCACATAAGGGTGAGAGTTCGGGCACACGAAGGAAGCAGTGTTCTCAACACTCTGTCAGCGGGATTGCTCTGCTTTGCACGGATAAGGGCGTGTGTAGTATCGATTTCAAAGACTAAGCTAGAGATTCACATATCAAGTCCTAGGACACTAGGCAGCAAAGACCTATTCGAGTGGGGTTGGTGCTCTCCCCATTCTAATCGCTTATATAAGAAGTCAGGCGGCTGTAAACAGTCCATATTCCGTTGAAAGACGGTGGCACGCCAGCATACGAAGCACAAGCAGGATAAACCGGCTCACGCGGTTAAAACATCTGAAATCATAAAAGAGACTGCTTCGCGAGAAGGACCTCTCCGCGAGAGATATTTTTGCATCGAACATTTTGGCACACCCAGTGGGACCATATCTCTTAGCATCTCTAAGCGACAATTGGAGATCCTTATCGAAGGGTCTACCCTCAGTGTCACAAACATCCACAACCGGCTTATCGTGAACATACATCTAGTCAGTGTCGTTCATTGAGCAATCAAGCGGTTGAAGTTATTTTCGCTAACAATTTCGACACCATGACGTTCAAATCTTTGAATGCAACGGAAATAGCAGAACTTACGTTCGAACAATACCTGGCTTACGCGGCTAGGCGCGATAGCCACCAGGCTAATTACCATTTGGCCCTCGAGGAGAGGATCGAGCAACATGCAGTTCTTCTCACCACCCAGAGCAATTTAATAGATGCAGCGGCAGCTGGAATCCAATCGATGCGGGTGGACTTAAATTAAGATCGACATGAAAGAGAGGCCATGAGAGCCCAGGTAACTAGTTTGGTGGAAGGTCAAGATAGGCTACGGATAGATATCCTTCACCAATTGGAAAAAGGTTTCGAGGAATACCGCCGGTACGCGGCGACTCTATCACAAAGGGTAGACAGAGACATAGCGTCTCTAACCAAATCTGTATCGGACTTGGCCAGGAAAACTAGACAAGCAGATTCCTTTCCTCTTGCTTGGGAGCAACGGTTAAATAGGTTCCTAGACGATTGTAACATACACTTATCCAAGATGCATGAAACCTACGAGACACCGTTTCCTCCAATGGTGAAAGACGATCCTAATGCGTGGCGGTGGCCAAAATTCTACAAGCACCAGAGCTTCCAAACTTTCTCTGGCGACGACGATGCAAACGCAGCAACACACCTGGCCTATTTTACTCTACAATTAAGGCAATTTGCCGAAGATGAGGGGCTCAAGTTAAGAGTCTTCGGATCATCGTTGTCAGGATCAGCCATTGTATGGTATACAGGAATAGAGAAGGGCTCGGTCAGTGAATAGAAGGATATGGAGGCCTTATTCATAGATCACTTCGGAACAGCAAGACCAGAAACCAGCGTAGGAAAGCTGGCTTCCTTGAGCCAATCGGCGACAGAAAGCCCGGTTACCTTCCTGCACCATTTCCGGTCAGAATATAATCTATGCAAAACCCCTCTGAGTAAGGAGGAGGTGGTCGAGATGGCCAAGAATGGTTTGGAGGACACGTTCCACCAGCTATTCTTAAACAGCAAGTATTTCTCCTTGAATGAGTTCATCACGGCTGTAACTAAGGCTCATAGTAACATGCAGGAAAGAGACAACAGAAGGAATGCATCCAAGGGGACGTACAATAACAGAACCTATGATAGGTTAAAGCCAAAGACAATGGCTTATATTGAAGGTGTAGACGATCAAGAGTCGAACTCTGATTATGAACAAGTGGGTGCCATTGATTTGTCAACAAACAAAGTTCTAAAACCCCGCAAGCTTCAAAAGAGTAAGGGCCCAATCAAGCTCTCAACAGTGGCTTTTACTAAGCCAGAGTTTGAGACATACACCTATGACACCAATATGGCCCATGAAATTTTGGACGAGCTGTATAGTCTGCGTGTCGTCAAAGCAGACTTTGGACCACTTCCTACAGCTGAGCAGTTAAAAGGTAAAAAATACTGCAAGTTCTATGGAGCATGGAACCACACCACAAAGGACTGCATCAAGCTTAAAGACCAGATCTAGAAATGGATCAACGAAGGAAAATTAGAGCTGGAAGGATCGTCCAAAACAGCTGCATTAGTGGATTCCGAGCCCTTCCCTACCGCACAGGTGAATATGGTTGAGGTGGATTGGACATCACCTAATAGGCATCTCGAAGGTGCGGAGGCCTAGAATCGACCATCCTTTTTAGCCTACTCATTTAGACTCGATATGATAGAAGAATTCTTCGATAGGCTAAAGGACATGGGGCTGATCTTCTTTTATCCAGTTAATAAACTCAGACAACTACGGAACAAAGAGCCAGCCCATCACTTCTGCAGGTTTCATAATCACTTTGGTCATCGAACAACAATGTGTTCAACCTTGAGAGATGAAATCTAAGGATTGATCAATTGGGAAGTGATTGAAATCAACGATAGGGGTGAGGTAGATTTCCACCCACAGTATCCTCACAGAGCATCACCTTCTCCAGTTGCAACTTCTCCTACCGTCGGCACTTCTTCAGGGGGTAGCCAAATTGAGCCAACATATGCGAAGAAGAGGTCAAGACGGAGGTCTGGACAACATATAGCATTTGTTCGACCTAAGCGGACTCAAATCACATACGACGCGTCTAGGCGAGAAGAGATATTCAACGAGCTGTGCCAAGTAGGAATAGTTGTGGTTCCTGACAATTGGGGAACACCCGACCCACATCCTAAGGATGTCAGGGGTTTGCTTTATTGTCGGTACCACCATAAATGGGGACGCCACTCCACAAGTGCTTGTCAAGATTTGAAGTTCAAGATACAACAGTGGATTGACGAGGGAGTAATAATGATAGAACAAAAACACTCGCAGGGCCTGGCGACCTCCATACCGATGATAGTTGGAATGTTGGAGCTAACGCATGACAAGTCAAACAAAAGAAAACAATCCAACGATCATCCAACTACTGGCGAAAGTCCACCATACATACCAAGAACTAAAGGAAAAGAAAAGTTGGACCCTAAGGCGGAATCGCCAGTAGCCCTTTGCGCGCATTGCAAACTGAGAAGCGGGCTGAAGATCTCTTATAAAGAACTGGCTGATGCAGCCAAGTTTTTCCTAGAGTTATTTTCGAATGCAGATCATCAGCCCCAGCAAACAAAACAAAGGGATACTCCAACTCCCAAGCGCTCACGAGCAACAGACAAAGGAGGATGTCTGGTACATAAGGGAAAAAGGAAAAACTATTGAGGTGACTCCAAGTAGGAGAAGAAATCTTCAACGACGCTTTGGAAGAGCCAAGAGAGCACTAGAGGCTTATGAAGCAGGCTTGATAAAAGAGGAAGAGCTGGAGTGTTCTCCAGAAGCGTTGCAGAGGCGAATGAACGCCCTTGCAGCGAACCCACTGGTGGTTTTTGGGAAAAAGTCTCGCGAGCCCAAAGTGAGAACCCAACGACCAGGAGTCTTTGACCGAAACCCAGAATTAGGACCCAAAGGCAAAGAGCCCGAATCTACTCCCGAGATTCATCGTGAACCTACACAACGGAAGCCAGTGAGGAGACGCCTCACTTTTGAAGAAGATACGATGAAAACAGTAGGACTACAGACATCCCCTAAGGGAAAGAAGGACATTCAGAAACAGAACGTTCCAAGCAAGCCCCCAGTCTTGCGATGGAAACCTAGGCCTTTAGTTGTGGAAGAACAAAAGAAGACCCGACAACTGTTTCCTGATCCCAAGGGGAAAAATCCACCATTACTACTGCCAACAGCCATTGATCCTATTCCAGAGGGTCAGTTGCAACAGGTAGCTCATCTCGAGGTTACTACAACTTTGAACGAGGATGGACATCAGGTTGAAGCTGACAACTACAAAGAGGATGAGCAGTTGGTGGATTACGGTGAAGATGAAGATGAAGAAGCAGAAGATTGCATTGAAGAAGACGGTTTCGCCATTAACATGGTGTTTGTCTTATCCTCCAAATACGCTTTATCTCCGTCAGCCTCGATAGTTGAATCCATTACAAGCAAAAGCGTCAACAACTTGGTATTACCAGAAGAAGAACCGGATCTAACAAGTGGTCCGACATCAACCGAAATACCAGAGCTGGATTCAGCACACACGAAAGGACATATGATGTTCTCCAAACCCACTATAGATATGGCCATGCACATGCGGCCGTTATACATCATAGGAAAAGTCCAAGGGATTCAGTTAAACAAACTCCTAGTGGACTCAGGGGCAGTGGGGAACATCATCACAGTCAAGGCAATGGCCTTATTAGGCATCCCCAAGTCTGCTATCCATGAAACCTTGTTGAGCGTCAGAAATTTTCAGGGTAGCATAACCAAGAATTTGGGCATTATTTTCTTACAGGTACACATCGGTCTAGCCTCAAGCACTTACACATTCTTTGTAGCAGAGTGTACATCTCCATATAGTGCAATTCTGGGACGTGACTGGATTCATTGGAGCTATTGCGTACCTTCTTCCCTCCATCAGCAGATGTTACTCTGGAATATGGAGTCAGGTGAAGCAGAACTTATCAATGCTGACCCTTGACCATATTCCGTTTCTGCTAATGCGTTAGAAGCCAGATATTACCACAGTGACCTTAGGCCATTGGAGGTATGTGGTGTCGATAATAAAGGCCGCCCAGTTGGTGTTACGGCCTCTGAACTAGCTCAGTGGGGTATAATTTAAGCAAATCAAGATAGCAAAAGACCCTACACCATTGAGCTACCATCCAAACGTTCTCAATGACTGGGTCTCTATCAAGTATAGAGGCCGAGGCTTGTCACTCTCTACACGAACGCTTTCACAATTTTCTGCTAGAGAGCCAAGCCTTTGAGAAGGTTCCGATGGTTGCAGCCTTGGAATATGTGGATGAAGATGTTTTGCAAGACTTCGAGGAGGAGGACGAGATTAAATTAGCTCCAGCAGCTTTAGATGATTTACCTCCTAAAGTCAAGGATCCCATTGAATACATCACTCTTGGGACAGATAAAGAGCCAATCTCTGTGGCCATCAGTGACTTCCTGGAGCCTGAGGAGAGACTCAAGCTTATTGAATTACTACAAGAATACGCAGATTGTTTTGTAGAAAAATACGACGACATGCCCGGACTGTCACTAGATTTGATTTGTCACAACTTGCCCATCATAGAAGGGAAGAAACCTGTGAAACAAGAGATGCGTCGCATGAATACAGAGACGGCAATTCTAGTCAAGGAAGAGGTCGAGAAGATGCTCAAGTCAGGGATCATACGTGTAGCCAAATATAATGAGTAGCTTTCTAATGTAGTCCCGGTCAAGAAAAAGAATGGAAAGATGCGAGTGTGCGTTGATTACAGAGACTTGAACAATGCAACCCCAAAGGATGCATACCCCATGCCAGTAGCAGATTTGTTGATAAACTCAGTTGCCCGCCATGAAATGTTGACGTTTATGGATGGCACTACTGGATATCATCAAATTCCAGTGGCTGAAGCAGATCGACATAAAACAGCGTTTCGGTGCCCAGGATTTGCAGGTGTTTTTGAGTATGTGGATATGCCATTTGGACTTAAGAATGCAGGGGCAACTTACCAGCGAGCAATGAATTTGATCTTCCATGATCTTATTGGTAAAATCATGGAAGTATATATTGATGATGTGGTAGTCAAAACGAAGCGCAGAAGTGACCATTTTGAAGACTTACGGTAGGTGTTTCTCAGAATGAGGCAACATCAACTAAAGATGAATCCAGCCAAGTGTGTGTTTGGCGTCCATGCAGGAGATTTCCTGGGTTTTTTAGTTCATCAGCATGGGATTGAGATACCGGACGACAAGAAACAAGCAGTTCTTAATGCAATCCCGCCACAGAGTAAGAAAGAACTACAACGTTTATTGGGAAAGATCAATTTCTTACGACGGTTTATTGCCAATGCTGCTGGGAAGACACAACCATTCTCAACTCTGCTCAAGCTTCAAAATCAAAAGGACTTTGCATGGGAGCCTATACATCAAGAGGCCTTTGATACCATTAAAGCCTACTTAACAAACCCACCCGTCTTGGTGCCCCCAAGACCCGGGGTTCCTCTCAAGCTGTATATATCAGCTAGCGCACTCTCCATTGGAAGTCTACTAGCTCAGGACGACACGTCAGGAGTTGAACGTGCTATTTTCTATCTAAGTCGTACCTTGAACGATTGTGAAACAAGATACTCTCCAATGGAAAGACTCTGCCTAGCCTTATACTTTTTAGGGTGTAAATTGAGGCACTATATGCTTTCCTTCACTACATGTGTCATTGCACAAACAGATTTAGTGAAGTACATGCTGTCCAGACTGATTCTCCGGGGGCGCATTGGGAAGTGGATTCTGGCTTTGTCAGAATTTTCTTTGCAATATGTTCCCCAGAAGGCGGTAAAAGGCCAAGCCGTGGCTGATTTTTTGGCTCATCATCCAATGGAAGAGGTTGTTGAAGGGCCAGAACTGGACCTTGCTCGTATTGATTTGGCTCCTTGGTGTCTGTACTTTGATGGGTCCAGTACGAATACTATGGCTGGGGCAGGAGTAGCTTTAACTTCCCCACTCGGCCAAACTTTTTCTTATTCTTTCAGGTTGGACTTCAGATGCACAAATAATCAAGCAGAATATGAAGCTTTAATCATTGGATTAGAACTTTTGTTGGATATGGAAATCACCGATGTGCATATTTTTGGAGATTCTCAACTAGTGATCAGGCAACTTGAAACAAAGTATAAAGCAGGCCCAGTCTTAGAACCTTATGCTAAAAGAGCGTGTGACCTGCTCAGGTTGTTTACAGAAGTCGAGTTGAGTCATGTTCCTCGCGAAAAGAACTATGCAGCCAATGAGCTGGCTCAACTAGCAACGGGTGTAAGTTTGCAAGATGGAGTACGCGAATGAATATTAAAGGTTGAAAGAAGAACCCTTCCATCTTTCTATACACGTCAAGAAGATAAAATCGAATGGTATGTTGCTACACTTGATCACATTGACGTGGATTGGAGACATGAAATCATCTCTTATCTCCAGAATACCAATAATCTGGTAGACAAGCGGATTCGATTTTTAGCCCATAATTATGTGCTCAAGGATGTTGAGTTATATCGAAGGGGAGAATAAGGCATACTGTTGCGGTGTGTCTTTGGACGTGAAGCTAAGCGGTTAATGAGAGAGGTCCACCTTGGGGTAGCAGGGGCACATCAGGCTGGTCCCAAGATGAGATGGTTAATAAGAAGACATGACTTTTATTGGCCAGGAATGCTCAGAGATTGCATCACGTTCGCAAGAGGTTGTGAAGATTGCCAGAAACATGGTCCAGTCAACCATCTGCCCAGAATACCATTACAACCAATAATCAAGCCTTGGCCAGCTCGAGGATGGGCTTTGGACTTAATAGGAATGATTCATCCTCATTCATCTGAAGGGCACAAGTTTATCATAGTGGCTACTGATTTCTTCACAAAATGGGTTGAAGCTCGACCTCTCAGGGTATCGTCAGCAAAGGCCATCCGCCAATTCCTATTTGAAGATATCATTTGTCGGTTTGGAATTCCTGAGAGTTTTGTTTCAGACCGAGGGGCAGCGTTTATGTCTGGAGAAGTGGACACACTTATGAAGGATCTTGGGATTCACTTTCTTCATTCTTCTCCATATTATGCCCAATCCAATGGTCAAGCTGAAGCAAGCAATAAAATCATTATTCACATTCTTAAACGGATGCTTGCGAGCAATGCCAGACTGTGGCATGAAGAACTATTTAACACCTTGTGGGCTTATAGGACTAGTAAGAGGACACCCACAGATACGACTCCTTATGCACTAATGTTTGGGCACGATGCGGCTTTGCCTTTAGAAATCAATGTTCAGTCTTTACGAGTAATGGAGCAACACAACTTGATCGGTGAAGACTATGTACAAGCAATGTGGCAGGAACATGAAGACTTAGATGAGAAACGTATACAAGCTTACGATAGTCTACGTGCTGAGAAACAGAAGGTGGCTCGTGCCTATGACCAACGCACCAGGGGCATGAGTTTTGCAGAAGGAGAACTCGTCTGGCGAGTCATTTTGCCTGTTGGAGAGAAGACTGAAGGACGAGGAAAATGGTCAGAGAAATGGGAAGGACCATACATTATCGATCGATTGTTGGGTAAAGGAGCTGTTTGTTTGCGAGATCGAGATGGTTCAATACACGCTAATCCAATAAATGGTCGTTTCCTTAAGAAATTTATACAACCAGTTTGGGAGTATGAAGATCCTCCAACTACAGTTTAAATCTAGTTTATTCATGCTTTCGCATGAGTAAACTACAGGGGCAACACATACCGAGGATCATGTACATCATAACAGCCTATTCATGGGGCTAAATAGCTAGAGCCTGTATCCGAGGCCAATTTTTTTAGAAAATTTCTATATTTCTTCCAAGTCAAGAAGTTCATGTTAGCCAGTAACTGTGGCCTGAGTTTTGAACAAACTATATATGAGTTTATCAATATAAGGAACTTTTGTGCTTCAAATAAAATATTACATTCAACATATTAGAAGAATACAAAGGCTTTGCGGCCTCAAGCTCTGGTACCATGCGGAAAAACAAACTATGAATCAGCAACAAAACAGAAAGATAAAATAGTTTGTTTCTCACAAATCCTCTTAGTTGATAGCCATCCCTTGGGGTTAATGTATCAAATATGTACACATGGATATCGACCTCGGCGAGGGGATGGAGAGGATTTGAAACGCCAAGGAAGCTAGTTCATTTGATCAAAAGATTCTTTATACTAGACTTGGCGTTTGTTGCCCTTTTTTCCCGGGATGACGCCCCTATCTTTCCTCATCTTTACATGCCATATTCAAGAGGCCTACCACCTCCAATGCATATCGACACTGAGCAGGTACACTGGAGGAAGACGAGGACGTCTCTACCTCGGGATTGTGGCTTCTCTCTTCTTCCACTGATTCAAGTTGGGATAGCCAAGGCAACGCCTGGACGTAGATATTGCTATCTAGTCCATGTTTGGACGTGGATATTGCTATATAAGGAACACAACATGGAAGAATTTATCTGGAGGTTTCTTTAGATAGGAAGACCAGAGCAAATAAACAGAATGGTAATTCATTCTTGCGAAAGAGTTGATTCATAACGCAAGGGAAGGGAAACCTTTTATAGCCAGGAGTCACAACGGTATGGCTTCGCGAGAGTAATTACACCCAAGAATATAGTACACGTGTCCAAATGAAAGTGGACCATGAAGACGCTTTATCTACCCGCAAGAAGTGCATGATAAATGAAGAGATTTCTGGGGCAGGTGAAACTTATTTCAAAAGATTTTGATTGTTTGACGCGATACGGATTCCAAGCTTGGAATTAAAATTCCATTTATTGTTGAACAGTCAGAGTGGTCAAAACAGTTACAGCTTAAATATGAGGCTGGACCAAAGGTGAAAATGGGCTTATTAGAGAGGCCCAATGTGGTCTTTGGACCCAGTTCATGCTTTGTCGTCGGAATCAATTTGAATACATAAATAGTTGAATAGTTTTGGACAAATAAATAAGACCTACATCTGAGGCCCAAAAGATTTACAATAGGAGGAAAAAGTTCTTTACTGAGATTTTGGCAATCTATGAGGCCACCCAGGCTTGTTGAGCTGCTTGGCGAGCATTGTTGGCTTCTTCGCGTGCCTCTTGTAGGAGTTGAGCTTGGCTCTCGCCTTCTATCATAACTTGGTGCATTTTGTCCTGACGCTTTGGGGTGTTAGCTTCTAGTGCACTTACTTCAGCTTCAAGGGAGGCAAGTTCAGCTTTAATAGCAGTTATTCTAGCCCGCTTGGCTGCTAAAGTTTCTTCCTGGGTAGAGTCATCGTCCAATATTTTCTGAATTCTCTCATTCTCTCTTCGAGTTTGTCGCTCCAAAGTCTTTGCTGCTTCAATCTTACGCTCGACTTCGAGCTTTAGACGATGGTAGGCTTCATTTTGACTCAGGAATAGAGAGAGATTCTCCTCAAGTTCATCTAGACGAGGGATGAAATTTGCTGGGGCAGTGACCTTCATGATTTTCACTTGCTCATAGACAGCTTGAATGTCTGGTGGAAAATCCAAGGGCCCAGAGAGAATTTTTCGAAGCATGACATCAGTGTCAGAATGAGTGCTCAGCGTACCCAGTTTGCCTACAAGCTCTTGTAACTTTGTGGTGGTTTCTTGCACACTGAGTAGCTGATGGTTGCTTTCTTGCGATGAAGTTAGTATAAGATTTTCTTTGATTTGAGGTATAGGACCTTCATCGTTGACACCTGGAGGATTGCTAGGCTGATCCTCGGCGGCCATTATAGGAGATTGGCCTGATGAGCTTATCTGGTTCTTGGGACTGTTGGAGGTTATCTCGTGAACAGCCGGGTCCACAGGAATATGTTTGGACTACAGTATGAATAACAGAGTGTCAGGACCAATTAAGAAATCATTAATCCAGAGGTGAGTATAGAGAGTTCATACTTGTTGGGGAGACAATAATTGTGTTCCTTCAGTTGCTTGAACTTGGAGTTCTGGCGAGAAAGGGCTCGGTTCCTCGCGTTCTGGATTACTCTCAGCCAAAATTGGTGGTTGTGTGACTAAGTGCTCTGGTGAGGAGAAGATTTGACGCTCAGGCTCTGAAATGACTTGCTCATTTTGAGTGCTGGTGCCTTCGCCAGAGGAGGAAGGAATGAAGCAAGATTGGACTTCAATTTGCAAACGCCGAAACAAAACGGCGGAATCAACAGGCTTTGTTTTCTCTTTTTCCTCAAGTTCTGTTCGATGGATTCCAGCCAGAAATTGGGCTATGAAATTTTTACAACATTCTTTAGCGCTGTTGATGATTTCAGGGCCTGTATCATGATCCTCATTGTCAAGTATGATGCTGGAATCATCAAACTTCAAAATGAAAGCTTTACAACATCCTTCAGAAAGCCTTTCTCCCATTGAGTCTATTATGTAATAAGCTCCGTCTTCAGCTTTGAGGACTAAGAAATGGTCGTTCCAACTCACTATGAATACTCGAGGCTTGTGGCCGTTCCGGATTTGCTCCCATAAAGCATTGAAAGAAGGGAGGCCATTCAGAGCTGTAAACTTTTCTGGGTCAAAATACCCAATGAAGGAGTCATTAGATGAGAACTTTAGTGGTCTGATGTTAGCCTTCAAAATTACGTCCAGATCAAAGTGTTGATCTGGGTAATTGCTTGCAAGGGCCTCATCCTTGCATAGTTCTTGCCACTCCTTTGAACCTTAAATCAGGAGGTCGTCAAATTGGGAGAGCGTGGGCATGCTGTTTGGGTTTGCACATAACCAGTGTGCAATGGTGAAAGCCAAGGTTGAACAAGCGCTTGCCCCCGAGGCTTTGTCACTCCTCTGATCAAATGAAGCAAGAAAGACTCGAACTTAGAGCTTCGCTTGTTTGTCCCTGCTAGTGACTTTTGTATCTAGCCAAGTTCCACTTTGAGGCCCTTTGGGTTTCAATATAATCTTTCTGCGTTTTGGAGACTGTCAAAGGATTGGGGTTAGTTACAGGGTCAGTGGCAAAATCAGATTGTTCTGGGAAAATGCAGGTTCAAATACTTACGGAGGACCCAGAGGGGTTCGATCTTTTCTTCTTGAGAGACTGAATGGCACAGTCACGTCTGGCTCAAGGGTGTGCTGTGCAAGGAAGATTGAAGAAAAGGATGGTCAGTTACGATACGAAGAATTGCTAATTCATGTGGCAATTTTTAGAGTGAGGGGGTATACCTGTGGCCATGGAGTAGTCTTTATGTTCTAGTATGATCCATTTATTGCAGCCAAGTCTTCTTCATTCGAAAATCTCTGGCCGAAGTCATAGAAGATGGCGACAAAACACGAGAGCGGTGCCTGGTGTCGTATTTCTTCCCAAAGCTGGAAGCACCATGCGAGGTACGACTGGGTGACCGATTGAGAGATCACTAGTGGCTTTGTTATGGGTGGAAGCATTATTGCTGGAAAGCCAAAGTGTTCGTCTCGCACTTCTGCTGCAAGAGGGTGACCGTTTCCTCGCCAAAGAGTATATTTGTTAACAGAGCAGGCGAAGGGCATGGAGGCATCTTGGCTAAGCCCAAAATTTCTGGAGAAGTGATTTGGGGCATAGAGCTCATACCCGGAGCTGGCTGAGTCTGAAATTGACAGGTATTGGCAAGTGTTGAATCGAATGAAAAGGTTTCTCGCAAGAGTGCTTTGTTCTGGCGAAGGCATAAATCCACTCGCAAGGAGGCTAGGGTGGCGACGATTCAGAATTATCTCAACTGCTATAGTTGGGAAGTCCTTATGCAGACAGAGGTGCTTGAAGTAGTGGAGGTAGGACCATTGTCTGATCCTGGGTGGTGCAGAGACCAATGTCTGGCCCATCAGCTTGTGTTCTTCATAAACAGGGGGTGCTGAGGGACGGAAGAAAGGAAGGTACATCTACAACCAGAGCTCTACCATCCAAAGTGGTTCTGGTTGGTTCAGGTCAAGCTTTGATAATGTGACTCGCCTTAAGCCATAATAGATGTAGGTAAGAACGGATTCAACCAAGCTTAGTTGTTCACTATTGAAGAGGCATTCAGCAAGGTTGGTCCAGGATTTAGTGACCTTGGCGGAGGTTGAGCAGAATAGGTACTTTGCCAGCCAGTACTCCAGAAATGCTATTCCTTCTTGAGCCGTGTCTTTTTCCTCGCGAGCAAAATGTTTCATCCAGGAGGAGTAGGAATAAGGGCGTTCAGGGGAGGCTTGGATTGGTGTTTTGTGGTGTTGTTGAAGAGACAAGATATCTTCAAAAGCAGGAACTCCAAATATGGTATACAGGTCGAGCATTGTGATGCTCACATCACCACATGGAAGACGGAAGCAGTTAACCGAACAGTCCCAAAAGCACATGGCTGTGGTGAAAGAAGCTCTGTTGCCTCCAGCTGGGAGAGAAAAGCATAAGTCAATGAGTTGGGCTATTCCAGCTGTCTCCCACCGGTCGATATCTTGCCCACGGCGGTGCCGGTACCAAGCGAGATCTTCTGCGCTTAAGTGTGGCCATTTTTCGATAAGACAGAGAGTGTCTTTGTGAGTCCATTCCTTTGGGTCTGCCTTGGGTTTGTCTTGGATTATGAGGGATGAGCTACAGATGGGTTGGCGGAAGATATTGAAAAGCTCTGGATCGAGTGGAGTATTCAGAAAAGGACCGAGAAGGCCTGTATTTTCAACAGGGGCTATAGAAAGGGTACAAACAGCTTCTGGGTTGTGTCGTCTGGCGACGGCTTTGAGTTGTTTGGAAAATTTCTTAGCGTCATGGGATTCATAAAGGTTGGGAATGTCTTTGCGAGGAGGCATTTTTCTGGAGTGTAAGAATTGACGGCGATGAGAAGGAAATGTTTGAACTTTTTGACTGAGAGGGTTAGAAAGTGTAGGATCAGAGCAGGTGAAAGGGTTTCGTTGAAAAATGAGATTTGTGGATATGGACTGGTGCTTTTATATTGTGTCAGTCGAGTGACACACCTTTTTTGAAAGGTTGTGTGACGTGGCGTTTGAATGGTGGGATAGCGTTTTAAAGTCTTAGCACGTCAGTCAAGTTATATTCAAGTCTTTTCGCTTGTTCAGGAAGTTCCAAGTTCAAGACCCGAGGGGCAATGTTTGGGCCTAAAATAAAGTATTTCATTTTGGGCTTGGATGCCAAGGTCTTCGTGAGCGGCCCACTATATTATAAAAGCTTGGCGAAGGGTCAAGTGAGAACAACGCCTGGAGAGCGTTCGCCAGGAGCAGGCTTTGAGTTCTGTTAAGAACTATGTCTTATTAATTAGCCGGTTCCACGCGGCTTGGATTCTATCATAGCTTGTTCTATTTTAGATAGACTTCTTAGAGGAGTTATGATAGTATTAGAAGATCTACGAGGATTACAACACGTATGCTGGTGTTAGATTCAGACTGTGATTACGAGAGCAGAGAGAGTTTGAAACAGAGTGAATGACTGTTGTTTAAGCGAGTATATAAGGAGAGTAAGAGACTTGTGGAAAAGGTCCCCGATCAAATACATACATTTGCTATACGCAAGTACACTTAGACAGACGTCTCGTCTTCGAGATTTTTATCTTCTTTGCAACCAGAAGGTCGAAGAGCTTGTCACATAAGGGTGAGAGTTCGGGCACACGAAGGAAGCAGTGTTCTCAACACTCTGTCAGCGGGATTGCTCTGCTTTGCACGGATAAGGGCGTGTGTAGTATCGATTTCAAAGACTAAGCTAGAGATTCACATATCAAGTCCTAGGACACTAGGCAGCAAGGACCTATTCGAGTGGGGTTGGTGCTCTCCCCATTCTAATCGCTTATATAAGAAGTCAGGCGGCTGTAAACAGTCCATATTCTGTTGAAAGACGGTGGCACGCCAGCATACGAAGCACAAGCAGGATAAACCGGCTCACGCGGTTAAAACATCCGAAATCATAAAAGAGACTGCTTCGCGAGAAGGATCTCTCCGCAAAATATATTTTTGCATCGAACACAATATATACCAATAGTAGGTAATTAAATATAAGCTTGCCTGATGCCCAAGCCTGTTACTTTTATCAAGCAAATACTCAAGTACTAACCGTGATCGATCTTCACCATGAACATGTTGCCGGAAGCCCTAACAAAAGTTTCTTCTCTTCTTTCTGCCTCTACCATTGTCATGGCTCTCACATTCATATGCATAATCACTACGATTATTTGCATGATCTGGGACTACTTCATCTGGCGGCAGAGCCATCAGAGTCAAAGCGATCTCGAATCACGACCAGAGGATCAAAGGTTGTTAGAGCAAGCTGCTGCGCTGCACCATGCGTTGGTGTTTGAGATTATAGAGAGAATCACTGATCGAGAAACTGGAGGAAAGGAAAGAACGGACGCTGAGGCAAGAGCAAGCCTTGCAGAACAAACTGCCACCGGTCTTAATTTGGTTATGGAAGCCATGAAGGTGGAATGAATTGCGAGGAATGTGCTATCTGCGTGGAAGAGTTTGAGCGAGACTGGGGAGATGTGCCAAGCTCTTCCTTCTTGCAACCATGTTTTTCATTCTACATGCATAAAACATTGGTTGAGGAGAAATTTAAGTTGCCGTATTTGCCGACACGTACTGTTTTATAGATTTATGAGTGACGAATAAATATAGAAATTAAAACACAAAGTGTTTTGATCACTTGGACATACTGCGCTTCTTTTTTTTATGATGTCATCGGGTTGATATTGCACGTTGTTGCTATTTGTTTTCGACGAGAATTGCTGTACTGTGGTATGATGGCGAGGAGACACATACCATTTCCTTTTTGCCTAAAATTAAAGTTTCTGAAAAATAAAAATTCGTTACTTGGATTATATATGCGGTTTGAATCCGGATCGGAGTCACTAATTAGGTAAACCGAAGTAACGCCATAAACCTAGAAAGTAGAAACCGATGATTGATCCGATCCGAGTTCCTTTACGAAATAAACAAGAACCAGTTACTACATGAATTTACTGTTACCTTGTTGGTTAAAAGAACAGGATGGTATTTCTAAGTTTAAGATGACATCCATAACAAAGCAGGTTTTTGTTCAGTGTTCTGATGTGATCGAGTTGATGCAAGTTATATAACAAAGCTAGCTCCTAGAAGGGTGTTTCGTTCCCCAAAACCAAGATATCATCTTCATCCATGAAAGCATTTCAGAATTCTCCATATCATGAGCGGTATGATCTTTAGCACAAGTGTTCTTTTTCATCACTCTCCAACTCATCCTTGCACTCTCATACCTTTCATTTTCGCCCTCGGAATTGTTACCGTCTTGTTTTTGCTAAGCCAGGACAAGTTTACACCTTCAGGCCGTCTTGCAATTTGTATCGCGCTAGCCAAGTTAACTCTCTGCACCGAAATTCAAATTTCATCGCCCTCATGCATCACATTGTTGGAGTCGTATGTTCTTGGCTTCCGCATAGAAACCACCGCGATATTGAAGCATCCGGTGAGGGCGAGAGAAGCCACATTCTAAACGGGGTTGTTCGTTCCGATTACCATGAAAATGCTGAAGAATTCGAAGAAGAATCATGGTCCCAAGCCCCGGTACAAAATGCTGTAGCTATGTTGCAAGTGTTCCTAATGGAAGTCCTCGACAGAGTTTGGGAGGACATGGTTATGGAAGAAGGCCAAGAACAACAAAGGCTCCAAGCCATTCAAACACACCCTGTCGAGGACCTTCCGGCGCCTCTCCAGTACTGCAGAGTAGGGCTGTTAATCGGTACAAACGATTCGGTTATTAGGCCGAACCGAAAACCGAATCGTATTTTTTAATCGGTTCGGTTCGATTCGGTTTTCTTAATTTTTTTACAAAAAACCGAATGGTTCAGTTCGGTTTGGTTCGGTTTTTTTTTCCGGTTCTTTCGGTTTTTTTTTTCGGTTTTTTTTTAAATAAAAAAAAACTTTCTAAAAAAAAAAACTATTTATTTCTTTTAGTTTCGAAAATTCGAAAATCTTCATTAGCTATTTTTTTCAATAACTTTGTGAAAGTGTAAAACATAATTTATGTCAAATCAAATCAAATCAAATCAAACTACAACAAATATAATTAGTCACAAATCATACATTCAAAGTTTCAAACCATAGCAAATAGCCAAATGTTTACCGAAAGTTTACATCACAAATTCAAAGTTCTAAACATCAACAAACATAAACCAAAGTCCACACTCGACACTCCATAATCCAAGTTTAAAACAATCTACGGTCCATCCAAATAAAAATACAATACAAATATCACATAAAAACATTCAATTGAATCCATTCTCAAACTATACTCAACTTGTCTGCCATTAACATTCATTTTCTTAAACCTACAAGAACTCCATTAATCATTGTTAAGTATCAAACTATGGCACATACCAAATACTACTTTCATATGGGACAAAGAGAGATATTCAACAACATACCCAACAACATCAAACTTGATTGACACTTGTAAAACGACGTCGTTTTATTCATTTCGATTCAAACGATTCGGTTCGGTTTTTTCGGTTTTTTTGGAGACGAAAACCGAAACCGAATCGAATTTTTCGGTTCGATTCGGTTTTTTTGTTTTTCGGTTCGGTATTTATTCGATTTCGGTTTTTTCGGTTACGGTTCGATTTCGGTTCGATTTTTTTTTCGGTTTTCGATTCGGTATTAACAGCCCTACTGCAGAGGGATTTCGAACTGCTGCAGCGACCGGTGCGCCATCTGCCTCGAAGATTTCGTGGACGGCGAGTCGTGTCGTGTTTTCGAGTGCAAGCACATTTTCCATTCCAATTGCATTGATCATTGGTTAGAGAACAACCTAACTTGCCCAATTTGTAGAAACTGTCTAGTGAAAATAACGTGTCAATGTGACTTGTAATTCATAACCAAAATGCAGATAGCTAGAAATATTATTTCTATCAAAGGGTTTCGAACCCCCTAAAAGCTACATACATTCAGCAACAACAGAAATACCAAAACGACATTGCCAAGGAAAAAAAACATGAACAAAAAGCAAAAAGCAGAGTGAAGAGTTTTATTTAGTTACGGGGCTTTGTCTTCCGTGTTTTCTTCTCCTCGTCTTCAGTAATATGATGAACAACAGCAGCATCGAGTAAGTCGTCGTCCTCCTCCTCCTCCTCCTCTGACGAATCGGTGACCTCGTCAGATTCGTCGTCTTCTTCACTGTCATCGTCCCAGTCGTCCATATCGCAACGGGCCTGAAGTCGTGGAATGGGCCCAAAAGCAGAGCCCAATGCTGCGCCGCCGAGCCCAAGTGCGTCGACGTTGGGGGAGGGTGGTTGTTGGTAGTAGAGATATTGGTGCATACCCGAGAGATGAAGAAGCGGTTTTAGATTGGGAGGATGAATTGACTGGACGAGTTGGGGGTTTGGAAAAGCGTCGTTGGAGATGACGGCGGCGGCGGAAGAAGAGAAGGGGCAGCAGCGGAGGAGGAGGAGTGGGACTTTTGGGTATTTGAGAATGAATTTGGTCGCCATTGATTTGGATCGTGCGAGTGTGTACTGTGATCGACGGTGTTTTTCAACTTTGTTTCGGTGGCTCCAATGGTAACTGCTGAGTTTATAAATAGAGAGAGAGAGAGAGAGGGTTTTGTAAGTCTACTTTCCCAATTCCCATGAAAAGGGAATTACGAAGAAATGGACAAACAGAAATTACAAAATCCATTTAGTAAACTAAATTAGGCCTAACAAATATTTTATAATAGTTAAAAGTATGACAAATTACATATAAGGTCTCTAAGAGACATTATTTTCTTAATAAGGTCAGTTTTTTTGTAGAAATCATGTCACTTTTACTTTCTTATTATTTTCACTTTTTAATTTTATCCTTATATATAACATATAAGAATATTCTTTCCATTCAAATTCAAAACCTCGCGGAGGGAGGGAGGGAGCGAGGGAGAGAGAGAGAGAGAGAGAGCCGCGCCAAGCTCAGATTCTAGCAAGAGGAAGATTCCGACGATGTTGAGATTTTGTTATTGTTACGATACATGTGAGGCTTCGATTCTTCATTTATGTAGATGTTTTGTGTTGTTCGATCTTGCTTTGTTTGAGCTGTGATTTCGAATTTCTATCTCGCATTTCGATTTCAAATTTCAATTTTTCGATTTCGTTAGTTTCATATTCTGGTACTTTTATGATGGATCAATGCATCATGGTGATACTATTGTATGGTTGCTGTTGTGATTTATGTGTTTTTGTGTGCTTGATGTTGCTGATTTGTGTTTTTTGACAATTAGTATCAGTATGAGATAACAGTACTACCTGTGTTGGTGAACACACTATTGTAAGCCTCTCAGAATACTTTTCAGTAAGTTTCCTCTATGTTGTACATGTAACAGTACTACGTGTGTTGACTAAATACACTACTGCAAGTCCACTACTACAAAAACATGAATAGACAACACTACCTAGACAACGGTTTCATACAAAACTGTTGTATTATTTTCTTCTACAACAGTTTATTGAAAAGTGCTAACTATCATTAATAGACAACAATACTTAGACAACGGCTTATCAAAACCGATGTTCTTTTTCCTACAATGGTTTAAACCAAACTATTATCTATTTGAACAAGTGGTGGCACTAGACTTAAGTTAATACTAGCAGTATGCACGCGCATACGCGCTTGAGATTTTTATGTAGAGTAGTTTTTATGCATGTGATTTGTACATAGTGCAGTTGTAGTTTACTTTTTTACCATTAAACAGATCAATTGATAATTAAAGATAGATTAATTATCCAGGGACAATTGACGGATTTTTGAAAATTTAACCTTAAGTATTTTTTGCTTAATTAATTAAGATAAGTGTTTCTACTTTCTGGTAATTTTAACATGGTCGTTCTCACTGCCTTCTAATTATTGCTCCTCCTTCTTTCCTTTTTGGTTACACTGGATTAATATTTTGGTTTTGCTTGGTCTTATTTTTTTCTTTTAAGATTTTCAATTGAAAATAACTGCAAGCAGTTTTCATCTCTATCATGCAACTCATTCACTCTCATAAGAAAACGAAAAACTCAATCGCGGCTTCACTTTCTCCCCGTAAAGAACATCGAGTGACGCTGAATTTCGATTCCTATCTCTATACTGTACTCTACAGCTGCCGAAGGTGAGTCTCAATTTTTTTTCTCACACACATGCTCAATTTGAATGGCAATTCAATGTGAGGGATTCGGTTTTTGATTTTTGGAATCTGAGATTTGGAAATTGTTTCGATTGATTAGGTTGAAGCGCGGGGTCTTTCGACCTTGAATTTCCTGTTCGTTAATCTGCTATATCTCTACTGGCTGAGGTTAGTTTTTCAGTCTAACTATTTCAGATATGTATATATTGGTACTGGAGTGTTCGGTATTGAGTGTAGTTTTGTTATGCATGTTGAATTTCTTAGGCTTGAACTGGTGGGCAAATTTCAGAGTATATAGTTTTGATGTAAAGAATGAATTCTAAGGCTCAATTCTATCTCAAAGGTGGCCTTAGTAGTAGTCACTGTGATTTACACTATAACGACTAACACAGCAAACTTCTTTGGTTTTAATATGCACTTAGTTTCTGGATATATATCAAACTGTACGTGTTCAATGGCTCCAATGCTTCAACTTAAAACCGTGTATTACTACACTATATATTATGTTTCTGGATATGTCATTTTTTTTCTTTAACAATTGAGTCTTCTGTGGGACTAGGGAAGCTTGTAGCTCCAAGTTTATGTGATCTATGTATGTACAATTTCATTAATAAGCAACTGAATTTCTCATGTGACTTTTGCCGAGTTGTCACCATAGCCTGCATACATCTCTTTAATTACATTTTTGGGTGTGTATTTGTAGAAAGTACCATTTCTTTCTGAAGATTCGAGTTTGGGATGCAAAGGCAAGGGCAAGTACAGGTGTGGCGAAGTCTACTTACTCATGTCTCCTTTCTTGAAGTGGTTAATGTTATATGTGTGGATCACTTGCCATTAGTTGGTAATTTAACTCGAGTTGAATTTGGAACAATGTATTTTATTGTAGGAAAATTAGAAACTGAAAATCAGGTGCAGGGATGATGATCAAGTATTTAACATACTCAAAGGGGCCAGAGCAAGTTTAAATTTATTGATCGAGTTTATGCAGGCGAGCCGAAAAATGCCATGCAAATACTCGGATGTCCAGATTGCTAGGGATATGCAGAAAATTCACTATCTTTATGTCTCATATTTTGTGGTTATAATTAATAGATGATGTATAGCTCGAGGATTGTGTAAAATGCTTTGTAAGATCTTCTCTGTGTATCAAGAGGATTTTGGTACGATTGATTCAGTGTTGGATGAAGAAATTAGCTAGATTATATACCTTATATTTGCACAACTATTTTCATTTTTTGGTTTGTTGCTTACATCACCAAAAGATAACGGCTTTGTAAAAAGTTCTTTGTTGGTTTGCCTATTCTACAACGGTGACTAGAAAAGGTTGTTGTGAAAGTGAGAAAACCAACAACGGAGTTTCACTACAACCATTGTAGAGTAACACTGTGAAATGAAATATCACCATTATGTTTGAGACACATAATAGACGATGCTCACTTAGACAACGAATTTTATTTTAAATAGATAACTTTTGTACCGTTATCTCTCATAGATTTTGTAGTAGTGGCCTCTAAGAATACTAGTTTGTTGTTCTGTAAGTTTTCTCTATGTTGTACTTAACAATACCATCAGTGTTGACTGAACAAACTATTGATGACTATTAAACATATTACTTCTGTTCTGTGAGCAATTTCTCTTTGATTTGCAGATAAGTAGCTATAGAATCAGAGTTATATACGAAGTGCACCTACAACAACCAGACAATCATATTTTTCCTTATACCTACTACAACTTTTATTGATGTGGTGATGGAGGTGTCATCGCGTTTTCCTAGTTTGAGATTAGATTCATTCACTCTTGGTTTCTCATTACCACGTTATCCAGATTGTACACTATTCAATGATAGAGACTTGAAGTTGATGATGAAGACTATGATTGAATTTGATGTAGCCTTTGTGGATATTGTGTTCAAGGATTGTTGATAGTGTAGTTCAGTTACTGATGTGCATTTCGGCAGAGCCTTTTTTGATGACGTTTCCACTTCTCTGACTTGCATGTCATCATCTTCGACTAATTTGCTTGATCCCAATGATTATTTGGGGTGCTTTAGGACAGAAGATCCAATTCCTTATTTGACCAATGAGTGGAGAAGTTATATAAATCATGTGATTTTATATCAAGTAGTATGTTTATTAATAAACATTCAATGTAATTCCTAATTGTTTAACATATTACTTCAGTTTCTCGTGCACACAACTATATCACAACAGATACACTACTATTTGATAAACACTACAAATGAACACTATACTATTGTTTCTCACACACTACTACATCACAACAGTAAGCACTACTTCTATCTGATAAACACAGTACAATGTTCCAGCACTAGATTATTACTTCAAAATATTCTATGTAATTTCTTCTTGGTAAACGCACTTATCCTGTTTCTTGTACACACTACTACATCACAATTGAAACACTAATATTTGATAAATACTACATACAAACACTACTACTGTTTATCACACACATTACAACGTCACAATAGAATGCACTACTACAATGTTCAGCACATTGGATCACTACTTCAAAATATTCAATGTAATTTCTCAATGTTAAACATACTACTTCTGTTTCTAGTAGACACTATATCACAATGGAAACACTGACACTACACTACTTGGACTTTGAAGCTTTTGGTTGCTTTCTTCTTGTTATATAGTCGAAATACGCGTCCTTGGTCGTCGTCTTCCTCTTTTTGTTCTTTACAACTTTGATCAAGGAAGGTGGTGACTTCCTTTTACTTGTTCCGGCTAGAGCAACATCCTTCTTATTCTTATTTTAGGACCTCAGTTGATGTGCCACTGGTTCTGCCACCCTATCATTTCTGAATTTCGACCTCAACTCATGTCTGGTATCGCTATTGTTGTTGTCCTGCATGTCATCACATTTATAAAAAAAAGAAAGAAATAAGAATCAGTTTTTGGAATACATCAAACAGACAAAGAGACTTTAGTGGACTGCTACGAATACTAGAGATGAGTATCAAATATACTAAATCACACTTCCAATGAGGTACAAAGATTTTGCCACAGAACATCACACATTCTGCAAAGTTATCAAACCCGCATATACTACTTAAGACCTACAATTACACTACCACAAACCATCAAACATAATACTCAGTTCATCAAATCAACAACTTCAAGTCTACAAAAATGCTACCACTCTTCAGCAATCATAAGATTATAGATTAGTAAAAACATTACCGTAGATCAACAACCACACTATTATTAACATCATTGTCCTTATCTGTGATACCCCGACCTTTTTAAATAATTTATACTATTTATGGATAATTTGAGTTCGATTTAGTAGCTGCGATAAATAATTTTTTTACTGTCGGTAAATGTTGAGAGGTCAAAGGTTTATTTTTTTATCGAATTGTTGAAGTTTGTTAACTTTGGATAGAAATCATAGAATTTATCCAGATAAGATTGTAGACGTGAGAATCGTCGAAATCGGAGTTACGACGTAAAAGTTAGGACTATTATAAGTTTGTCGTAAAATATTATTGTAAATGAAAAAGTATTTAAAGGGAGGTTTCCCTTTTGGGAAGTTAGTCGGGGTTGACCCATGGTCAACCATCTCTCTCGTGGAGAGAGAGTGAGTTCAATGGCGGTGTGGCGGTCGTCGGCGTTGCGACGCCGCCCCGTTCACTTCTGGCCACAATTTCGATCGGAATCGATGGGCCTTGTGTTCTTCTTTCTATTTCGGCCTTTAATTGCGGAATTGGTTCACAGTGGAGGAAGATAGGAGGATGGGAAGTTTTAGGGCTTTATGGCGAAATGGTTGTCATCGCTGGTGATAGCTACCCAGCCACCTTTGGTCGAGCTTTTGTTAAGGTTCGAAAGATCTTTGTATGCTCTATGTGTTGTTGTGTGAGATTTTTGGGTTGCAGGTAAGTTGGACGAAATTTGAACGAATTCCGTTGACGCCCAATTCGGCCTTCGCTAGAAATGCATTTATCGGTGGTCTGGGCTAGCGAGGATGGAGGTTTTTTTCTCTCTTCCTCTTCCCAAGTCTATTGGTGGTAGCCTCGAGCTCTAAAATGGCTCAAGGACGGAGAATTGTCGCTGGAGAGTTTTTCAGCCGGGTCTTTTCAGGCCCGATTCTAGCCAAACGTGCCAGAATTAGGCATAGGTCCTTTGAGAGAATATGTTGGGTTCTTTGAGAGCTTTCTTTTGACATGTTAATCTCCACCACCGACAGTGGTCGCCGGTGGTGGTGAGTGGGCACCAAATGTAAATGTACTACTTCCGGCCAACAAATGCACTATCACAGATTCTCAATCATACTACTGACATCATTAATTATAAATGTAATACTTCTAGCCAATAAACACACTATCAGACTCTTAATCATGCTAATAGCATCATCAATTCTAATTGTACTATGAATAAACACACTATCACAACCTAAACCCATGTGAACCCAAAAATTCACACCGATTCTATTTAGAAACCTGAGAGAGAGAGAGAGAGAGAGAGAGAGAGAGATAGAGAGAGAGAGAGAGAGAGCTTTACAGCATCATCTTCGTCTTCGAGGTAGCTAAAGAGGTGCAGCGAAGAGAGGCGTGGCCTAGAGGAGGTACGACGGTGGTGAGGAATTGAGAGAGGAAAGGATAGAGGCGCAACTGAGGTGAGAGAGGAGGCGGTAGGGTGACGTCGACATCGTTGAGGGAGAAGCTGAGTGTGATGGTGAGGGTTGCGAATGAGGAGGGAGGGAGAGAGAGAAATTGCTCTACTAGGGTTTTGGCTATGAAAATGAGAGTGATATTTGGTAATTTGTGTCTGATTATTCTGTTTATAAACGATGACATGGACGTTAATATTATGAAGTTTAAAGGTATTTCTATTTTTGAGTTTATAGAATATGACCTTATTTGGGATAAAATTGTTTAATGACCTTTGTTGTATACATCTTATGTATATGACCTTATATGTAATTGGTCCTTAAATGTAATTTTGCAACAAATATTATTGCAGAAATTGTTTTGAGTTTTAAGTGTTTAAAACGTGCCATTGATAAATTATGACTTATGACATGTCAAGGCACTTTTCTTTCTTTCTTTGGGACTGGAAAGATAATTCATTCATTCACCAATATAAGCAGATACATTATAAAGAAAAACAAACACTCCAGTAGAATACCAGAGGAATCTCAAACCAAAGGCTGAGAGCTACTAACAAAACAAATTAGTGTGGGCGGGCAACCTATCACTAGCATGAACACCAATAAGAGAGGTTAGGGCTCTTTCAACCCAAACATAAGGACTCAACCTCAATTTGTTTAGCTTCACGACTGCATCGGTAACCCGGTTAGCTTTTCTTGCAATCCAATTCCAAACGATAGAAGGGAAATAACCCATGAGCTTTCTAATATCCAGTAAAGGGGAATAGATTCTCTAATCAAAATGCTTAATGTCATTATTCAGAGCCACCACCATCTCCTTTGAATCACATTTAATCAACACATTAACCAAAACTAAAATCTTAGCCAACTTCAAACCCTCAATTACAACATAAGCCTCTGCCTCCAAGGGAGATCTAGCTGAGGTTGAAACATCACATCCTCCCAAAAACTATCCATTCCAGACTCTAATAATCACTCCAGCACTAGATTTTCCATCCCCCGGATCCCATGCTCCATTAGTGTTGATCATGAAAGATTGGGGAGGAGGAAGATACCATATAGCAGCACAGCCATCAATCACAGAAGTCTGTCTTGAGGTAATATAAGTTCTTTTCACATCCCAGTACTCAGAATGAAGAGCATTGGCTTTTGATTTTACTTCATTTGGGCAAACTTTCAAACCTTGATAGCAAGCTACACATCGAGACTTCCATATTGACCAAATATAGCAACTAATAAGAGATATTAGTTCATGTTTAGACCAACCATGATGAGGAGAAATATAAGTATTGACCAAGCAGACTTCAACATGAGTAATAGCTTGGTGTGGTATACGCAATCCAAGCGAACTACCAAACCAAACACTTCTAGTCCATTGACAATTTAGCAGGCAATGTTCAACTGATTCCTTAAACTCTTCACAAATATTGCATAGAAAGTTAGTAGACAACTTTCTTCATTTAAACTCAAGCATGGGATGATATTATTGACTGCTCTCGATAGGAAATGCTTCACTCTCGGTAAAGTCCCAATACTCCAAATTTGTCATGCCCCAAATTTTGGTTTACAAATTGCCATAAATAAACAAAACTCAAAATATGTAAACTCACTCTAAAAACCTGAATCTTTTTTGTTTTTGGTATGTTTACAACCCGAAACTAATCAATGTCAATAATGGCTCAAAGATTTGAATCATATATTACATTTCATGTGTTTACAAATCCAAATCGAATAGTCAACAAATACTTTACACAGTGGAAGCAAGATAAAAAAAATTCAAAATCTAACAAATCGCCACTACAACAATAGAAATAAACTTCTATCTTTGCTGCAAGTCTCAACTAATCTATAAGATTAACCCTAACCCCTACACCATTGAATAATGCACCAGATTGAAAGTAACAAATTCGGTAAACTTTTGCAAGCCCGTATGAGTAACTCAATTTAATGCTTCACTTAACATATACATATAACACTTGCTTATAATATTTCAAATTGAATCAAATTTCATTTCATGACAACAAAAAATATAACAACGATTTCATCAACAAAACCACAGTTTCAAGTTGAAGTTAATCTCCTGCATCAAAATTAGTTAAGAAGATTTTCTCAGGCAACATAACTCACTAAGATCAATATCACATATCATCTCAAATTCACGAATCGTACATCATTTTCAAATACGAAGAACACAACATCATTCTTTCTCTTAAAGAATTACACATCGTTCCCACAACAAAATCAGAACTCATGATAAGTAAAACAAGAGAATTAAACCACGCCACTCATGGGCCATAAAAGAAGAATACACTCAAGACTCCTTTTAAACAACAACAATGTTCATGTGGCAGACATACTAGAGCTCTAACTGATTAGATATCTCGACTTCATAACCACCGTCACTTATGACCTTACAGCCCGGACACAAGTAACCGACACTCATGACCTCATAACATGGAACAAGAGTGACAACCATCTCAAAAACTACACTCGTAACCTCATATCACGGATATGAGTGACAACATAAACAACTGACTCTGACAACCTCATATTACAGTTACTAGCGACACACATCAAATCAATCACACCAAGACATCTAAGAAGGGAAACACAAGACCAACACACTTTAGACATCACACCAAATCATTTAAGAATGTTATCTTAAAACAACGGTTTTCACTTACATATGAACCGTAGATGATCAAGTTCATAATTTAAAAGACAAATTAATTTCTTTTCGATGACTATCATTTTCACAACAAAACACAACTCGGTGAACCAATCAAGTGAACTCCGTTCACAACATAAATACAGTGATATTATTAACCTCAAATCATATTGCCTCTTCTCACTTACACCAAATAAACCTAGGAAGCACAAAAATGCCTCCCACAGGTGGTATCGCATATCGCGTATCAGATACCTATACCAATATGATACACCACCGATATGGCTGGATACAACCTGATACAGTGTGAAAGGACCCAACCCCGATTTAGTTTCCTAAACCGGAATCAAACCCCTTCTGAAAACACGAACTTGCAAAAACCATAGAAATTTCGGCAGAGTTTCACTATATTGCGGAATTACCATTAACCTGCACCCGAAAACGCACTTCATTCTATGCCACAAAAGCCAAACTGTGGGCACCAATCCCATCCGGATTTCTCAAAATCATATCATCATAAATAAAGCAATAAGCAAAACTGTACTTTACTGAAATCCGGGGAAAAACATACGAAAATATAAACATCAGAGTATTCAGAGCAACCTCTAGTATATATACATAAATATACAACAGTAGGCTAAACAAGAAACCTATTGAAAAAGAAAAATAGCTCGAATACTAAGCCTCCGACTGCGACGTGCGACACCAGAATCCGAACTGCAAACTGGGCACGGAAACCGAAAAACCCAGGGGAAAGGCAAATAAAATTGTTAGAGTGAGTGGACGAAAATAAACATATGTCTTTCACCATTTACATATCATAAAAATATTGCGATTTCTTAAAATAAATGGAGGTGTCGGACGAATCTCTCAAGCCCGACGGTGATAGACTAGACAAATCTCTCAGGCCTAGTGGGCACATCAGGCGAATCTCTCAAGCCTGGAACTGGACTACCGGTGATCAGCCAAGTAGTCAATGCATCGATACTAAGTAAATGTCATCACCAATAAAACATAAAACAATACCTCCTAAACAATAAATAATCTCAATAATGTACTGGAAATAAATACTGAAACCAAGAACTCGCTACGACAGTGTAAATAAATGTCCACTCACAGATAAGCACAGCGTGCAGACGCGCTAATCCTAAGATCCGGCGGAAGATCCCTCGCCCAACATATGATCTCGATCCCCTGAATAATCACAAAATATCACTGATCAAAATCACAATTCATTACTCTGAACCACACCTCGGAAACCAACCATTTCCGGAAACATAAAACTCGGATAACAAAATAATCTCCGAAAATCCCAAAATACTCCACATAAACCCTCGACTTAAAATCCGGCATCCAAATCAACTCGAAAACCTCAAGGCGATGATAGGGGCGCGATTATGAGGAAATGACATAAAACTTGACAAAATCCAAAAAGTCAACGGGTCACCGGAGCTCCGTCGTTGACCGCCGCCGACGCGCCGTCACCGGAGAGATTTTCCTGCGACCAAGACCACCACAGCTTCTTCTCTTCAATCCAAGCCCAAAACTCTTCTACACCTAGACCCAAATCGGTTGGCAACCTGCTCAAAACCTCCCTGAAAGTCCCACGACCAAGAATCGCAGGAAAACTTTCCCGGCCAATTCCGGCCCCGTCACGCCACCAAAATGCTTCAAACCAAGGGGGTTTTCACCCTTGGCTCGAGCCCAGTCCGTTCCACCCCAAGAACTCACCGGAAACACGCCGGAGAACAACCCACCGTTAAAGCCGATTCCGGCAAACTTTCCCCTCAAAGATCTCCAACCAAACCACCACCAAATCATACCATATATATATATATCAATCGAAAGCCCATAAGACAAGCTTCAAATCCATACCTTAAAATCCGGCAACCGTGCCGTATTCCGGCAGCCACCTCGACGGTGATTCCGTGACTCACTGAGTCAACACGGGTTGACTCGGTCAACTCGACCCAGCTCAGTCAACTCGGTCAAACAGCCCATTTTCGAACTTTTGCGATAACTTTACGACTATTCGGCTATTTATACGTCACAAAACAACTCTATACACAATTCGGATAACTCAAACTCGAACGGATAAACACGACTAACTCGGCAATAATTTTAAATATTCATTTTATATTCCTCGATTATCCGAAAAATCCTCGGAAAGCTCCCACGAACTCGAAATCAAATTCTCTACATTTCCCACGAACAAACCCAAATAAAATTCGTGTCCGAAATTTAAGTCGTGAACGAAATTGCATATTTGATTAATTACGCTAAACCACAATTACTCGTAAAACTCGCGGATTAAGCCGATTACTATACCAATTCTGGTCCGGGTCGTCACACAGTGTCAGAATTTTGATACCATCTGGATACGACGGAGCTCAAAAGAGATACGCAGCAGTGTAAATTATGAGGATATATGGGGTATTTATGACATTTTCCAGTAATTAAAATCAGTAAATGAGAAAAATGAAAAGATTGAAACATAATTTCACATTCTCACAACACCACGCCGTTTTTCTCTGTGACTCACAACACCACACCGTAATTCTCATCTCTCCAACTCTGCTAACTACGACGTTGCTCACCTCCATTCACTCAATATGTATGTTGATTACTTGATTAGCTTTCTTTGTTCTTGTTTGAAACTTGTAATTGAACTTTATTCGTTGTTGTTAGTTGTTTTCAAATGAATAGGCAGATTAGCTATTCATCACGTGTTCATGATTCATGATTTCTGTTCATCAATTCATGATTCCATTCATCGAATAGGTAGATTAACTAAGTGATGATCATATGTGTGAGCTTTATTCAATTCTTGATTCCATTTTTCCATCTGTATTCATGACTCATATTAGTGATGTAGTGATATTGTGATGAACTGATAGCCCGCAATCATTAATTAGACTTTATTTTCACAGTGATGGCCGACACTTATACTCCAGCTAGTTCTAGTGTTAGTGTTAATCCACTTAATCCCAGTGTCGATGAACATGAAAACATTTTCAATGATAAAGCTGCATTGTGGCAATTTGTGAAAAAGATTGAGAAAACAAGCCAGGCAAGAGGATGTTGGAAATGGGAGTGGTCCTTTTGCAAGTTGACTTTGAAAGGCTTGTATACTAGAGTGAAGTATCATCTCCTAAAAGAGGGTGTTCTGGTGGGAGTTGCATATTGCACAAAGGTGAATTCTTAAGCACATACTCAGATGGCAAAGATAGTGAAAGATTACAAGGAGAGACAAACAAATGCATCTCCTAGGCAAGTTCATTTGCCATCATCATCAAGAGGCCAAGGGCAAGTGAGTAGTTCTTTGACTAGTTGTTATGGGATGACATTTTCTACATCTTGTGTTCCTAATAAGAGAAAAGGAGGTTCTGGTCCTTTTCACAAAGCTTCAACAATACAGTTAGAGCACAATGTGATGAGGAGGTTGGGATGATGTTTTATACCAGTTGTTTGTCTTTCAACCTTGCAAGAAATCCACATTACTAGGAGTCTTATAGGCACACACCTATTCTTCCATGCTATGTACCACCAAGGTATAACAAATTGTGAACCACTCTTCTAGCCAGAAAAAAGAAAAATATTGAGCACCATTTAGAGTCAATCAAGATGACTTGGCCTTCAAAGGGTGTGAGCTTGTGTAGTGATGGATGGTCGGATCCACAAAGAAGGCCTATAATCAATGTACTAAAATTTAATTGGTGCAAGCGGTAAATTGTGAGGGTGAATTCAAGGATCACAAGTTGGTTGCAAGCCTGATCATAGAGTCTATCAAGCAAGTTGGATATCAAAATGTGGTACAAGTTGTTACTGACAATGCTCATGTATGTTCCAAGGCTGTTAAGCTTATTGAAACCAAATATCCCACCATATTTTGGACACCATGTGTAGTTCATACATTAAACCTTACAGGGAAGACCATATGTACACCTACACTCCCTTCACCACATAGTGATGCAACTCAAGATGTTTATGATGTATGCTCTTGGATCATGTCTATTTTTGATGATGTTGTGTTTATTAGAAATTTTATTAAGAATCATGGTATGAGATTGGTGATGTTTTCAGGGCACTATAACTTGAGGTTACTTTTGATTGCACCTAGAAGGTTGCATCAACTATTGTGATGATGTTGAGATTCAAAAAAATCAAGAATGGTTTGCAACAAATGGTGACCAACCCTAAGTGGGGGGATTATAGAGCTGATGATTATCATAAGGCAGAGCTTGTGAAAGTAAATCTTCTAGATGAGCAATTTTGGGATGATGTTGAGTACATCCTTACCTTCAATGGTCCCATTCATGAGATGATTAGGAAAGCTGACATTGATAAGCCTTGTCTTTATTTGGCGTATGAATGCTGGAATAACATGATAAAACGAATCAACCATGCTATTTACCGAAAAGAAAGAAAGCAACTACATGAAAGTTTAGAGTTTTGGGATTCTATAGAATCAGTATTGATAGCAAGGTGAACCAAGAGCTATACATCTCTACATTGCTTGGCACATTCTTTGAATCCTAAGTAAGTATAACATCTACTCAATTCATTTTAGTACTTTTTGTTATTATGGAATTCCTTATTATTTTTCTATCTTGTTCAGGTATTACAACTTTGTGTGGCTTCAAGAAGACAACAACCGGGTTTCTCCCAATGATGATCAAGAGATCTCTACAGAAAGGAAAGTTTGTATTGCTCGATATTTTACCAATCTCGAAGACCGAAGAAAAGTTGCAATTGAGTTTGTTGATTTTTTCAATTGCACCAATGGTCTTAGTGATGGAGATGCAATTAGAGTTAAGTGTCATATGGAGCCTGTAACTTGGTGGTCAGTTCATGGAGCAAGTGTTACAACTATCCAACACTTGGCATACAAGCTACTTGGGCAATCTTCTTCTTCCTCATGTTGTGAAAGGAATTAGAGTATTTACAGCTTCATTCATTCTTTGGCTAGGAACAAGTTGACACCACAAATGGCAGAAGATTTGATTTTTGTTCATACTAATCTTCATCTTTTGGCTAGGAGACATCCAAGTTATAATATTGGTGTGAATCAACAATCTACATGAAGTTGCTGCCATGACATAAACTTAACTTGCATGTTTTTGTTTTCTTCTGTTTTTGAACTATATTTGAATCTAAATTTATTATTTAATTTTTGTATCCTTCTCGTCTCATATCCTTCAATTTTTTTTATTTTTCTATTTCGGCGTATCGTATATTTGTATCCGTATCCGTTTCAGTACAACTTAGAAATAAATAAATACAACAATCCAACGAAACTTGTCTCATCAATCACCTAAATAATTACAGTTCATACTTAGTAACAACATTCAAATCGCCAAACCATCTATGGTATAATGAGTTACCTGATGCTCATTCACCTAAATCTCCAAGAATCATCACTTACCCAAAATGAATTTCAAACATCTACTGCCAACTACAAAGACCGTAACACCTATTAATTTAATTGATCTTAATTCTATTAATGTCAACCCGTACCCATTTCCACTAAGCAAAATTAACAATACATATCAATTCTTGCACATCAACAACCCATAAAATTTACCTTCCTCCACCCTACTGTGACTTACGTAAACTTAAGCAAGCCTAACAATGAATCAATTTCAATCAATTATCATCAACCCAGCCAGCCACAGTTCGCTATCCAAAACCCAACCTCATGGCATAGACAAAATCACCCAAAACAATACGCATCATTTTACCTTCCGAACAAAATCCACCGAACCAAAGCAACACTCCACTCCTTCTAGCCGCAGCCCCATCGTAGTTATTCTCTCCCACCCAAGGAATGCAAAATCGATATTATCGGCGATATTTCGCCGATATTTCAGTTTTTTGAACTTACCTGAAAAATCCGTGAATATATCTCCAAATTTTCCGAAATTTTTCGAAATTTTCCGAAATTTTCGATATATCCCCGATATTTCCGATATTTTCCGATATTTTCCGATATTTACCGAAATTTTTGAAATTTTCAGTAACTTTTTTAATTTAACAAAATTAAAAGCTTGTCAAAATTTTGCAATGCCTTATCCTTCATATATCATGCCTTATGGTCTTCCAACAAGTGATAACTCATCGTTACAATCACAAACAAATGCCTCAAATGATGATAGCAATGAAGAAAGTCGAGCAATGCCTGGTTTATACTACGAGCTCCAAAATCTTCAAAGACTGCCCCCTGACCCATATGGTTGGCATGTAAGTCAATACGTGCAGAATTACATGGGAGAGCAATCATTTAATGAGTACTCTTCACAATACACACATGATTCTGCACAGAGAGATGAGGAAAATAGTGTGAATTTCGAACCTCATAGGTCCTCTATGTGGTTTTGAAGTATTTATATATTTGATTTTATAATGTGTGATGTGTAACATATTGTACAAAAATGTGATGGTCTAGCCTCCCATTAAAGTTTAGCCATCAAAAAAATAAAAATAGAACTATTAAATTATATTTTAATAGTTATCAGCACTTAACACATACTAATTCATATAGTAATATAACAAATTCATATGTTTTGATGTTTGATCAATATTTTCTTTTTACATAAGGTAGGTAATTGATCATATACCAACCTCCAAAAGTTTCATTACAAATTTCCATATATTTTTATTAGTTTCCGTCATTTCCGTCAGAATTTTCAGTGGATTGATATTTCGTCGATATTTCCGTCGATATATCCAAATTTTGGACTGTCGATATATCCTTGATACCCGATATTTTACTCCTTGCTCCCACCATGTGCAACTCTCTCTCTCTCTCTCTCTCTCTCTCTCTCTCTCTCTCCAATCTTCCGACTCCACCAATTTCTCTCATTCTCTCGTTTCTATTTTTTTTCTCCTTTTTTCCTCCTCCAAACCGGCCGACTTGCAACTTAAATACACTAGGTTAACTCCTAAAGTGGGTCGAGCTTAGGTTTTTTTTTTTTCAAACTGTTAAAAGAAAGGCCAAAAAAACCCTACTCATAAACAAATCTAAAACTCTAATTAATTAATTCTTTTAAATTCAAAAATCCTAAATTGATTTCAAAATAATCCCATTACGCAACCACATTATGTAACCACCCAAACTTTGAGTTATGTGATTATCGCGAGTTGATTGTACATATGTAGTTTGTTAACAACTAAATTATCGGGCAAGAACTTGATTTAAGTTCCTTCGGGGAAATTGTAGAGGATTTGATTTCGAGCTTGTAGGAAGTTTCGGAGGATTTTTTGGATAATCGAAGAATATAAAATGAATATTTAAAATTGTCGTCGAGTTAGTCGTACTTATCTGATTGTGTTGGAGTTATCCGAGTTGTGGGTTTGGTCGGTTCGCGACGTATAAATATCGAATAGTCGTAAAAATCAGAAAATCACACATTTAGACCGAGTTGACCCGTTTGAAGCTCCACCGACCCGGTTTGATTTTGCCGTCGGACCCGACGATTCCGACCGCGTTCTTGGTATGGTTAGAAAGCCCTTGTGATTTCCTATTGATTCATGTATTCATTTGTGAGATTTGGTTGTGTTTTGAGGGAGTTCGAACTTGTTGAAATTCTTGAATTTCGCCGGAATCGGGTGGCGGTTTCCGGCGAGATTTAGCGTCCGGTTGGTTGGGGCTTTGGTTCCCCTCAACCCCTTGAAGATTTCTAGGTTGTAATTTGGGGTAAGGGAATGTGGTTTTAGAGGTGTCGTGGTGGAGACCGACGAAGGAGAAACCGACGAGATTTTCGGGCCAAATTCCGGCCACGGTGGTGGTTGGATGGAGATGAGGTTTTAGGGGTTTGGTTGGGCTTGAGGAAAGGAAGATTTTGGTGTATGGCTCGCCGTGGAATGTCACCGTTGACGCCGCACCGCTGGCGGCGGCGGCGGTCAACGGCAAAACTCCGGCGAAGGGTTGACTTTTGTGGTTTTCAGAGATTTTTATGTCATTTTGCTCGTAATCACGCCCCGATCATAGTCATGAGGTTTTCGAGTTGAAATGAGTGTGTTAATTTGGGACGAGGGTTGTTTGAGTATATTTTGGGAATTTTGTTATCCTCATCGATATTTTGAGCGATACGCTTTTCGAGAACGCGTGGTTCTTGACGTATTTGCTCCGTATGTTGAAATCGAATATTTATTGATCGTATCTTTGTTATTCAGGTGATCTTGATCGAGTAGTTGGCGAGGGATCTTTCGCCGGGCCTCAGGGCTAGCTGTTATCTGTGAGTGGAAATTTTATCCCACATTGATTTTCATACTTTAATTTCCACAATGGATTTGCTAGTCTATGAGTATGCTTTACGATTATGCATTTACGAGTATGCATTTATGATTATAAATTTTATGAGCATACATTGTTTTGGAGACACATGTGATTTGTTTTTATACTGAGTATGGATATATGATGCATCGATGCTATGGCCTCTCGGCTGATCCCCGAGATGCTCCGGGAGGGTTACGTCTATATGAGCACCTGAGCTGTGATTCACAGTACCCAGGAGAGTTACGTCTTTATGAGCACTTGACCCAGGCGTATTGTAACTTTGAGGAAAACGTACTCAAGTTACTGCCTCCACACACACAGTACCCAGGAGAGTTACATCTTTATGAGTACTTGACCTGGACTTGTTTGTTTTGACTCGCATGATTTTATGTGCATTTATTATGAAAAGCATGTTGGATTTATTTATGCGGCATATTATAATTTACGTCCACTCACTCTAACGGTTTTATTATTTATATGCTTTTCTCTGGGCTTTAATTTTCACCGCCCAGATTGCAGTATATTTCCCGTGGTTGCACGTCATCGCAGGAGGCCTAGAGTTCAAATCACACTTTCTTTCTAGTAGGTTCCTGATGTAACTTGCTAGTCTTGTATATTTTGTAATTAGAAATCGCTCTGAAGACTTGTGTAGTGTTGTTCAGTTTGAGTTATACTCCTAAATACTTTCTGGATTTCTTGTAAACCTTGTGTTTTGTTATATATGTGAATTTTGAGAAATCCGGATGGACAATGGTGGTCCACGGTGTGTCTAGGAATTTATCTGTGAAGTGTAATCTTCTTGCAGGTTTTTGGTTTATACGTTTTATAAAGTAGACTCTGAATTTTTTTTTGTAAGTTATGGTGTCGTTAGAGCCTAATTTTGGTTTAGGCAACTAAATCGGGGTTGGGTCCTTTCACATTGACACCAAAAATAAAACCATAATTTACCCAAATAATTAACAATGAAAATTACAAAATTAACTTTCAAACTTTAGGATCAATACAATATGAAGAGGAGGCAGAGTTTGAAAGAGAAGTGGGATTAAAGATGCATTTATAACTAGATTTGGGAGTATACCTTGCAGATTTGAATAAGGGCCAAATTAGTCTATCTGGAAGCGAAGTATCGCCAATTCTCAACTCCTTAATAGCCGTAGTCTCAAAGATAGGGATAAAAGCTTCAATGTGATATGACTTCCAGTGTTTTGATTCACTATCAGAAATACTACTAACCAAAAGAAGAGTGAACATATTGCTGGAATGTAAAGGATGTAGCTTCCCATCATCAGTTTGCATCACCCATCCATCCCTCTAGACTTGAAATTGGGGAGCTGATTTTCAACTGCAAATCTTCTCTCAACTTAGTCAATTGGGCTTATAATGGATTAGCAAGTCGTATTAACCAATTGAAACTTATCAAAACTGAATTTGAAGACTGTCTAGACAATATGTCTATTTGGCAATTTTCATCTCTGATCCAATGGTTAAGTCAAATGAAAGAGACCTAGAATACACTAAGGCCCTAAGTTTGGCACATGAGCATGGGATGTCCAACTTGATATTTCTGGGAAAATATGCCATCCACATGGATTAATATGTCAACCACTTGCTTTTGGCTTAACCATTAGACAATCCAATTTTTTTCTGGTCAAATGTTACCGTTATGCTATCTAAGTGTATTTTGACAAATCCATTAGACTTTCTCTAAGCGGCTTTATTGGCGTAGAGTATCCAGAGAAAACCTCGAGCATTTCTCCTCCATCTTCTATCTCTCTCTCAATAGGTGGGTCAAAGTACGAGATGGGTAAGCTTTCTGATTTGTGTGAGTCAAAGGCTGATCTTATGGCCTGGGGATGAGCGTCTTATAGTTAGACCCTAATATGCACGCTTTATGCTTCATGTAAGGGTTAGGAATCTGAGGTGTACACGACTTAAAATGTTGTCTAGCGAGTGGTCGTGGGCGGAGCTCTTTGCATCATATGGCATGATGTTTGTTTTAGCTTTCAATCTAGTATGACAGACTGGACCATTGAGGTGACCGACATCTCAAATCGACAAGGTGTCAGTTCGAAGGATGTTTTTGAGACACAAAAAAGAACACCTGTTGCCTCATTTCTTCTCTCTTTCTCGAAAATCACAACCACCAATCATTTTCGTCGAATCCTCCACCACCAAACCTCCTTCAGATTTCCTTTTTGCGCCACAATCATCCTGACGACGTTGAGGCCTTTATCTTCATGTCTACCACCGTCTCTCTCTCACTGATATGATCTATGAAGGTTAAGATTGGCGAGATCAAATACTTGGATTGAAAACACATATCCAATGGAATCAGAGCCACCAGTACTGTTTGCTTGTAATCAAGGTAGGATGCAACGAGATATGTACATACGTGATCATTACCCATTGTATTTGGCTCTGGGTGGAGCTTTAGCCCAGACCCGATTTGACCCACAATAATGAAAATGGGGTTTATGAGATTTTCTTCTACCTTCATCATCATTCCAAACCTCTACCTTGAGCCAGCCTGTCAGCATCATTCATTCTCCATCGCTCAAGTCTCGATGTCGACATCTTCGATCGAGTGCTCTTTGGAGAATCTTAGAAGACTCCACCGGACATTGAGTTATGAGAGTCAGTACCATGCCATGGATGAGAAATTCTCCCAACTCATGGTCTCTTTAATGTTCGAGCGAGATATGCTCAAGTTCAGTCAACCACACAATTTTTTGTCAAGGGTCTCAAGGAGCAACAACTTATTAAACGCAGTACTACTTTCATCAGGGATGGAAGAAACGTTAGGCAAGGAAGGGCAATTGCCCACCCCCCCCCCCCCCTCCAATTACAAGCTTTTTATTTACCTTTTATTTCCAAAAAAAATCTCTTTTAGTTTCCAAATCCTAATTAATGTCAATTACTACCGATCAATACATGATTCTCTTCTCAATTTTTCTTTCACGTCTATTCCTTCTCATACTCATGCACATACCCGACAAACACACTACAGTCCATCCATCTTCTTATAATTTCTTTCTTTTCACTAAAAACTACAAACTGACAAGCTAAGGTAATTTATTACTTCTTCTCTCTCAATTTCTTAATTTTCATGATGTTACTCTATGAATTTTACCAATTTTTGTATATCAATTTTCTTTTATCTTGCTTGAGTTCTCTTACACGATCGAAACTTTTTATAGACAGAAAATACGAAAAGATATTTCAAAAGTCTAACACCAGTCACATCGTTAAACCCTGAGTCATCAAAGCCAGCGCCTGCAAAGATTTATAAAAAAAAACTGAGAATTCATCAAAGCAACGCTGTGGAGAACTTGATTTGGATGACCCCCAGCTGATCTTGGTTTACGCCTTCGTATTTCAAGCTATCATCCTAATCTGAGGTCAAGTTCTAAGAGCCTATTTGTTAAGAGGCCTTTGCCAACCTCAAAATTACGATTTTCCTCAAATTCCATTTGGAAAGACATTAAGATGGTTCTGTAAGTCTTGGTTTGATGAATTTTCTACTTGGTTAGAGTACAGTGTTTTAAAAAAGATGGAGTGTATTGTCTTTGTTGTTATCTTTTAATGCCCGATAACTAAGACAGCTAGGTAATGATACTTTTGTTGGTAAAAAAATTGATGATTGGAAAAATAAAAGCTAAGTTGTATGAACACATTGGAAAAAAAAATAGTTTACATCATACTACATGGAAAATGGGTGAAGATCTATTGAATTAGAAGTAACACATTGCAACAATTGTTTAACAACATACCGATCAAGACCGCAGTGATTATAAGACTCATTTGAGTGCTTCAATTGGTGTCATTAGGCTTATTTTACATCATGGGCTTCCTTTTTGTGGACTTCGATCATGGATCTGAAGACTCAGATAATTAGGGGAATTTTTTGGAAATTTTTAAGTGGTAGTATGGTTATTAGGAAGGTATTTAAGTTGTCATACTAAAGAATGCTCTTGAGAATTTGAAACCGACTTCACCAGATATTCAGAAAGACATTGTAAGTGCTATTTCGACATAAATCATCATTGCAATTACTAGTGAAATGGGCAACTCGTTATTTTTTATTCTTGTTGATAAATCTCAAGATATGTCTTTAAAGGAGCAAATGACAATTGTATTGCGTTATGTGGTTGATAGTCATGTCATTGAGCGTTTTGTAGGTATCAAACATGTTGGTAGCACCAAATTTATAGCATTAAAGAGTGTCATTGATGAATTCTTTTTCAAAAATAGTTTGAGCATATCTAAGCTATAGGGGCAAGGTTATGATGGAGCAAGCAATATTCACGGTGAGTTTAATGGCCTTAAAACACTCATTCTGATCACTTACCAAGAGGTGTGATTATCTCTTGTAACAGTGGCTAAAAAGCACAGAGATGTCTCATATTTTTTTTGCTTTAGTCAGCAATGTTGTGAATGTTGTTGGATCATCAGCTATTCGTCTTGAACTTCTTCGAGAGAAACATGCGTATGTAATTTTAGAGGCATTCAGTAACAGTGAATTGACAAGTGAAAAATGACTAAACCAAGAGACTAATCTTCAACGATCTTGTAATACACGATGAAGGTAACATTTTAATACTATTACTAGCTTGATCAAATTATTTGAGCATGTAATGTATGTGTTGCAGATCGTAAGAGAAGATGGGTCGTTTGGTCGACAAAAGTTTGAAGCAAATGTTTTACTGAATTTCACTCAGTTCTTTGAATTTATCTTTTGTCTACATTTGGTGAAGAAGGTATTGGGAATCACAAATGTTTTGTCACAAGCATTACAAAGAAAAGATCAAGATATCGTCAATGCCATGAACCTTATTTCAATTTGTAAGACTCTATTGCTGAATATGAGGGAGACTGGTTGGGACATTTTATTAACTCAAGTTTCATCTTCTTGTGGCAAGTATCATGTTAAATGTCTTGAGATAGATGATATATATTAAGCTAGAGAGTGACCAAGTCAAAAAGGTTGAGGTAATTACAAACTTGCACCATTATCATGTTGGTTTATTTTATTCTGTCATTGATATGCAGTTGCAAGAGTTAAATAGTCATTTTACTAAGAAGAATACGCACGCAGTTGCTTCTTTGTATTACACGTTTGAATCCAAGTGATGCATTCTCTTTTTTTGATAAAGAAAAGTTGATAAAACTTGCTGCATTTTACCCACATGATTTTTTTGAACTTAAACTTGAAGTACTTGGAGAGCAGCTTGAAAATTATATTATTGACATGTGCTATAATGTTAAGCTTACATATTTGAAAGGGATTGCTGATCTAGCATTGAAGATGTTTGAGATAAAAAAGAAGAAGATTAGATTTCTGCATTAGTCTACTTGCTTGTGACATTGGCATTACTCCTATTAGTAGTGATTTCTAGTGTTGAGTGAGTATTTTTTGCTATGAATAGTGTGAAAAATTGACTGCGCAACTAGATGGGTAATGAGTTTATGAATGGCTGCTTGACTGCATATATTGAAAATAAGATTTTTGACAGCGTAGATGACAAGAATAGTATGAAACGGTTTCAAGACATGAAACATCGTCGAGGAAGATTTTGATCATTCATTTTGAGATATGTTATGTATGAATTACTATTTTTATTGAATTTTATCGAGCTTTTCTTGGACGTATAATTTTGTATTAACCTGAACTTCTAAAAGTCCCCCCCCCCAAAGTTTCTTGCGCCACCCCTAGCTTTCATGGATGTAACAAATAATTTCCTAGCTACATCGGTCTATTGTTATGGGAATGTGCACCTGATGGGGGTACTTAAAGCTTTCTATAAGACAGAAAAGATACTTTTGAGCAGGTGCAATCCAATTTTGAGCTGTACTTAAAGGCTTTTCCGAAGCTACAAAGTTACATTCGTTTTAATGAAGCTAACCTAGAGAACCTCCAACATAGGTACCCCCAATAGTAAGGTGGCTATTGTTTTTATAAATAGATCGAGTGGTGAGGAAGAGTAGCTGCTGCTGCTTTTTTGAGTTTTTTTTAAAAAATGGTTATGTTATAAATTACAACTTTATTATCTGTATTTTTATCCTTACTGATGTTCGATTTGCACATGAAGACTCAATTTTAAGAAACATATTCTAAGTTTTCATAGTAAACAACTTATATTTGAGAATAAACACAACTGCAAATTGATGAAAATGAGCATACGGTACTAGAGCAACACAAACTTGAAGTTTTGAATGAATAGTATATCTATATTTAGTTGTGAACTGTATGCCTGAGACATAATGACCGAAAACTTGAAGAATCGGACCGAACTGAACTGAAATGGCCGTTTCAGTTTGGTTTTTAGAAAATATAGTGTGGATTGAAGGAGGAACTGAACCAAATGAATAAAGCTCGATTCAGTTCAGTTCATATTGTTTATGATCTTATAAAACTGAGAATAACCAAATTTTAGTGTTGTTGTACACGTATCCCTATATTATTAGCTACTATTTGAGTTTACGTGACTCTCTCTCTCTCTCTCTCTCTCTCTCTCTCTCTCTCTCTCTCTCTAAACCAAAACCAAAATTTCTTCTTCCTCTAAACCAAAACCTTAAAATGAGTAAAGTTCTGATTCACTCATCAATGAGTAAAGCTAGTGCTACACCTGCAAGTGTTGCATTAGTCCATGCCAAACCTAGTTCTACTTCAAGGCCTCAAGCCAAGAAGAGTCAGAAGAAGAGAAACAAGGTTGTAGATCCTGCTAGCTCTTCTTGTTTTGCTCCAAAGAGGAAGAGATGTTCAAAGACTGGTGCACAACGATATTTTGTGTGGGATTGTGATGAAGTCTTTGAACATTTGTTATGGTTAGTTTGTGATTGGATAGATTGGTATCAGGTTTGTGCTTTCTTGTGATGTCAGATTTTGTGCTTGGACAGATCTGTAATGTTAATTTGATATCAAACTTTGTGCTTGGGTACAGTGGCGGATCCAGGAATTGAAACAGTGTGGGACTTGACTTTCCACCATAAAAAAAAATTCACGGTGCAAGAGCAATATTATATATGCAAAATACTAATACACCTAGAAAGGGGGGACGTAGTGAGCCTTACCCTTTAAATACAAGTTTATACAAAATAAGATTCACAAAAATTTCTAGATGTAACACATCACAATTAACTAAATCTAACTCTACGAGTACCTGAAAGTTCAAATTTGTTTATCACAAAGTCATTGCTAATAGAATTAGCATAGTCTTTCTCAATGTGGAGGACCATACAATCACCTAGAAACTCTCCTTCCATCTTATTTCTAAGCTTGTTCTTGATGTAGTTCATGGCTGAAAATGCTCTTTCAGTTGTTGCTGTAGATACCGGAAGAGTCAAAACTAGACAAATCAATCTATAAAGCATTGGATAAAATTCTGACTTTCTTGTTTGGACCAACAATGGACACAGCTCACAAATAGATGACAAATTCTTAAACATAGCATCATCAAGCATGTCTTTTTCATAGTATGCACACTCTGACTCAAGAGAAAACATCTCACCATCATCAAAATCTTCAGGATAATATTTTCTTGCAAGATCAAGAACATGTTCAGTTTTAAACTTACTGAAATTAGAATGAGGATCCAAGGTTGAAGCAAGACTAAGAAGATCTGTTGCTTGCTTTGAAAATCTTCCATCCAACTCACTTAGCTGAAAATCAATTAGAGCATTAAATATATCAACACGGTAATGATGCTCATTAGTGATAGAAGACCGATGAGATGTACTAGCATGCATATCAGGCATTTTAATTTCATGTTTCTTACAAAATGATTCCACATGTTCAAAGAAATCAGCCCATCCATCTTTCCTTAGGTCTCCAAGCAATTCTTTTGTATGTTTCACAAACCGCATAGCTTGAACAAAATCAAGAGACTTTTGCTGCAATGTCTGGGAAAGAGTCTCAGTAATTTTCATTACCTTGTTCATGAGAAGCAAACAAAAAACAAAGACAAACTTCCGCATTGCTTTGAGAACATCTCCAGCCTCTCTTTGAAGATCCACTGGTCCCTGCTCACTCATATAAACAAGAGTTGTTTTAGATGCACCAAACAATTCAATCAAACCCCTAATTGAACGATAATGTGAGCCCCAACGAGTAGCACCAGCTCGTTGCATACTAAAAATCTGATTGGCCCCTGTACCGGTTTCAAGTTCACCACAAGCCACCAAGTCTGCAATTTCTTCTTTTCTAGCAGCTTTCAAGGCCGAGTGACGCTTGCCGGAAGAGTTCATAAAGTTCACAATCAAACTTAAAATGGAAAAGAAATTCCAAATTTCATGTACCCCCTTGGCAGTAGCATTTAGTGTTAGCTGCAGACGATGAGCAAAACAGTGCACATAATAAGCATAAGGACACTCTTCAAGAAATAATGCTTGTAAACCTTTATAAATGCCTCTCATGTTGCTAGCACCATCATAGCCTTGACCACGCATATTTCTAACTTGAAGTTTGTCCTGAGTAAGAACCTTAGATATTTCATCTTTAAGAGTTTGTGAGCTTGTGTTTGGAACACTTACAATCTTAAAAAAACGTTCTCGGACCTTACCTAGAGAATCAACAAATCTTAAAATAATCGCCATTTGTTCCTTATTAGAAACATCTATAGCTTCATCAACAAGAAGACAATATTTTGCAGCCCCAACTTCTTCACGTATCATACCCCTCACTTGGTTACCAAGAATATTAAGAATGTCTTTTTGAATTGAAGGACTAATATACTTGGCATTTCTAGGAGCATTTTCTATAACTCTTTTAATATCTAGACTAACTCTTCCAAAGGATTTGATAAGCTGCCTAAAAGGTCCTTGATTCAATGACTCTTCGGATTCATCATGGCCTCTAAAGGCAATTCCTTGGCTAGCTAGATATCTAACACTCTCTATAGAAGCTATGAGCCTTAACCGGTTATCCTCTATATCTTTTGCTGATTTTGAACTAAAGATTGGCTCAATTTGGCTAGATGGGTTTCGTAATGCATCCCACTTTTGCATTGCACCATTATGTGATGATGTAATTCCTCCTACATGATTCAGAAAAGCATTATCACTAGGCACAGTCCTCTTCCAATTTTTGAACCCTTCAATGGTGAATGCTTTGTTCAAAGGATTTTCAGTAGCAAAAAGGAAACAAGGAAAACAATATGACCTATCCTTAACTTCTGAATACTCAAGCCATGGATTATCTTTAAACCAAGAAAACTGAAACTTGCGTTGTTGATCACTAAATTGAGAGTAAGGGAACTCACATTCAGGTTGCATTGGTCCCAACAGACTATATGCTCTTCTGATCGAATCACGTTCATTGACAGGATATTTCCATATAGGGCAGTGTTTTCCTGGGTCACGTTCAATAGCATTGGTATTATTCAAAGAGTCAATACCACTGCTTTGAATCTCAGGAGGAATTAATGGAGAGCTTGGTGTTGGAGCATCACTAGCAGTAGCATCACCACGATCAAACTTTGTAAAGTATGAACTGATCAAGTTTTTCTTCCTTTTTTTTGGTTGCTCATTCGACATGCTACAATCACCTATACAATATGAATTAAGAAACTTTTGTTTAGGAATTCTGTAATACAGTCAGTTATAGGCACATCAAGACCCCAATTCTCAAACACCAACTTTTAATCCTTTTGAGACTTTGAGATCAATAACCTATTCAAAACAAATAGAAAAGTTATAAAATGACAAGAACAATAGTTTAAAAGTAACAATGGAAGGGATTGGCAGCTAATAAGATATCTCCAAATCCCTAATTTTAATTTAGATTAAACACTTACAGATGGTCCCAGATGGTCCCGAGATGGAGATGATGAATCAGTTGTTGAGTACTTGAGTGGCGGGAGATAGAGGATGATCGATTGCTTCATTTGCTTGGATCAGTTGGATGGAATCGAATCATAGAGTCACAGAGATAAAGTGAAGAAGTGGGACGACAGCGACTTGAGAGGAGAGAACTGAGAAGCACCCTTTTTCTTTGTTTTCAACGAAAGGGAAAAGGGGAGAAGACTTTTAAGTTGGACTTGTCCTTGTTTAATTGAGTAAGTCCAAATAAGTCCAATGCTATGTGGCAAGCCCAAGACCATACAATCATCAAGATCAAGTCCAATATTAACCAACAGATTGCCTGGGACTTGATCATTATAGATATCATGTACCCTATAAAAAACCAATACATACACATAGGAATTTTTTTCTCTATAAAATTTTGGGTGGGACTTGAGTCCCACTCTTCATAGGCATAGATCCGCCTCTGCTTGGGTAGTTGTGTTATGGTTAGCTGTAATTTTGGTCATTAGAATGATGAAAAAAAGTTCTAATTTCGATTTTCAAATACACAATAAATAACCAAAAAATCGATGGAACCGACTCGAACCGAATCAGTTTGGTTCCATTTCGATTCCAGCGTTTAAATTTGCATAACTGAGCCGATATAAAGTTTGCTCAGTTCAGTTAGGTTCCTAACAATTTTTACCAATAACCGAACCATTCCAGGCCTAGTGAACTGCGTTTCTAATAATGTCAACAAACTTTACAAATTATAAATCTTCTCTTTTAGTTGAGGGGGAGTGTGAGAGCCTTCTCGAGCTCCCTTATATGCTCAATACAGCTGATAATGCAACAAATCTTTTATTTGAGCTTGCGATTTTCCATGGATGGTGAGAGTATTTTTTTAGAGAGTTTTATTCAATTAATAGAGAGCGTCCTTGTTCACTAATTTGGAGATGACTCATCAAGACTCGAGAGCGTTCACATTCATCCTTCAACTTCTTCTTTTTTTCAGCTACTTGTCCTTCAATGTTTTGCGTTTTGGGATATATGCCAATGCTTTTTCAACTACTGATGAGATTCGAACACATGATATCATTGATCATAATATGAGTCCTTACCACTAGACTACTTTTTTGAGTTTTATTATCTTAACAATTTTGTTTTTATTAGATGCCTTAATATAAAAAATTTCTCTGGTTATGTCGTTGTAGTTTCTCGACCATATTATCCGATGCTTAGTCAAATGATATGTTAACATTAATCTTCTTCCCGTTTAAGTTTATGTTTCGTCTTACTGTTTCTGGTTCGCCGTTTGTCATTTTCTTTGTACATACTTCATTTGTGACATCATATTTTTTATATTTAAAATAGACATATTGTTTCTTTTATAGATTTATTATTTTTAGTCCCCCCACATTAAAATTTGGATGTGGACGTAGATATGGAAGATCAGAGGAGATGATTACCTTCCTTCGATTTAGATTTTGTTCTTTAGATGTAAAATAATATAAGGATGTGACTACTATTTTTCTGTGAGACATGGCTATTTCTAGCTAATTGGTTTCATTTGATATGTTTTTATCACAATCATTGATCGATATACCAATGCAGTTGTTTGATAAATTATGTTTGTACATATATTGTATGAACAATGTTATGCACTAGTACCTTATTAGAAGTAATAACAAATACAAACCTAGCACCAAGACCCAAGGCACCACTTATAACAAATGAAATTAACTCTTTTTTCTTTTTTTAGAATGTCCCAACTATAAAATAATTAGTAATTATTACAAACTCAACGTAGCTAAAATTCTCTAGCATTGAACATATAGTAGTCAGCGACAAACTCAACGTAGCTTAACTGATCACCAAACTCAACAACTAGTATTTCTTCACAAACTCAATACTGAACTAGTAGTCATCAATGCTCCATTTTTCAGTAAAAGTGGCCGGAAAATCCTGTGAAACGTACCAAAGTTTTTGAGATGGATGCCTTTTAGAATATTGAGTTTCTTCTTTAAGGGTTCATGTGGTGGTTCAAATTTTATGAAATGAAACATAAAATATGTAGATCTTGTTTTAAGCACCCCAAAGTCACCATAAACTTGTTCACAACCAAAGAAATTCGTTTATCAATCTCAGCCTTACACAATGCCAACTTCATCTTCAACTCCACCGTACCACCATTTTTTCCAATCAGTCACTATTTTTCCCTTAGTCACCATGAAAATTCTCATTTTTAATTTTTCATTGAACTCTTTCTTGAACTCCTTCTAATGCGTACGATGTTCTAGAAGATCAATAATATGACCTTCACATTTAATCTCATGGTTTATCATTACGTTTGCTGGTTTTTCATCCAACATATTTTCATTTGTCCACCGGTGTGGATGTTAGAGAGTGATGCATACATGATGACCTCTGTCAGCATATCAATGAATTCTTGATCAGTTGTTGGTGGTTTTCTCAGCAAAATTTGATTCACATACTCTATAGCAGTGGTTGCTCCAAAGCCGGAAGAATTTGGAATTCACATTGTAGTGACCACATTTTCTTACAACAACTTATTATCTTGAATTCTAACTCTATATATAGTTGCCTCATCATCAACATAACTACACTAATAAAATAAATGAACTGCAACATTAACTTGTATAGTAATATTATACACCGTTTACAACATTGAAAATACAACATAACAATTTCTACAAAATTACACCAATAATTAGACACCAAATAAAATCAACATCTACAAAAATATTGTGAATAGTTCACAACATTAAATAGTAGCATAGCCATTTATATAAAATTACACCAATACTTATCTCAAGTAAAAATCTTAGACTTGAGCACAAATGAAGCTGCGAATTAATGGAAATGAGCATGTAGTACTAGAGAAACCAAAAGTCGATGGTAGGAATGAATAATATCTACATTAAGTTGTCAACTGTGCTTTTTGGTAATATACCAAACTCTACAAATTACTAATATTTTATTTCAATTGAAGAAGAAAGGGAAAGGTTACATGATCACGGTTGAAAGAAAAATGATGTTAGGACTATATGTATCATTTAATTTACTAACATTATTATACTTTTCATGGCTTCCGTCGACAAGATGGGTCTTTCGGTCTAAGGAAACGGGTTGATGGAAGTGTAGTTTGTCGGGTTTTGTTGCGACGTTAGTTTTCTGTATATGGTTGGGAGGCTAAATTGGTGGAGTGCGGTTCGGACAATGTTGGGGCAATGGGTCGGAGATGGTGGTGCATCATGGTTTATTGCTGGTATTTTAGTGTGTACTGTTAGTCTTGGATGGAATCAGTTTTGTAGGTCTCGGCTTGGGTTTCTCCCTTTTGGGCTGCTCTTGGTTATTCAATGCATAGTAAGTGTATATAGGCAACAATGGTTGTTCGTTGGTGGGGAACGGATAACACATTAATTTCTGGAATTCAAACCGGTTGAAAAAGCCTCTAACAACAATGTCAAACATAAGGCATGATCTTTGATTGTCTTTCACTACTATAGTTAGTGAATATATGGATAAGGCTTGGTGTTTAGGTAAAGATCCAATTTTTGAATTATCCCAAGCCAATGTCAACCATATCCCAAATCTTATTATCCCAAGCCAAACAACCTATTACTTGGGATATGATTGACATAGTAGTGAAAGACAATGGTTGTCTTCATCATATCAATGGAAGCTTCTCTCATTGACATGGTGAAGATCCCACATTATAGTGTTGATGATTATTTCATTTGGTCAGGGACATTCTCTGGTTATTTGTCTTGAAAAGTAGCATATGCTGCCAGGGACGGATCCATGATTCTAAACTTGGGTGGGCTGGAGTTGAACCAAATTTTTTTTGCCAAGAAAATGGAAAAAGTTGTGTAGAAAGTTGCAACGAAAAAGTAAATGGAGACAAAAATGAGAAGAAACTTGAATAAGTTGTGAAATATGAGTTTTAGCGAGATTTGAACATGTGTTAGAAGTGGAGAAACTATTCACCTTGGCCAACTAAACTCCAAGTTAGTTTATAACTCAGGTTCACATATAATTGTTTTATATCCAATCCAATATTTACCCTGGGCTACAGCCCATGTAAAAAGTGGCTAGATCTGCTAACGCCGCCATCTCTCCTAATCTTCCTTTGATTGAATGGGGTAAAAAAATTTGGCATCCTTCAATCCAACGTAAGAAGAGTTTAATTGTTTGGAAAGTGTTTCGTGTAAGGGTATTGATTGATTAGTACCTCCAATGACTTGGAAAACCATGCATCTTTTCTATAGATGCAATGTTACCAAGCTCTTATGGTAGTGGCTTGTGTCGTTGCATGTGGTGATTTTTTTGGATTTTCAATCCATATATAAACTTATTTTATTAGGTGATAGTGAACACCAATCTCCCTCTTTCAAGCTTCTTTGGGTAATTGCCACATGCAACATCATTTGATGTGTGTGGCAAGAGCATAACCAAATTCATCAAGATGGCACAAGATTTAATTTTCAGAGACACAAGAGTTTGGTTTGGTAATTGGTGTATGAATCTGCTGCTCTAGTATTCAAGCCTGTGCACTCGGATACACCACAAACATCTTTCTTTTCCTTTCTTGGGCTGTCATGTTTACAAGTGTGTGCCATTCCTACAAGAGTGTGCAATGACAACCTCTATTACATGGTTAGATAAAAATTAACACAGATGGTTCCTTTAATGATAGCCGTATTGGTTGCTTTGGTGGAGTGTTACGTGATCATCTCTGCCTATTAAGAGGTTTTTCCTATCATGCATAGGTTAGTAATGCTTTGATGTTGAAATTGCTACAGTCATTAAGGCTATTGAAGTTGCTAGTGCATTGAATTATGATCATGTTTTACTTGAGCTTGACTGAATGTTGGTAGTCAATTTGTTCACTAAACCTGATAATGTTCCATGACGTTTTCGAATGCAATGACTTTGGTGTATTTCTTTTACCAAAAGCATAAATTTCAAAGTTAGTCACATTTATCAATAGGGCAATGTCTTAGTATATGCTTTTGCTAATTATGGAGTTGCTCATGAGGGATCAATTTGGTGGATTAAAGTTCCAGATTTTGTTATAGCAACTTATAAAAGAGACAAAGTTCTTTTCTTATGTATAGAGTTTGTTAGTTTGGTCCTCTTTTTCATTGTTTGTTTGGGGTGGTTTGGTCTAGTCCCCATCCTTTGTAGTTCTTTTATCATTAATAAATAAAATTATTTAAAAAAAGAGTGTATCTATGCCTTCTCGTAGAGGTGTAAGTTCATCTTTGATGATCTTTAGATATTCTTTTGAGGTTCTAACTAACCATACTACAATTATGTGTTGGGTCTTAGTTAGAACGTTTTAGTTTGATTTTATATCTTTTTTTTTCCAAGGATGAACTCAACATTAAGTTGAGCTCATTGGTCTTTAAAGACTAGTAGTTTATTCCGCAGTGATTAATGCTAAAATCTTTGCTAATCTCTCTTGGAACGTATTACTGCTATGACTTTTCTTCACAATGAAAGATTGTTCTTACTGATCAAAATCGTTATACTTTTCATAAATGGCCATTGGAATTGCCCACAAGAGTATGGGGCATTCTTAGCTCTTAATAGATGAAGACAACTTGGAAGCATGCAATTAATTATTGGGGATTTAAAGATCTTAAGACAAGTGAGATTCTATAAAGAGAACATGGTTGATGCCTGCTATTCTACACTGCGTTGGATTAAGTGGCAGAACTTTGTGGTACAAGCGATTAGAGATGTTGTTGTTGCTCCTATAGGCACAATGTTATTCATAACCGGATGTTTGAAGGAGAGCTTGAGAGCCTTCTCGAGCTCTCTCAAATGCTCAATACAACCAATAATGCAACAATTCTTGTCTTTGAGCTCGTGATTGACCATGGATGTTGATAGTTTTCTTGTCGTCGAGACTTGAGAGTCGTCCTTCAACTTTTTTATTTCAACTACACATCCTTCAGTGCTTTTTCAGATACATTCTTACAGTGAAATGCAAAAATAAAAAACTATAAGTCGAGACCCAAAATAGATTGTATCTCATTATGTAGAGAGAGAGAGAGAGAGAGAGAGAGAGAGAGAGAGAGAGAAGATTATATAAGGGGACAACGTTTTTTGTTTAATGAGTTAATTCTGCTACGTCTTGGGTTTCTACCCTGTGTCATTTGTTATCAATATTCTAAAAGTCATAAATTGGAGTCAGATCAGTCAAGGGACGAAACGACAAATTGGAGATTAGTCGGATTTGCTATTTTAAAATTAAATTTAATAATTTATTACATGACATAACTAAAACAAGAAAATAATATCCTTACAAATAAATGAAAGAAATTAGAAGTACTTAAGTAAAATTAAACAAAAAAAATTAATATTCATACAAACAAATTAAAGAATTTACAACTACTTGGATGTCTAAATAGTGTTTTGTCAATCGTTGCATTGCCTGATAAGATAATGAGAGTTGAGTAAGGGTTCTCTCAACGACTCAACATTCAACATGCTTTACGATTATCAACTTATGCAATTTTTTTTTTTAAATAGTTATGTACGTTTTACTTTTAAAAAAAAATTCTATTGACTCAGTTAGTCGGGTCAACTTGACTTTTACCGGTTTTTCCGACTTTGATCATATTTTTAGACCAACTTGCTCAAATCAATTCGATTTTGAAAAATCTTTGTCTAGTCACAGATCAAATGGCTACGGAAAAAACATTACTACGCAAGAATGACATCGTTGTGGGTATATTCTTTTGATATGATATAAATACCCTGTGAACTATTCGTTTGGATAATTTCTGCAATTTGGTGACAGAAATCCAGTCCATAACAAGGATTATACAGGAGCAGATGCCACCAAAGCCGTAGAATGACAGAAAAACATTAAGCCCCCAAAATTTATGCAATCATACTGACTTCAAGATCACTCAGGTACTCACCCTAGCCATTGTCAATACCACACTCCAGCTTACACAAGGATTTCAATCCACATTCTCTACCCTTACTCACTAATCTCATACTAAAACATCATCGCTACTCTCACCTCACACATATCCTATACCATCTCATGACATTGCATCAACAATGCCATAGCAGTGATCGCAAAAGAAGCCGTCTGGCCTCACATCACCAGTCTCCACTCGAGGTTTTAGGCCACACTAATCTCCTCCCACTCATCAATTACCATTCCTACATAACATCTACTGGTATGATACATTTATACTAGCAAGAAATTCATGTACCTTATTGGCAATACACAGTGATAGTAAATGTAACCATGGGAAAAACACTGAACAATTCAACTCGCACCCATCACAATTACCAACATAAAATTACATTTACCAATTGAAATTCTCCAACAAAAATCCTTTTCTGTCTCATCAAACCCAGAAAACACACAGCACATTACATTGTGAATAGCAAGCAAGCACACAAATTGTTGATACTAGGTAGAGGAGTCCCTAGTGTTCCTTAGTCTATAAACAATCCGACCTCTAGTAGTATCATAGCGACTGACTTCAACTTTGACTCTATCCCCAGGCAAAATCCTGATGAAACTCTTTCGGATTTTCCCAGAAATGTATCCGATGATGTTGTCGGCGTTGTCTAGTTGGATTCGGAACATACCGTTGGGGAGCGACTCGGTGACAAGACCTTCGGCGCTGAACTTCTGCTCCTCCACTTTAGGCGACGACTTAGCCATCGCGACGATGATGTCGGGACAACGCTTGGAGATGAGGAGGGTCGAGGTTCCGCCGACAAGGAAGTGGAGCTGAAGAGGTTTTGGGTTGGGTTGGAATTTGAGGGAGTGGAGGGCTGGGCGGTGGAGTGACGGCGATGATGATGACGTGGAGGTTAACATGGTGGTGAGGGAGGAGAAGTCGTCAGGAGATTGGGTTGGGGATTTTAGGGGTGGATTGTTTGAGGATATTTATGTAATTACAACGACAAACTTTTACGGTTTTGATTTTTCCCTGACGTCATCTGAAGCCTTCCTCTCAGAATTAATATTTATAGGAGGCAACTGAAATTTGAGAGGCTTCCTTGTGTGCCATCATAGCTAGACCCCTTCAGCAGTTATCACATCTGCAACTGTTAAATTGCTCAAATTGATGTATATCTCTACTAATATAAAGCCAAGAGTGACTTTTGGTGTCATCCCATATCAAATTATGGAAACTCGAAAATATCCCTATGAAAAAATAAAAGCATTCCCAAGAAAAAAAATATCTCTACTAATATAAAGCCAAGCGTAGCTTTTGATGTCATCCCATACCAAATTATGGAAACCCGAAAATACCCCTATGAAAAAATAAAAGCAGCCTCAAGAAAAAAAAACAGAAAAGAAAGATAAAGAAAAGAAAAACCCACGGGAGACAAAAAAAAAGGTGAACAACAATTTTGCCCAACAAAAACTGTCATAGAAGTGAATAAAGTAGTGAGTGATCTGATTTAACACGTGTGTACACACGGGTGGTTAAGCTAGTATATATAAATGGAGGACATTGTTGTAATGCACCAGAGAAAAAAGAATAAGAGAAGAAAAATCAGGTGGGAGACAAAAAAAAGTGAAAAACAGTGTTGTCCAGCAAAAATTGTCATAGAAGTTGATACAATAGTGGTTGATCTGATTTGACACGTGTGTGCACACAGGTAGTTAAGCTAATATTATTATACACAACCGAGTGTACATATAAAAATGTTCCCCATGGGATCAACCGATTCCCAACAGCACGAGGAAAAGACATGCCGTGTTCCACTTCACTTTTAGCAAATATGGGGAATCTCATGTCATCTATAAAAGGATTTGGGTAGCTGTGGGTCTTGAAGTCATTAACAAAAGTACCCTTCCACTCTTTGGGCAGAACTTGGCTACTTTCTCAATCTGAGCAGACTCACAAGCCTCAACTGCAAGTTGAAGACTTAAATCATCCGTGTGACTACCAAATGTAATATTTTCAAAATAATCCTACTCCGTCGCTGCTTTGTTGCTCCAAATATGCAATTAAAGGACACACATCTAGCACAGCTTACAGGTTTGGCATCAGACAAAGCTAACCATAAACACCAAAAGCATACATTACATTTTCGATCTGACTCAAAAGCCTATATAATAGGACATGCAGAACTTCCACTGATGACGAATTATCAGAAATGGACTGTTATTTGACAAGAACACGGACTTAGACTTGAAAAACTTTTGGGACCTTTTCATAAGCATCCAACTCCAAGTTTTGAGGAAGAAAGATACAACCCTCAAGCTTCTGCTGCGAGAATGTGATCACAGAAAACAGTAGACATGTGACAGAGATAAAGAAATCCAAATCGGTGGAGTAAAATCCAGACATAGGACTTGCGAACACGTATGGCTCCTCCAGTACCATATATGAGGTGCGGGTGCCAGTCCAGTATAGATCATACGCATGTGGTAAAACTCAAAGAAAAGTTGTTCCCATGTAGAACCAGACTGACGAAGAATTCTCCTCTGATATGCAGACCATGTTGATAAGGATTTGACTTTTTCGCTTAAAACTGTTCTCGAAAATAACAGAGTAGTTAACTATCTCGATTCACAGATATTCGAATACTTAAAAAGTAAAAACGATAAGTAAAAAATAACACCAGAATGTTTTTTTTAACGCGGAAACTCTACAACCAGGGAGAAAAATTGTGTGTCCCTAACTCTTGAGGGACAAACATTTTCACTACGAACAACACTTCTTTACAAGACTTTTGTACTCTGGGGATACATAACCCGTATGCTATCCTAACCAGTCTCTCTACTAGTTCTACAGAGCTACACTTTCTCTTGTGTCTAAGTGTTTACAAATAAAAGGTTTTCAGAAGCATCATATAAGAACTTAACTATTTGTAAGCTAATTCTTCATGAGCAGCTTCTCGGGTTGAGTCCTACCATACCAATCTCAATGGAGTGCAACAATGCATATGAGTTTGAATGAAAAACTTGTTTGTGCAATACTCTAAGACTTACATGCAGTAGAAAGGAAAGCTTAGAGAAACCCAGAAGAATCTAACACATTTTAGAAATATTCACAAAAACTCTCTAACTCAACTACCGAGCCAAGAGTGCCCTATTGTTCTTATATATGTTGATAGAGACAAGTACTAAGGACAGCAACGCAAACAAAGCAACAGAACAGTGTATGGACAGTGCTCAAAAAGGAGAAACCAGGATGTGACAAGTGTATGCTCAGGTCAAAAGGAAACAGCAGACACAAGCCTTCCTTAAACATGACTAAGATTCAAAACGAGGTAAAAGAGCTCTCTGCAACACACTCTAAGTAGTGACAAAACCATGATAGGGCAAAAGCTCTTTTCCAGAAATCAAGCTATCTAGCCCACACACACAGGGTTTCACAGAAACCCAGTTGTAAAGCTTTTTCGCAAACTTCAATGAGAAAGGTCACAGTTGAGAAAAAGCACGATTTGAGAGACAAGCTATCTAAACCTTTTGAGTAGTAAGTCAATACACATAGCCTTCCTAAAAAGAGCCTTTTTCAACTGGTAGGTGTGGGAGTCAGTTTTGGCCACCTGGGCTTGGGATGGATGAGCTCGGGTAATGTGATTCTTGGCGAGGTTCGATGGGGCCAGATATGGGCCTAGGGTCGGACGATTTAGGGTTCGATCAAGGGCCGAGTGATTTGTGGGTTTCTAGAAGTCTCTAGATTGATGTAGAGTCTTCTGGAATATTCAATGGACATGACAATCCTAAGTAAGATCAGACCTCAAAGAGGCTGCGCAATCTGACCTCAAGGGATAGTTTGATCGGACCTTGGGGGTTTGACAAGATCCGAAGAGGAAAAAGAAAGATTTGTACGTGTCCTAGTAGGATTATGCCAAAGGGCCTGTGGTAATCATGAGATTTGATTGGTCCTAGATACGAAGATCAATTCCTTAAGTGAATTCCTCCTATTCGAAAGTAAAGTAAATCCTATTCAAAATGGATTATGCTTAGACTTGACTCGATCACTATATATAGACCATCTCAGCGTGGTTCAAGGTAACATTACTCTCCCCAATTTTACTATTCGATTCTTGAGATAAGAATTGACTTGAGCGTCGGAGGGTCTAAGCACGGTACCACACCGTGCTCCGACTTGTTTTGCAGGTTCACGAAGATCTAAGCTGAAGTGAGATAAATCTGCTCTCAAAGTAGGGAGTTTTGAAAACGAGCCATAAACGAATACAAATATCTTAGGGTAAACTAGACTGTTTTGGGATAGGTGGTAAGGATGCCATCCTCAGTGAAAAACTATGGTATGCACATGTATGAGACTAGATGATTACTACGAGATTGGTGGGTCCAAGTCTTCAATCTTCTTAGTTGATCATCCTTAAATATGTGTTTTGTTACTGTTAGGAAATGCCAACTAAGTAATATGTCTTCAATCTCCTCCTTTGGCATCCTAAACAAAACACACTTTGTACCACATTATCAATCACAGATCAGACATAAGTGCACACTGATATAATCCTGCATATAGCTTAACAATATCAAGTGAAAGCAACAAGAAGATTTATTCATCCAGGGATAGGACCAAAGACTACCATCCTGATAAACATAATATTGTAAAGGTACAAAAAGAAACACCTAAAGGAGTTGATCCTAATGTTTCCAATTCTCCCTATTTTTGTCAAGGAATGACAAAGGGAAAAGAACAACAAAAATAATGTGCATAATAAGAAACCACAGCCTAAACAAGAACGCAAGAGAAACTGATCCTACAACATCCTAAAGACCAGCACTACACAGCATATCCAGACGCATCAAAGCGGTCTACATCCTTATCTTCATCATCAATACCAACAGTCTTGCCAGACTCCTCCTCAGAAGATGCACCTTTGCTGCTTGAAGAAGAATGTAAGCCAAGAATGGCGGGAGTGGAGCCACGCTGACTGGCGAGCAGTGAAAGAAGCTCGAACTTGAAAACAACAACTTGAGCATCCATGTAGCCCTTCATCTCAAAAACCACAACATATATTATGGCTTGGAGATCGATCTTGAGGAAGGTGTGTTTCATAGACTCAAAGTATTCCTGAGACTAGTGAGCAGACTTGTTAATGGTAATAACATCCACCAAAGTAAGCTCAGGACCCATTACATCACTCTTCTAGAGAGGGACACCAACAGCATAACAAAGAAGGGTAATCAAAGAGGGAAAGACCAGAGACTTGGTGACAAACTCACGGTGCTTAACACCAGTGGTTCAGATGGCTTGAAGTATTCAACAGGAAATAGAGGCATAAGGTGATTCTTTCTCATGTAAGCAATCAGAACGGCTTACTTCTTTGGAATCTTACTGGTTTGAGTAGCAGGAACAAGAAGAGAACAAACCAAAAACCTGAGAGCCTTAAACCACTCGGTCATGCATTTGTTGGTGAGGTGAGAAGTACCAACAAGTGTAGTGGGGGCAGAGGTGTAGAGTCTCGTAGTGAGATCATCAATAGACTGGGTCAAAAGGAAGTCTCGAACCCGATCCAACCTAGAATCCTGAGTGAGTGGGAGATGTAGGACAGAACGCATCCGGGAGGAGAGATGTTGACTGAAATGTTGACGACCGTCACAGTGATGGGGTCCTTGGAACGCAACTGGACCTTGTCAGGGGTATCCAAAGGGAAGTTGGCATAGAAATCCTGAACCAAGGTATGATTATAGGGAGGTAGGGAGTTGAGAGCAATGACCAAATCCGAGACCAAGGCCAAGAATTTGGGGATGAAGAGAGGGGAAATCAATCAGATGCTCTTCCACGATTGGGCGATTGATGGTTATATACCCAAACACATCGAAGGCATCATCCGAACAAAAATGTTCTCGGGGAGGAAGATGAGAAGCCTCACCGAAGCATTTCTTAGGAGGAAGCTTGGTTCTGGAGACAGTAGAGGGGGTTTTGCCTTTGGCCGAGAAGCCCTTGCGAAGAGAGGCAGGTGGTGCACAAGAAGAGGAAGTGGTCTTGGCTTTGACAGAGGCCACGACAGAGGCATGGGTAACCCACTTTGGTAGGGGAGGAGTAAGCTCACGATCCGAGTCAAGGGGATCAAACTCAGATTCTAAGCCAAACTCGGTAAAAGACCCAACAATTCGAGTTACAGATGCCTTGCTTTTCCCAAGTGACACAGGAGGAGAGCGCATAGGAGCATCATGTCCCGGAGATGGAGGATTTGTGACAGGGATAGAACCCAGATCCGGTTGCGAGGATGGAGTAGGTGAAATCACAGAGGGAGTTGGAGTAACCTTTTGCTTCTTGGGAGGCCTGGGCTTGGTAACAGAGGCGCCCTTGCGCTTGTAGGTAGCCATGGGAGCCAGAGGGGGCCGAATGGAGCTCCCAATGGCTCTCTAGAGGTTTTTCTTTTATGCTTTCTCTGATGGCTGTCCTCTATGGTTCAGGGAGCTTCTTGTGTAGGAGGTGTACCAAGTCAGTATTTTCAAACTCTCCTATTGTGCAGTAGTACTCTTGGAATTCATTCAGATATTCTTCGAAATACTTCATATCGCAGATCTTAAAAGCATATATGTTGGATTTTTCTATCTCTTTAGTTTTTTCTCCAACATATGAGATGTCTCCGCAGAATTGATCATAGAGCGAAGTAGCAAGAGTATAGTGATTTCTGTTTGTCTTTATGTCTTCCAACAACTTCTTTCCTCTAATCGTCTCTTTGAAAGGAAAATAATACTTCTTTGCTATTCCTATGAGGGTTGACTCATAGATTGTGTACATGTCTTGTGCTTCAAATCTTTAGGTTGAACATGATGCCACGAATAGACTAGTTGCCAATTCGTCGATGGTCTTTTTCTTGTCTAGAGCTTTGTCTAGATCAAGCCATACTCCTAGTTGAGTGATTGGCACCTTAGGAGTATTTTCTTGTGGAATGAATCTCTGGGAGCTTCTTTCTCCCTTGTTTCCACTAAGGCCTTTTCCGTGCGGAAGTTTAAGCTTTCCACCAATCCTGAATAAGGTGGTCTGTGCAGATGATGGTTGTGAAGATTCTGCTTCTTCCATGTCTTCATCTTCTGTTCCTTTGGTTTCTCCTGCTTCTTCATATAGAAGAGGAAATACTTTTCTTTTCTTTTTGAAAGTGAAACTCTCGATCTCTTTGATCAATTGTTCCAATCTCAAGGGATCTTCACACTCTTCTGCTTCCTCATAAAGCTTGAAGAGTTTTGATTTGGACTTTCCTGCTCTTAGCAAGCTGATATTTCTTTCTAACTCAGCATCTAAATCTTCTTCCATTACTGGATTGGCTTTTATCAAGATTCTGGTACTTCTAGCACCACTTTCTCTGGTAGAATTGCATCTTCTGAGGGGTCTAGAGCTTTCTCCTCTGAAGCTTTCGAGGGATACGTCACTGTTTCTGTGTCTTTCAAATTTGAGGTTGACGTCTCCAGTTTTTCTGTTCTTATAGATCCCTGCCCCCGTGCTTTCTGGTTTCTCCTTTGGACCAGATAATTTTCACTCTAGTGGAAAAGTTACTTCATCCCATGCTACCTTGTGAATCTCTTGATTATGGTTCTTGAGATTTGTAAGGAAACCAGTGGTAAGATCTGGGATGTTTGATATCCTAGTCTTTGGCTCTACTGTTGTGCTAATTAGTTTATAGTACATTCTATAAACTATTGCCAGCTCTTGCATGTCGTCTTTCATGGATGTGTCGTCTGTCTTGACTCTCATTCATGGACAATTAGCAGCATCTGTTAGACTGGTTGAAAAGTTTAGGAAGCAGTTGAAATATGCAGCCTGGTTGCATAGTGATGCTTGAAGTATTCCCAGTAGACTTTTCTGAAAGTTGATCAGCCTATTATCTTGTAGAACGCATAGAACTGAACAATTTAGGCCTTCTCTGGCCAGTAGCTTTATGCCAACTTGGACTGCTCCAATATGCATAAACTCGAAGTTTCTTTTTCTAGCTTTAGAAACTTCTTTAGGTGTGACTAGAATGAGATCTGTTTCTTCTGTTGTTGCCGGTGTGGTGAATTCAAGGATTTTGAACTAATGGTTGTCCATCATATCAAAACTTACTCTCTTATAGATTTGTTTGAATTCATACTTCGGGATTGAAGCATTTTGAACGTTGTTCTCGATCTCGTTGAATTCAAATTCTTCTGAGTTTACCAGCTGCACTGATTTTTTTTAAGATGCTCAACATATTCATGTTGTGCATGTCTTCTGGTTTTGGTTCTTTCAACTTGAATGCTAAAGAATTTGATGAAGAATCCTGAAAAAATGACTTTGGCATTGGGTTCCATTTTGGAACCTTTAGTGATCTGAAGTCATTAGTCTTTCTAATGATAGTTCGAGGTGGACAAGTGCTTGACCTTTGATGTTCTTGAGCTTTCTTCTGAACATAGTCGAGGATCTTCATCTGTTGAAGATCTAGTCTCTCGATCTTACTATATACTTTTGTTAATAGTTCTTGTTTTTCTTCCGGCTGTCTTTGGATGTAATCCATCTTAGCCTCCAATTTCTGTAATTGGTTACTGATTGTTGAAAGAATTTTTAAATACTTTCTGCATCTAAAATTTTCTAATAAGATTTCTTGTTGCCTTGCATCTGATGCTTCTAATAGAGAATCTAGTTTCTCCATTATTTTCTCAGTTGTTGATCCCATAGTTAGGATTTTGAGCTATTGCAAGCTCTGATATCAGTTGTACTGCAGATCTAACCAATGCTCAAATAAACAGTTAGATAGATAATCGATGCAAGAGATTTTCTATCTTTGCTTTGTCTCTTAACAAATTTTCAAGAAAAACTTGTTCTTTGGCGATTTTGAGATTATGAATTGCTTGTTCTAAAGGACGTGGATTGGCTGCTCTTGATCTTTCGAATAATTTAATTCTCTCTTTTGTATTAGTGATAAAATCTCTTAAGATTTTAAGTTTCGAGCCCATACCGCCCAATTTCTTCGATGCACTGCTACCGCAAAGAAACAACCTAGTGTTCCAGTGGGACATCACAGCCCATCCGGCCGCACTCACTGCACGTGGGATGCCCAACAGTGCTTCTACTCATTAGCTTTTATACATGGATGTCATGTATGCAGTAAATTTTGCAATAGTTCCTAGATGAAGGGCCTTTCAGCTCTTCAGCAGTTCAGCCTGAATGTGACAGATTCCAAACTACAACACTAGCTAGTATTTCTTATATCTTCTTCCATATATATTTATCCAACAGAACGTCATGTTGTTTTGCAGATTAAGAAAATGGACGAGCAGGCACTTCTTAAATATACATGTATATGACACACAAGCGCATTACATGCATAAAATGATCAAGTACGTGCATGTATATTAATTTCCTTAATTAAAAACTAAGAACCAAGTGAAATAAGTTGCACCACATGCATGAATGCAAAAGCCAGCCAGCCAGCCACACCTGGGAATGTGATGATCAACGGATTGCGATGAAATTACAATGCTTCATCGACGGTCGAGACCTTCTGATATGCATTCAAGTCTCAAGTTTTGAGGAACAATGCAGCGACCTCCAAACAGCTGCTGTAAGTAAATTATTGCAGCGAAAAGTAGACCTCCGCATGGCATAATGACATTCCAAGCAGTAGTAGTACTTAAGTAGAAGTCTGCTGCAGGCTTTGCATAAATATATGAATCTTCTAACTGGTGAGTAGAGGTATGAGTCCTATAAAGCTCATATGCATGTGGCAGCACTCGAACTAGAGTTGTTCCAATGTAGAACCAAGTTGACAGCGCCTTGCCTGTTGATTTAGAGAAAATGTTGAGCAGAATTTGAGGGAACAAGAACGCGTCCAAGACCAAACTGGCACATGATTTTAAAATGGTGACGATAATGGGATGCCCTCCATCACTCGAAACCAGCACAGCAACACTGTGCTTCCTCCAGTACATCACAAGCAAGCCAACCAAGGACCCTGCAATATATACTGGTAAAGCCACAAAGAGAGCCAGCTTCTCGACTTGCCAGTGATTCTTATTGTTGTTTCCGTTTTCTGTTTTGGCTGACATTGTTAACTGTACAAGACGGATTTGCAGCAAGAAACCAACCATTGTTATTACCCTTATGATTACTTCGTTGAGTTCAAGCCATCCACTTCCAAGGAACGCAGTTTGGCTAGTACGGTGTTGTGTGAACGCTGCAATGACCGCATCAAAGTTCAGCATAAGAGGTATCATGTAGCCAAGAGCCAGAATGAAAAGCATGAAGACGGAAATGGAGGGAAGTACATCCGGATGTCTTTTCACGTGAAAGAGTTGTAATGCTCCAAATACACATGCAAGTGTGTTGGATATTATAACCAATATCATTTCCACATCCATCCTCCAAATTGATCTCTCAGCTTCATCAGCGGAACGAACAGCTGAAGTGAACTCCAAACTTTTGAAATAAAGGGGATCATACTTGCGTCGTGTGCTTTTAATGCTTCCCTTGATAGAGCTGGAGAAGTTGGTTGGATTTGTTGGAAGGAACTGAACACTGACAACAATGTCACAATCTACAGAATCATATGTTGGCAGTTGGTCATTTCTTGAGGTCAAATATCGGCAACCTACCATGCACAGGCTTCCTTCTCTATCATCATATACCCCTTCAGCAGAAATCTCCATTTCATATAATGTATTAACTTGGTGCAAGCCACTGGACAAGTTAAAAACATCTACCTCTTTGATGAATACTGTGTAGCTAATGTTGTAGCGGTGGTGGCTGCTGGATCTGTCGCTCACAGGAGCACTCACAGGACCAAGGTATTCTTCAGTTCCATGTTCCAATGAATACCAATACGGTTGGTAGAATTGGTTATCAACAGAGAGAGGGACAGAATAGCCCCATCCGACTTTTCCTGTAGAACTTTTAGCTGATACATCAAACCCCATTTTAAAAGAGAAAGGATTTGGGTAAATGTGGTTCTTCTGGTCATTAGCAGCAGTCTTAATTTTTGGGCACAAATCTGAGACTCTGTCCAGTTTGGTATACTCATACTTCTGGCCTTCAACTACAAGTAAATCTCTCTGACTACTTTCAAATGTGATGTTTTTGAAATAACCTGCCTCTGTTGCGGACTTGCTACTCCAAATTTCCCCCACAATGCAGCTAGTATGTCCAATTGTCCAAACTGTGGGAAATCTCAATGTCAATCTTGTTGAACAATCACCTACATGACTAGTGCTCAAGGAACTCGTTGCATTCAAAAATCGGCAGGCAACAATGCCTAGCTGATTGCTGTTTGCATCCCAAGAACCTTCCCCAACCAACCTTGTACTTGGATCGAACCTCTGTTGGTTTCTGCCACTTGCTGCAAAATCTACCAGAACTCTTAACCTTTGCTTCTCCTCTAAGCACTCGATAGCCTCCAACGAAATGACATGAGGCAAGTCAAGAACAGCAAGAGGAGAGCAGTTCTTGGAAGAAATACAATGGCTTGAATATATCAGTTGGAAATGACGGATCAGTGCTGAATCCGAGAATAATCTGCAAAGTCTTCCTAGTTGTAAAGACTTTTGGGGATCACTTCCATCCGAAAAGCTGTTAAGAGATTTGTTTGAAACAAAATTGTACTGATAGTTCATGGAAGGAAGCATTGATATAGAGATTGGTCCAAAATAATTTGCATCATTCTTAGAAGTTGCCAAGCTCTCAAAGGTTCCAGTAATTAAACTAGTTAGACTACTAAAACTCTTCAGTTTATAGAGCTTAAGAACAGCAGGAAACGCAATTTCATTACCTCGTTTAGAGTCTTTTCCAGAACCTGATCCAACCATACAAAGCTTCCCAGAAGATTCTGACCATATCCCATTTAGCATAAACCGTGTTGGACGTGCAAGATATCCGAAGGGTCGTCGGCCACTGGTTGAGTTTCCCACAAGGTAATATACACTGTCTCTTGGAAACCGAAGAACTCCTTGGACCATAAACAAGCCTTGTTCATCGGCAGCTCCATCATATCGAAGGACAAGTTGTAAGGAGTTTGGGACATCTCCATATGTGGTGTTTTGACCATGAATGTCAGTACCACCGGCAGAGTGATAAAAACCTGTGAGGCGATGAACGGAGGAGTTAACTCTGGCATTTGATTGTGGGGGTGAGTAGTGAGGAGTACAATGATCAGCAAAAGAGACTTGAGCAGCTGAAGTGGACAGTGAAACTGGATTAATCCCACGCGTGACAAAAACAAAGAAGAAGATGAACAATTTCAGGAAGATATTCATAGCCAGGTTTCTTTGGTTATGTGTATTAGGATGGATGAATGCATCAGGGCAAGAACAAGATGATCACATACATGGCATTCAGCCCTGCAACTTGTTCAAGTTGACTTTGATTTTTTTGAAAGCCAACATGATTGTAGAGTCCATTGTTCAATGGAGAAAAATGGAAAAGGATATTCTGCATTTTAACATTTTAATATTCATCGTAGAGTTCATTGTTTAGTGTTTACTACTGTCAGTACTTTGCATTTGATTTTAAAAAGCTTGCATATCTAGTCCCATCACTCCCATCATTCATTTTATGCCAATTTAAGTAGCCTCCTGGTTTAGTTACAGAAAACCTATGTCACCTAATTGCTTCAATACTAAAATTATGGTAATTAGAAATCAAGATTCAAATCTTATTACTATCGGATGTGTCCACAGGGAAAAACTTTCTTCTCAAACGACATAAGCTAGTTACACTTGATGACTGGAAGTTTTGAATCTAGTCGAGCCTACAATTAGATCAAACCTCCAAATCACTTGACCAAACGAAGTTATTGACTTGGAATCTCGATCCACAATGTAATCTGACTATGGCGCATGTTAAACCCTTAATCACAACTAACTTGTAGCTAAATCATTGAATGTTGCAACTAGTTAATGATTAAAAAAAACAAGGCACTACTCAGTAAAATGCCTTGTTATACAAATCAAAGCACATGACCAGCCTAAATCAGTAAATCCTAATTAAGTACAGCAATGAAAAGATCCTACTTGTGCGTTCTCGCAGTTCCCTGCAAATACTCAAGGGATTAGAACAACTCTAGTTCATATTAGGATTTCTAAGTAGAGGCACTTTCTAAGTAAAGGGAACACTTGCAATGTCCGATAGTACGTCAAAATTGAAGGGAGTGATGGGAGTAGATATGCAAGCTTGTGGATAAACGGAAAATCTTGTGGTTGTTGAAACAGTAGAATCCGGTGGAAGAAAAACTGCAAAATCCGATCCAAGGGGCGGTGCACCTACACACACACTAGAAATTTAAGGTGCACGAGTACTACTTGTAAGCTTGAATCTAAATAACCAAGAAACTCTCCTTCTGCTTGCTACAGGTGGAAACTATTAATAAGGCTAACAAATTTAGCAACAAAAAAATAAATCAAATTAACACGCAGATTTCAAACTCAATGAAGTTAACAGAACCCAGGTGCTATAATTTGCTGGTAAAACCACATTTACATTCTTCCAAAAACAAGTATGGCAGGAGCAACAATAAGGAACCACCAACAGATGCTTCAGTAGTTCAACATTTACCTTCATTTTTCCTTTGTCATCCCTGATAGCTTTGAAAGGGTTCCAGCTAGAATCCCCAACAAAACTCTCCCAGGTAGAACACCACTCAACTGCCCTCTCATTTGCTTCTTCTCCAAAATATCTTCTCTTCGCTGCAGCTTGAAATGCCTTCATGTCCAGATCACCCAATGTCTTCACACCTATGTATATATTTGGATTCATTTTAAGTCCCTGCAAAGAACAAACATTAGACACCACAATTGTAATACATCCCTCCAAATCCACAATACTTCCTCCAGTAATCCAGAAAGCTCTTTTCTATTTTACTCCACCCAAATCATCAAAGACATAGCTGTCTAACTGCCAAATTGCTTGTTTGGAGATAAGGAAAATCGGCTGTTTTTGTTTCATTTGAATAAATAAATATATCCACTAGGCTGTAAATTACTCAAATAAATATATCCACTAGGCTGTAAATTACTCCACCCAAATCATCAAAGACATAGCTGTCTACCTGCCAAATTGCTTGTTTGGAGATAAGGAAAATCGGCTGTTTTTGTTTCATTTGAATAAATAAATATATCCACTAGGCTGTAAATTACTCAAAGGATATTGTTCAATTATTCAATATCTAGCGTAGTGACTGGGGAGGTAGTTTATAAATAACCTGTGGAGAAAACATATCCTAGACAATCATTCAATGAATCACCCAACGATTGCAGTTTAAGAAAAATATACATACCTCAATTAATTCTTTACGGACACCCTGCAATTCATCATTGTTGACCCTTTCCTTGAAAGTAAGTGCGCTATAGAATTCAGACATATCAATTAGCTCCTGCTCCTGCTCCTGCTCCTGCTCCTTCTCCTTTAAGATTTGTTCAATTGCTTTAATCTTCTTCAGGGCATCAAAGTCCACATTCCCTGACTGTTTGGCCTCGAGCTCCTCTTTCGACATTTTGATTTGCGAGAAGAGATTTTCATTCTCCCACTGAAATGTCCAATCAAGCACCATAAAATTTCAAGAATTCATCAATCTGAAGCTCCGAGTCGCAAAAGATTATAATCACGAAACCAACCTTTCTGTCCTCTGCCATTAATAGCAGCTCTTCAGCTCTCTTTTGCTCCCATTCTGCTTTCTCATTCTTCAAAAATAGCCACAGTATTAGTTCATACTAAACAAAAACACCAAGAACATACTGATGCAGAAAACTTATATGATAGAAAACTATGAAAGTTGTATAATTAAAATACAGTTGGTAACTTTTCACCAACTCGACTAAACCATAAACTAGTATAACAACATTCTGTATTCACTATGATATTCAGGTAGAGAAGTCAGAAACATAATTGAGATGTTAAACTATTCCATCTTCATTCACTTTGTTCTCTATCTCCTTCAATTCTAATTTCAAATGAAGGCACACAAATATGATCGCTACATCAATATTCTATGCCATAGAGTCTAAATCAACATGTTTACGATATTATTACCGCGTGTTGCAGCCTCCTTTGGCACTGCTCAACTTCATTCTTTTTCGAGTAAAGAGCATTCTCCAATTCAATGTACTTCATTTCAAGTCGATGCTTTTCTTCCTCCCACTGCTCACTCAATTCATGAAAACAAAAGTAATTTTAAAATAAACCTCACATATAATTGTTTCAACCATTCCTATTACTTTACCTAGTAAAAGAAATTAAGTAAAACACAAACGTAGCTTTCGCTCTTTCTCCAGCATCAGCTCCATTTCAGCACTATCCAATATGCCCCCGCTTGTCTCATTCTGAAAGCAAAACACAACCCACATTAACTAATTCCTCAAAAAATTACAGTAGGTGAATCAAAAATGTTTAACCATAATGACAGACGATCTTCATTCTTATATGTGAGATACAGCACACCTGTGACACAGCAAATTCCAACAGTAAATATGAAAGTGGAGCATATATTGGAGACGCCATTGTTGCAGTTGGTTTTACCTGAAGAGGAGGAGGGATGAGACTCGGGCCGTTTGGGCTTAGCCGCGGAGTTCTCGGCTTGTTTCTTGCAGCGCCGTACGGGGTCGGTGGTGAAAGTGAAGCCGTGGACGACAACGGAGGAGGTCGGTTTGATGGGCCGTGCTGAGTGAAGGTGTACTTGGGCAAACCCCCTCCCCAGGCCTTGCACATCTCTTGGAGCTTGCTCTTGTTCATCTTCTTCTTCTTCTTCTTCTTCTTCTTCTTCTTCTTCTTCTTCTTCTTCTCCTCTCTGAAATGAAAATATGAGAGAGAATGTAGGTGGAAAGTAGCTGCTGCTATTTTTGTTGCCTGTAGTATCAAAAGCTCAGTGTGTGTTATCTTTGCCCTCAACCACCTAAACATGCCTCCTCCGCCAATGCGTTTTTAAGAGGCTGGTTTTTTTTGTTGTCAATGCAATGGATCTTTGCAGATTGGCTCTATGAGACCAGGATTGGATCGAAACTCTAACGATTCCAAGCTCTCAGAGAGCTTCCACCAATTCTCTATAGGGATTTGAATTGGGTGGTTCTGTGGTGAGTTGAGGTCTCAACTTCGTATTTGGAAAACAACTAAGAGAGTTGTCATGAACAGGTCTAATGTTCATAACCGTCACATACCAAAGCCCATTGAAAAGGTCATAATTAGACATACTCCGAAACAGAAATCAAGAACCTAAATCAAACTCAATGCCTCAAGTTCAGGGGCCACCAGAAGTATGAAACGCATCAATGAGAGCATCCGCAACTATTTTATGGAGAGGAAGTCCTATTTTGAGGAATTCTTCGCCCATTTAAGGAATTCCTCAAAATAGGAAGTTCTATTCCTGTTTTTTGTGCAGCGATGCTAAAAATAGGACTTCCTATTAATATTCATTATTATTTAAAATTTTAATTTTTTATTTTCAGGTAATATTTTTCAACCAATTTCCAAGTAATAGGAAGTCCTATTTAGACGCGCGTTAATATGCTTTGAATCAATTTTGTATGCCGGTAGCATACGGTAGTTTCGCTAATTCAAAAATGACATTTTTTTAAGTTATGATTTTTGACTCATTTTCTTCACGAAAGTTATAGAGGACATTAATATGAACTTGTCCGTATTTTTATTGAATTTTTCGGAAGTCCGAGCTATTTATTATGATTTTTTTAAGTTTTAGAATAAATAATTTATTTAAAATAGTTTTAGGAGCTGACACGTCAGCCTGTGATTGGCTGGTAAGTTCCGGTAAAAAAAATAATTACTTTTTAACTGGCGCGTGTAAAAAAATAATTATTATGATTTTTTTAACTGTCACGCGCCAGATTCAAAAAAAATCTTTCCCGCCTGACGTCACCCACGAGCGTGGGCTCCGCCAGGGGGAGTTCCTCTCCGACGTGCTCTTCGCAGACGTCCTCGAGGACGTTTTCCTCGTCGCCATCCGGTCCACCCTCCCTCTTAGCCACGCTGCACCAGTTTTTCGCCGAGGACGTCCGATTTCCGGCGGGCCCCGCCTGAAAACGGTGAGGACGTCCTCCGTTTCCCCCCACGGTGCGGATGCTCTGAGATAGAGAAAAAGAGAACAGTTTTGTGTGCTAAGCTTATAACTCTAAAAAAGTTGACAAAAATAAACCACTAATATTCCAACACGTGTCAATTTTTGAAAAATAGATTTGTGGTGCTTAGCCTTAGAACATATGCACCCATGAAAGTGGGGAGGAAGTCCTATTTTGAAGAATTCCTCACCCATTTGAGGAATTCCTCAAAATAGGAAGTCATATTCCTGTTTTTCGTGCAACGGTGTCCAAAATAGGACTTCCTATTACAATTCTTTCTTATTTAAAATATTTTCCATTTAAATCCGAATAATATTTTCACCCAATAACTAGCCGATACGTGTCATTCCGGATCATATAATTGGTAGCGGATTTCCGATAAGATTTCCGACTAGTAATTTTGAGACACGTGTCATGTCTATGTGGCGATGTCGGCAAAATTATTGATTGAAGATATTCGGTAAGATTACAAACCAATGAGAATGGGACACGTGTAATGTCTACGTGCCGGTGTCGGCAAAATTATTGATGAAGATATCCAATAAGATTTTCGGTAATATTTTCAACCAATCGATGGTCGACACGTGTCGCTTTCTAAACAAATCTGGTAATTCAAAATGGCTATAAAAGAAAGAGCTATGGGAGAGGTAGACTCACACCAACTACACATCACTCGTTTTTCTACTCGTATCTAAGCCACTATAAACACTTCTTCACATTTTGGTTTCATCAAGATGAATCCCATAGGTTTCGGTACTTTTTTTAGTACGAGGCGACAACAACGCCGGCGAAATGTAGAAATTGCCAATCAATTCGTTATCGACGCGATGGACGTCGATGCAGCTTTTGATGATGAACCACCACCACGCCGCCGTGCAAATCAACAAAGGATGAGGGAATCCAGGGGCCAAAATCTTATGGAAGATTACTTCATTGAACGCTCAGTCTTCACCGACCATGACTTTCGTCGGCGGTTCCGAATGAGCCAAAATATGTTCAACTGTATAATGACGGACCTCTGCAACAACGACCCATTTTGGCATCAGAGCCGACGACACTGGAATGGTCGGACTACTTCCCCAACAAAAGATAACCGGTGCTCTTCGGATGTTGGTATACGGGTCAGCTGCTGATCAGTGTGCCGAAATCACAAGGATGGGGGAATCGACAACTCTGGAGTGCATGAAGAAGTGGTGCACCCAAGTTGTAGAGCTTTATGGTACCCGTTACCTCCGTGCTCCAGATCAGATAGACATCACTCGACTTCTAAAAAGGGCTACACATCGAGGATTTCCTGGTATGATCGGAAGTATTGATTGCATGCATTGGGAGTGGAAGAACTGCCCAACTGCTTGGTTCGGGACGTACTCAGGGAGGAAGGGTCGTCTAACTATCATCTTAGAGGCAATGGCCTCATATAACACGTGGATCTGGCACAGTTTCTTCGGGGTACCAGGAGCTCAAAATGATATCAACGTGCTCTACCAATCAGATGTCTTTGATGCAGTGCTTGCTGAAAGAAGTCCGACTGCGACTTATAAAGTGAACGGTATGACATACCGCAACACTTATTACCTTGCTGACATGATATATTTGGGGTACTCCTCGTTTGTCAAAACGATTTAGAATCCCTAAGAGCTTCCACAAAAGCTTTTTGCGAGGGAGCAAGAGTCGTACCGCAAGGATGTGGAGAGGTGCTTTGGCATCTTACAAGCTCGTTGGGGAATAATTCGTCATGCAGCTCGGTGTCACCGCCTTTCAACATTAAAAAGCATCATGTTGGCGTGCATCATAATGCATAACATGATCGTTGAGGAGGAATTCGTGGAGGATGAGTTTGAGGAGAACGACGAAGAAGATCTCCAAAACTCATCTACCGCATTCACAGCTTATGATGGGCCAGTGGATGAAGGGGGGAGCCGGATTCCTTTCGAGCCGGTTGGAAGAGATGGACAAAATAAACAACGGTTTAATGACCGTCTTGTAGATCTCCAATCTGCTTACATCCATGGAGAGCTTCAGAAGGACTTAGTTAAGCACAACTTATTTTTTGAGACCGGTGAACAACTATAATATGTTGTTTTAATTGTTTTTTTGCATTGTTGTGTGTTTGAATTATGTATTTCTATTATGTGTGTTTCAATTTTTGTAATGTGTGGGAACTTGATGGAAATAAAGAAAGTGCAATTTTATTTCTGTAAAAGGGAAACTACATAGTACATAATTTAAATGCTTGGAAATTTAAATTACAAAAACAATAATTAAAGTGCTTGGAAAAAGTAAAGGGGGTAATTTAAGTGTTTGGAAAAAGGGGGCGATAACAATTAGAATAGCCTTCTTCGCTAGCTTCTTCTTCAACCCCATCCAATTGAGAAAGGATTTCTGCTTTCCTCTTTGTGAAATACCTCTTGGATTTAGGAGTCATGCTATCGGTATCCATTGACATAATCCGAGTTTCCTCCGCCAAAGCCCTCAATTGGATGTCTTTCTTTTGAAAGGCGATTTGCTCTCGCATAAGGGAAACCTCAATTGCATCACTATCTTTTTGATTGCGACCATAAGATTCTTGATTTGCCGCAATCCTATTCAAAGCCTCGGCTCTTTCATTTGTAGGCGTCATACCATTTTTCCTTTTTTTTTCCGCTTCCTTAGCCGTTTTCACTCCCATAGGACGCTCCAGAGAAGAGGGAGCTTGGTTGCTCATTGGTGTGGCAAATGCATCATCCTCCTCCAAGTTGACGGTGGGAGGCATTGAGCTTGCGGGATGTGATGATGAGTAAGACAGAGTAGATGATAAGTAAGGCGGAGGTGTATTAGCCTCGACATGGATGAAGTAAGGATGATTCTTCACCACTTCCCAACAAGCAAAATATTTAAACTCTTTCTTCTTTTTTGCCACATAAAATGATTGAGCACATCTCATCTAAATAATAATAATAATAATAATAATAATAAGATGGAATAAATAGCTTGTAATTCATAAAGAACATGCCCTAAAGAAAATTAAATAAAATAGACATAGCTTATATTAAATAAAAGAAAATAAATAACTTGTAATTCATGAAATAAATAACATGTATTTCATAAAATTTAGGCAACATAAGTTGAAACAATATGGTAAAAACTATAAAAAAATATTGGAAATCAAAAACATTACCTCATCGTGTATGTTGGAGCCAGAAGATGCATTCCTTCGTGCGAAAGAAAGAGCACTACCCCAAACTTTCAAATTCGGCTTCAACTTTTCTAAACGAGAGGATAATGCGTTTTGGGTCCTAGCTTCCGGCATCGATTCACCATAACCTATCTCCCGATTCTCCTTGAAATCGCTATAAACCTTTTCCCACAATTTTTCCACCTTTTCTCGATTTCCGGTGATGGAATCAACGCTAAAACGACAATAAGAGATGCTCAATTGTACATCTTCCGAAAGAAGCCAATTTAAAGCCATTTTTTCCCACAAAAAAATAGGATTTAGAGGAGAGATGGAGAGAGGGAGAGAATGAATTTGTTGTGCACAATTTGGTGTGAGAAATGAATGAAATGAAGGTAGTATTTATTGAAAAAATGTATTGGCACATTTGTAATTTTTTGGAGATTTTTTTGCAATTTTTTTGGGTTTTTTTTTTGTAATTTTTTCATTTTAGGCCGAAATGGCCGTTGCATTTAAATATGGTCCATCGGATGGCTTATATCTGTTCGAAATGGACGGCCCGGATTAACTTAGTCGTTGATCTGTCAGTAACCCAGGGCGTGCCATATGTCGCGTTCTGATTAGCACGTCGTTTAAAAAAATTACCGGCGCGTGTACTGCACGTGCCGGGTTAAAAAAAAGGCATCAGCCTGGCGTCACCCCACGTGCGTGAGGCCCACCAGGCAGACGTTCTCTCAAACTTCCCCTCCGGAGGACGCCGGCAAGGACGTCCCTCTCGTCAATTGTGGGTCGTCGCCCTCCCTTTCCCCCGCTGCACCCTTTTCTTTTGCTGGACATCCTCAAACGGCGGGCCCCGCCAAAGAACGTCCTCGCCGTCCCTCACTGCTATAGTTGCTCTTAGGGTGCATTCCAGAATTTTTCAGGCTTTCTTTCGATCTCTATGATTTGTAAAGTTACTTCGCACATATATAGTCTCTACTTTCTAAGAAAAAAAAATTATGTGATACCTTATCAGCTTAATACCTGAACTTTAAAAAGTATCAATTGCATACCTGGACTTCCAAAATTTTATCTACGTGATACCTCGATCAAATTTTTCGTCAATCTCCGTTTGCAAATTGAGATTTCAAATTCAAAGGGTAAATAAGTAATTTCAATATATTTTTTTACTTAATTATTAATTTTATATAATAAATTTTTTTATGTTTTAATTCCTTTTCTTTATTATTATTTTTTACCTCTTTAAATGGTAAAAAAAATCAGACATCTTAGAAAAGAACTCAATACCTTACCACTTGACTAAGAATGATATTTTTAACATAACATACATAAATATATTTATAACATAATTTTTTTTAAACTTTTAATGGTAAAAATATATGCACTGATCCCGTCTCGCTTGGATTCAAACACAAAACTTCTAGGCACAACAATAAATCATTTACCACCACACGAAGAGTTTGATAATTTAAGATACACTTATTAATTTATACAAAGAAAAACTGGTCAGGTAACTCTGACCAAATTCGGTGATTGAACCCGACTCTCTCTCTCTCTCTCTCAATACAATTGTCGTTAATACATCGCCACTACCACACAATCCCGACCTCGCCTCCCATCACCGCTCTTACCCCCGCCTTGCACGCCGTCGATCTCAGCCTCCTTCCCACCACCGTTCGTAGCCACGTCTGAGCTAGCGTCGGCCTCGACTCACTCTTTTTCTGATCGGTCTCCGTTGACTTGCCTATGCTCCCCTCGAACAGTCGTGACATCACCCTCCCATCGTTGTCACTTGCTAGCCTCGAGTCGTGGCTCTCTGTCGTTGCCGGATCCATCAAAGTCGGGTTCGGGTCACCGAATTGGTTCAGAGTTACCCGACCAATTTTGTATAAATTCATGTGTATCATTAACTTTCAAGCTCTCCTTGTGGTCTAGTGGTAAAGGAATTAGCATTGTACCCTAATGTTCAGTGTTTAAACCCCAGCAGAGTGAAAATATTTTTACCATTAAGAAAAACATATTATAAATATATAGATGTATAGTAAAACAATAAGGAGTCGTTGTGGTCTAGTGGTAATGATTTTTGAGTGCATTCTTGAGGTCTGAGTTTCGAAACTCATTGTTGAAATTTTTTTTTTCAAATTAATGAAGAGCAAAGGGGGTATTTTTAACATGAAATTTGAAATCTCATTTTGCCACGTCGGCAATGCAGACAGAGATTGACGAAAAATTTGCTCGAAGTATTACGTAGATAAGGTTTTGAAAATTCAGCAATTAATACTTTTAAAAGTTCAGGTACTATATTAATAGGGCCGGTAAGTCCAGGTATCCACAAAAATTTTGTTTCCTAGTTTCTATCTCCTCTTTCCTAATCCAAGCTAAGAGTTATCTTTGTTTTGATCAGAAATAAGAGGAAGGCACATACTAAAGCTTAAAATGTTTTACAACGATACACTTCAAACAATTAAAAGTCTCCTACCAAAAAAAAAAAACAATTAAAAATCTACAAGAGTACATGCATGTTCATTTTCTCATATGAAGGTGCTACAAGCTAGAGTATTCAGAAGAACGAACTTCTAGCTAGCAGATAGAGAATGAAGTTTGCAGTACTTCTAAACCAGATGTATGACTTGGCATTTATGACGCCCCTTCGGAGACGACGACAGTCACCTTCTGATACACACCAAAGTCTCTCAACTTAGGCGGAAAAATGCAGCGACCCCCAAACCGCTGCTGAAAGAAAATGATCACCGCAAAAAGCAGACTACCACAAGGAACAATGACATTCCAACTAGTAGAGTAAAAATGTGCAGTCGGGTTAGCATAAATGTACGACTCATGTAGTTGGTCATGACCGGTGGTATGCGCCCTGTAAAGATCATAAGCATGTGGCAGCACTTGAATTAAAGTATTACCCATGTAGAACGAAGCTGCAAGAGCATGTTCCTTTGATCTGCAGAAGATATTGAGCAGAATTTGTGGCAACAAAAATGCATCCATGACTAAACCAGCACATGTTTTCAATACAGCACCAAAAATTTCATATCCTTTATACCTTGAAGACAAATCCATATCAAAACTATAGTCCCTCTTGCTCCAGTTCGCTATCGGCAATCTAGCTAAGGAGCCTACAAGATATACCGGTAAAGCCACAAAGAGAGCAAGCTTCTCCACCGCCCACAGCTCCGTTCGGCGGCTGTCATTTGCTACTCTTGCAACCAACGTTAACTGCATAAGCCGGACTTGAAACAAGAAACCTACCATTGTCAGTACATTGACAATTAATGTATTGAATTCATGTATACTTCCTCAGTGAGAAACCCATGGAGAAAAGCATTCTTGACGTCAAGCTGGTGAAGTGACCAGCCACGAGAAACAACAACACTGAGCACGGTGCAGATTGTGGCAGGTTTAATTATCAGACTGAAGGTTTCTTCATAATCAATGTCAGGTTGCTGATAGAAGCCCCTGGGAACAAGGCGAGCTTTATAGCACTCGATAGTGCCATCAGACCTCTGCTTAATACGAAAAACCCATTTACATCCCACTGTGTTTTGAGATGCAGTGGACGGGACTAGAGACTAAGTGTGGTTCTTGAGAAAGCATTAATATCCTCTGCCATAGCATTACGCTAGTGTTGCTACTTGGTAGCCTGCGAATAACAAGTAGGCTCAATGGAATCAATTGAAGTAATGAGAGCATGAGGAATAGGATACCGAACAGTTGCATCAGTGCGGGTTTAGGCGATCGTTGATCTTGTGGTCATCGAATGGGTGTGACTGGGGACATGATTGGGAGCTGGGAGAGCAGAAGGGTCTCCAGCGGGAAGGGACTTAATTGAAGCAGTCGCCGGAGCATGGGCTGATGATGTTGAAGCATGGATGATCTGTGGTGCATCGACAAACGGCGCAGAGGCGGTTGACGGAGAAGCGGTCGGGGCAGAGGCGGACGGCATAAAGGCGGTCGGTGCAGTGCAGAGGCGAACGACATATAGGTGGTCGGTGCAGAGGCAGTCAGTGCAGGTATGGGCGCAGGTCGGGGATGACGGCGATAAGTTATCGACGACGGTGATTCGGCTGCGCCTGCAGGAGGTGACGAGCTCAACTATTGGGGAGACGACGCGAGAGTGGAGAGTAGTCGAAGGTATCTGGGTGCCGATATCAAGTTGTAGATCAATTGAGTCTTGGACTCGACTGGAGAGAAGAGTTGAGATTGGACTTGGGCTTGGGCTTGGGCCCGAGACAGATGAGGCCTCATTTAGGATTGAACTGGACAGAAGAGTGAATTCCAATGGGCCAGCTTTATTTTCTGATTGTACCTGCAAACTTGTTTCGTTAAATAAAACACGACGTGAAACATAGACACGACCGGTGTTTGGATCAAGACAACTATAACCTTTGTGTTTAGGACTATACCCAAGGAAGACACATTCTAGACTACAACTCTACAGTTTATTTGACACATATGAATCAAGATGAGGAAAACATGAACAACCAAAAACACGAAGACAAGAATAAGAAGGAGAATGACCATAGAGACGAGTGTATGGGGTATCCCAATTAAGAATGGAAGTAGGAAGAAGATTAATGAGACACACCGAAGTAAGAACTGCATGTACCTAAAAATTTTGAGGAACCCCCGAGGTGACAAGATGAGTGCGGGTCATGATGGCTATATGGTGATGTTTTCACTCAGCAAGACCATTATGTTCTTGAGTGTATGGACAAGAAAAACGTTGTTGAATTCTCAGTGATGCACAAAACTGAGAAAGCGCATTATTGACATATTCGGTCACTTTGTAAGTATTTAATTGAGTCATGAAAAATAATGCAGATCATGCCCACAAGAGTTTGAAAGTGAATAAGAACCTCATTTTTGTGGCACATTAGATAAAGCCAAGTGCAACGGGAATACTCATCTGCAAAAAGAACATAATATTTATAGCCACTAACAGATGAGATTAATGACATCCAGACATCACAAAAGAGAGAAGAGCAGAAATATGATCAGATGGAAAATGTAGTTTATGAGACTTACTAAGAGCACAACTATTGCAAAAGGAATTAAATGAAAGTTTTGAGCCAAATGAGGACCCTAAATGAGCTAACACTGAAGATGAAGGATGACCTAGACGATCATGCCAAAGAGACGAGTGGATAGAAGGAAGGGCTTGAGAACTAGCACATGCAGAAGGTAAATGAAGCGGATTAAGACCATCTTTACGTGGACCCTGAAATAATAAGCGACCGGTGAGGAGGCAATAAATTTGATAATAATTAGGTGTAAAGAGAAAGAAGACATGATTATCTTTAGTGAAGCGAGAAACAGATAATAGATTTTTACGAATGGAAGGGAGACAGAAAATATTTTGTAAAGAAAAGTTGGAGTGACCAAGTGATAGAGAAAGGTCACCTGTTTGAGAAACAGACATTGAGTCACCATTATACATATACACATTGTGTGGCCCACTGTAGGGTTGAGGATTGTTAAGAAGCATGGCAGTCATGTGATGAGTTGCGCCAGTGTTCGGATACCAATTTGGGTCATTGGTGAAGTGGGCTGAAAGGACCCAACCCCAATTTAGTTTCATAAACCGGAATCAAACCCCTTTTGAAAACACGAACTTGCAAAAACCATAAAAATTTCGGCAGAGTTTCGCTATAACGTGGAATTGCCAATAATCTGCACCCGAAAAACACACTTCATCATATGCCACAAAAGCCAAACCGTGGGCACCAATCCCATCCGGATTTCTCAATATCATAACAATAATGTAAAGTAATAATCAAAACTATACTTTACAGAAATCCGGGGAAAAACATATAAGAGTATATCGACATAGTAATCAGAGCGATCTCTAGTGTATATATACAAAAATATACAACAGTAGGCAAAACAAGAAACCTACTGGAAAAGAAAGGTAGCTCGAACACTAAGCCTCCTACTGCGACGTGAGACACCAGAAACCGAACTGCAAACAGGGCATAGAAACCGAAAAGCCCAGGGGAAAGGCAAATAAAATCGTTAGAGTGAGTGGACGAAAATAATCATATGCCTTTCACCATTTATATATATTATAAAACAAAGCGAGTTCATAAAATGAATGGAGGTGTCAGGCGAATCTCTCAAGCCCGACGGTGATAGACTAGGCGAATCTCTCAAGCCTAGTGGGCACATCAGGAGAATCTCTCAACCTTAGATCTGGACTACCGGTGATCAGCCGAGTAGCCAATGCATCGATGCTAAGTAAATGCCATCACCATATAAAATATAAAACAATACCTCGAAAAACAATAAATAATCTCAACATCGTATTGTAAATAAATACGGAAATCAACAACTCGCTACGACAGTGTAAATAAAAAGGTCCACTCACCGATAGCACAGCGCGCACACACGCTAATCATGAGATCCGGTGAAAGATCCTTCGCCCAACGTACGATCTCGATCCCCTGAATAATCACATAATATAACTGATCAAAATCACAATTCATTACTCTGTACCACACCTCGGAAACCAACCATTTCTGGAAACATATAACTCGATACAAAATAATCGTTGAAATTCCCTAAAATCTCCACACAAACCCTCTACTAAAAATCCGATATCCAAGTCAACTCGAAAACCTCAAGGCGATGATCGAGGCGCGATTACGAGCAAAACGACATAAAACTCGTCGAAAACCGAAAATTCAACGAGTCGTCGGAGCTCCGCCGTTGACCGCCGCCACTGGTGGCGGCGTGCCGTCAACCGAAGGAATTTTCCGGCGGCCAAGCTCACCGTAGCTTCTCCTCCTCAAGCCCAACACATCTCTAAACTGTGACAACCCTCAATTCCGTCGTGATTAGCCGAAAATCAGCTCGAAAGTCACGAAACCCAAACTGGCCGGAAAACTTTCTCCGGCAAAATCCACCATCGTGAGGCCATCTCGGCCTCCTAACCTCAAGGGGTCTCCTTCCTACCTCGAGCCCAACCTTTTCCACCAACAACCCCCCTCAGAAAGTCGCCGGAGTGCCACCCCCCTCGAACCCGATTCCAGCAAAAATTTCAAGGATTTCAACTAGCTCGTTCTCCCACAAATCAAAACCAATTTCCACAAATCCAAGTTCTAAACAGTTGCAAATTTCAAGGAGAATCAAAATATACCAAAATCAAAGCTGGAGGTGGCCGGAAATGAAAGGTCGCCGGCGAGTCAAACGGCGGTGCAATTTCCTTCCTCGGTCAACGCAGGTCAACGCTTTCAAGTCTGGTCAACGCCGATCAAACTTTCCAAACAGTGTTTTCGACTATTTCTGATATTTATACTCGCGGCTCGATACGATCGACGGTCCAAAATGAATCACAATCACGTTTCAGATAACTCAATCTAAACGGATAAACACGACGAAAATCCGCGATTTCAAATATTCATAACATATTCCTCGGTCGTCGAAATAATTATCCGGAACTGCCCACGAACTTGAATTCACGCGTACTACAATTCTCGTGAAGAGACTCAACTCAAATTCTCGCCCGATAATTAAGTCGTGATCAAAACCGCCAATTCGATTAATTTACGGAAAACTGTAATTACTCGCTAACTCGCGGATTAAGCCGATTATCGTACCAATTCTGATTCGGGTCGTCACAAATCTACCCCCCTTAAAAATATTTCGACCTCGAAATTTACGTACATGTTAGGTGAACAAATAAGGATACTGCTCCCGCATACGCTGCTCAGTCTCCCAGGTGGCCTCCCCAACCGAATGATTCAGCCACAAGACCTTTACAAGCGGTATAACACGGTGCCTCAACTTCTGCTCACGTCGATCGAGAATCTATACCGGCTCCTCCACATATGTTAAATCCTCCCGGATAGGAAGCTGATGTGGCGCTAACACATGTGATGGATCTGGAATATACTTCCGCAACATCGAAACATGAAAAACATCGTGTACACGAGCCATTTCGGAAGGTAACTCTAATCTGTAAGCCACGACACCAACCCTCTTGGTAATCTTGTACGGACCAATGTACCGTGGTCGAAGTTTGCCACGCTTCCCGAAATGCACAACTCCCCTCCACGGAGATAGTTTCAGGAAGACCCAATCGCCTACCTCGAACTTGAGACTCTTTCTTCTCACGGCCGCATAACTCTTCTGGTGATCCTGGGAAATCATCAATCTATCCCGGATAATCTGAATGTCCTCCATGGTGCTCTTCACCAGATAAAGGCCAATAAGCCATCGCTCACCCACCTCACTCCAACACAAGGGAGTGCGGCACTGCCTCCCGTATAGGGCCTTATACGGTGTCATATCAATACTGGCCTGATAGCTGTTGTTGTAAGCAAACTCAATCAAATGCAGTTGTTGGTCCCAATTTCCTCGAAACTGTAAAACACAAGACTGCAACATATCCTCGAGAGTCTGAATAGTGCTCTTAGACTGCCCATCAGTCTGAGGATGAAAAGCTGTACTGAAATGCAATCTAGTACCCATGGCTCGCTACAATGCCTGCTAGAACTCTGAGGTAAACTGACTGTCTCGGTCAGAAACAATGGATACAGGCACACTGTGCAGCCGAACGATCTCCGCCAAATACAGCTTTGCCAACCTGTCCACTGAAATCTTCCCCGGAAGTGCAAGAAAATGAACGGATTTCGTCAAACGATCTACGATAACCCAAATACCAGTATTACCAGCCAAAGTACGCGGTAACTGATACACGAAATCCATGGTAATGTGCTCCCACTTCCAAACCGGAATTTCTAAGGGCTGCAACATTCCCGCAGGCTTCTGCCTCTCTGCTTTTAACCTGTTGACAAATCAGACATCTACTCACATATGCGGCAACCTCCCGCTTCATATTGCGCCACCAGTAATAAGTTCGGAGTGTACGAAACATCTTCGTACCACCAGGATGCATCGTATACGCCGAACAATGAGGTTCGTCTAAAATATCTTTCTTCAAACTCTCGTCCCTGGGTACACATAATCTGCCTCTGAATAGCAACGTACCATCATCACTCAACCGAAACTCTGTTGGCACACCATTCCGAATCATGGTCTTCTTGTCCAACAGATAGGAATCCGCATCCTGAGCTTCCCGAACCTGATCAACCAACACTAGTCGAACCTGGAAGCTAGCCAACAAAGCTCCATCATCGTCCCACTCGAACTCAGCTCCCATGGCCCGTAGCTCAGCTAACATAGAAACTCTGACCACACACACATGAAATAATGAAGCTCCGGATTTCCGACTGAGTGCATCAACAACGACATTAGCCTTCCCTGGATGGTACTCGAAAGTGCAATCATAGTTGTTGATCAACTCCATCCATCTGCGCTGCCTCATGTTCAAGTCTGGCTGCGTGCGCAAATAAGTGAGACTCTTGTGATCGGTGTATATCTTGCACTGAGCTCCATACAAATAGTGTCTCCAACTCTTCAAGGCTAATACAATAGCAGCCAACTCCAAATCATGTGTAAGATAGTTGACTTCATGTGGTTTCAGTTGCCTGGAACCGTAAGCCACTACTCTGCCATGCTGCATCAAAAAACAACCAAGTCCCAATTTCGATGCATCGCTGTAAACCACAAACTCATCGTTGTCGTCAAGTAGGGTCAAAACTGGTGCAGTAGTTAATTTTTCCTTCAAGAGTAAGTAACTATCCTCACATGCATCAGAGCACTCGAACTTGACGCCTTTCTTCGTCAATCTAGTAAGTGGTGTGGCAATCCGTGAAAAATCCTGCACAAAGCGCCAATAGTAGCCTGCCAAACCCAAGAAACTCCTAATCTCTGGTACGGTGGTAGGTCTACTCCAATTCAACACAATTTCTATCTTGTCAGAATCCACGCTGACTCCCTCAGCTGATATCACGTGACCCATAAACTTCACGTTATCTAACCAAAACTCACACTTGCTAAACTTCGCAAACAACTGATTATCTTGCAAAGTCCGCAAAATAGCTCACAAATGCTTCTTGTGCTGGCCCACACTCCTGGAACAAATCAGGATGTCATCGATGAACACGATCACAAACTTGTCTAGAACCGTCTGAACACCCGGCCCGGTTCATCAAGTCCATAAAAGCTGCGGGGGCATTGATCAACCCAAACGGCATAACCAAGAACTCATAATGCCCATACTGTGATCTGAAATCTGTTCTTGCCACATCTGACTCTCTGATCCTCAACTGATGATATCTGAACCTGAGATCGATCTTTGAAAAGACTGAAGCTCCCTTGAGCTGATCAAACAAGTCGTCAATCCGCGGTAATGGATACTTGTTTTTCACAGTGACCTGATTCAGCTTCCGATAATCAATACACAACCGCATGGAACCATCCTTCTTCCACACAAACAGTACAGGAGCACCCCACGGTGATACACTGGGTCGTATGAAACCTTTCTCCAGCAACTCTTGAAGTTGAATCTGTAACTCCTTCAACTCCGCTGGCGCCATACGATAAGGTGCCTGAGATATGGGTCCAGTGCCCGGTAATAGCTCAATAGTGAAATCGATCTGCCGAACTGGAGGAATACCCGGTAACTCTCCCCGAAACACATCTGGAAACTCAGAAACCACTTCAATATCACCAATGTCTGGCACAGCAGCCGTAGTATCCACAACATGAGCTAAGTAAGCAACACAACCCTTCTTCATCATCTGATCCGCCTTCATCGTTGAAATCACACATGGCAATGAAGTATTCTTCTCACCGCGAAATAGTATCTCTAGAAAACCTGGTCATCGAAACACAACCTCCTTCTTGTGACAATCGAACATAGCCCAATGTGTCTCCAAGAAGTTCATACCCAAAATCACATCAAAGTCGACGATATCCAGCAATAACAAATCCGCGGCTAGACCATGACCTCCAACAAAAACCTCACAATCCGTAGACACCCAGCCAATACTCACAACCTCACCGGACGGATACAACACTCTCCACAACCCCGGAAGTGGAGATGCAGGCATAGTAGCTAAAGATGATAATCTATATGATATGAATGAATGCGTAGCACCTGGATCTAGCAAAGTAAGTACTAGATAGCCAAAAATATGCAACGTACCAATAACAACCTCCGGTGAAGCTCTGCCCTCACGCAAAGACATGGCATGAACCCTGGCCTGTCCAGTTGCTCGTCCACGCTGAGAGTGACTCTGCTGTCTGCCCTGACCAGAAGACTGTACTGGTCGAGCCCCAGAAGTGGTACCTCGCTCTCCTCCGGAACTCTGGGCCGCTTGTCCACCAACTCCAGCAAGCTGGAAACATTCCCTCGCATAGTAACCCTTCTGGCCACAACGATAACAAATGACAGGGCCTCGCTGACATGGACCAACATGATGCCTGTTGCAGAGACTACACAATGGGTACTCCCTCGGTACGGCAAAAGTACCATCCGTACGTCGAGGATAGCTGGAACCGCCCGAACTCCCACTAGACTGTGGTCTCTGTGGTCAGTCCCTCCTCCATCTATATCTCTGTCTAGCGCGTTGAACTACCTGGTGGTCTATATGGTCCACTGCCCGAGGATGATGCCAATCCAGAAGTATCAGAACTCAGCCTCTTGGAAGGTCCCTGACTCGGTCCACCCTCCTCAAATCGTCGAGACTGGAATCTCATCTGCCTTTCCTTCTCGATATCCTCGCCTCGAAGTGCTGCACTCACAAACTCATCAAAGTTGTTCCGAGGCATCATATTGATGTTCAGGTTCAAGCCCAGCTCAAATCTACGGCACTTGGCTTCCTCTGTAGCCACCATGTCACGAGCAAACCGAGATAAGCGGGTAAATCTGTCCCGGTACTCAAGCACATACATATTACCCTGTCTCAAATTAGTGAACTCCTCATACTTCCGCTACTGTATAGCCTGGTTGAAGTATCTCCGCATAAACAAATCTCGAAACAAAGTCCACGGAGTATCAACCGAAACTCTACCGGTGCTAACACCAGAAGTATGCATCTGACTCAAGTAACCCAACTGCTGCCACTGTCATCTACTCAGGGGTAAAACGCAGACGCTCACAAACGCGTTCAACCTGAATCAACCATGCTTCACAAATCTCTGGATCAACTGAACCCGAAAAGACAGTCGCTCCAGCAGTTCGAGTTTTGACCACAAGGTCAAAACGCTCCTCTAAACACAATACTCGCATCAGCAAGTCATGCGTCTGGCGATCCTCATCAGGATCCACATCCCAATTAACACGGGGATCACGTCTAGGAGGCATCCTACTGATACAAGACAAACATTAGTCACATGCAAAAGGAACGCAATCATGAGACTTCAAACATTTGAACATATACAACACCCGAAGCATTGATGAGTAACTGCTGGCCAGTCGGGTTATCACTCCAGACATGTTGTACATACTCAAATACTCTTAGTATCACAACAACAGAAGTCTATAGAACCTGAAACCTAATGCTCTGATACCAAGCTGAAAGGACCCAACCCCGATTTAGTTTCCTAAACCGGAATCAAACCCCTTCTGAAAACACGAACTTGTAAAAACCATAAAAATTTAAGCAGAGTTTCGCTATAACGTGGAATTGCCAATAACCTGCACCTGAAAAACACACTTCTTCCTATGCCACAAAAGCCAAACTGTGGGCACCAATCCCATCCAGATTTCTCAATATCATAACAATAAGGTAAAGTAATAATCAAAACTGTACTTTACAGAAATCCAGGAAAAAACAAATAAGAGTATATCGACATAGTAATCAGAGCGACCTCTAGTGTATATATACAAAAATATACAACAGTAGGCAAAATAAGAAACCTACTGGAAAATAAAGGTAGCTCGAACACTAAGCCTCTGACTGTGACGTGAGACACCAGAAACCGAACTGTAAACTAGGCACGGAAACCAAAAATCCCAGGGGAAAGGCAAATAAAATCGTTAGAGTGAGTGGACGAAAATAATCACATGCCTTTCACCATTTATATATATTATAAAACAAAGCGAGTTCATAAAATGAATGGAGGTGTCAGGCAAATCTCTCAAGCTCGACGGTGATAGACTAGGTGAATCTCTCAAGCCTAGAGGGCACATCAGGGGAATCTCTCAACCCTGGATATGGACTACCAGTGATCAGCCGAGTAGCCAATGCATCGATGCTAACTAAATGACATCACTATATAAAATATAAAACAATACCTCCAAAAACAATAAATAATCTTGACATCGTACTGTAAATAAATACGGAAATGAAGAACTCCCTACGACAGTGTAAATAAAAAGGTCCACTCACCGATAGCACAGCGCGCACACACGCTAATCACGAGATCCGGCGGAAGATCCCTCGCCCAACATACGATCTCGATCCCCTGAATAATCACATAATATAACTGATCAAAATCACAATTCATTACTCTGTACCACACCTCGGAAACCAACCATTTCCGGAAACATATAACTCCATACAAAATAATCGTCGAAATTCCCCAAAATCTCCAAACAAACCCTCGACTAAAACTCCGATATCCAAATCAACTCGAAAACCTCAAGGCGATGATCGGGGCGCGATTACGAGCAAAACGACATAAAACTCGTCGAAAACCAAAAGGTCAACGGGTGGCCGGAACTTCGCCGTTGACCGCCGCCGCCGGCGGCGACGTGCCGTCAACCAGAGGAATTTCCCAGCGGCCAAGCTCACCGTAGGCGGCGGCCACGTGCCGTCAACCAGAGGAATTTCCCAGCGGCCAAGCTCACCGTAGCTTCTCCTCCTCAAGCCCAACACATCTCTCAACTGTGACAACTCCCAATTCCGCCGTGATTAGCCGGAAATCAGCTCGAAATTCACGAAACCCAAACCGGTCGGAAAACTTTCTTCGGCAAAATCCACCAACGTGAGGCCATCTCGGCCTCCCAACATCAAGGGGTCTCCTGCCTACCTCGAGCCAAACCTTTTCCACCAACAACCCCCCTCGGAAAGTCGCCAGAGCGCTACCCCCTATCGAACCTGATTCCGGCAAAAATTTCAAGGATTTCAACTAGCTCGTTCTCCCACAAATCATAACCAACTTCCACAAATCCAAGTTCTAAACAGTTGCAAATTTCAAGGAGAATCGAAATATACCAAAATCAAAGCCGGAGATGGCCGGAATTGAAAGATCGCCCGCGAGTCAAACGGCGGTGCAATTTCCTTCCTTGGTCAACGCGGGTCAACGCTTCCAAGTCTGGTCAACGCCGGTCAAACTTCCCAAACAGTGTTTTCGATAATTTTTCGACTATTTCCGATATTTATACTCGCGGCTTGATACGATTGACGGTCCAAAACAAATCACAATCACGTTTCGAATAACTCAATCCAAACGGATAAACACGACGAAATTCCGCGATTTCAAATATTCATAACATATTCCTCAGTCGTCGAAATAATTATCCGAAACCGACCACGAACTCGAAATCACGTGTACTACAATTCTCGTGAAGAGACTTAACTCAAATTTTTGCCCGATAATTAAGTTGTGATCAAAACCGCCAATTCGATTAATTTACGGAAAACTGTAATTACTCACTAACTAGAGGATTAAGCCGATTATCGTACCAATTATGATTCGGGTCGTCACATGGGCTCCGACAAACAGGGGTGGATTAGTTGAGGCTGGCAATTGGTGGTGGCATTGATTGAGTCCAAGTGGATTTGTATGGCAGAGAGAATACCATTGTGGACCTAAACCACATAGCAAAGTAGACGAAGGTGAGTTTACAGCCGTAGTGCCAGGTTGTAAAACATTTGTTTGATGCACTTGTTGTTGGAACTAGGTCATAAATTGTGACTGTGGATGAACATTCTGTGGCGACTGAGCAAACAAATGCCATGATGTCAGGCAATAGCTGCTTTGATGATGCCCAAATGAGTTGAGGAACAAGTTGGTAGGAGCCATGAGAAGGGAGGTACAAAAGCAAATAGGACAAGAAGGGATCGATTTAAGAAGGAGACTCAAGAAAAACACTAGAAAGAGAACTTATGTTTCTGACAACAAGCAAGAAAGAAAAACACAGGTAGGAATCCTAACCTAGTCTGATACCATGTAGAAACTGATTTCCCTTGATCAATTATGTTTGTACATGTTTACATAAATAGCAGTAGCGTTGCTATAGTTTACAATGACTTTGCTACAGTTACAATCTGAGACATTAAGTCTATTTACAAGAGAATAAAAACTAATATGAAGTAAATACAATATCACAATGAGTTTTAGAGAATCTAGAATAATGAGGGCTTGATTTCTAGAGATGATTGTGTGATCAGTTTAACAGAAAAGCCCCATGAAATTTCTTCTCCTGTAGAATTCTCAACTGATTGTTGGAATAATTTTTAACAATATAAAATAAATAGAGCAAGAGATTTGTCTGTTAGAAATTTATAGACATGTCCAATGAAAAATCAAATGGATACAACTCTTAGTGAAGAGATATGTCCATTAGAAATAAACCAAATAGGTGCAACTTTTAATGAAGAGGCGTGTCCATTGAAAAATAATCAGAAATATGCAATCTTTTAAGGTGAAAAGGCATAACCACTTCTATAAATAGGAGTGATTCTCTACAGATTTATATAACCAAAAACCTCATTTCTCTTCCTCTCTTTTAGTTTCTCTCAGGTTTTCCACCATTATCTAGTTTTTAATAAAATCTAGAAACTATATACTGCAGATTTATTATTTGTGAGCAATATGTTCTATATACTTACACACATTACTTTAATCGAGTGAAGTGGTTTAAGAAGCAGTATGTTCTATATACTCAACTTAAGCGCCATAGTTTCGGGTTTGGGTGGGACCCCATCTTGAAGAAGATCACTGCAAGTGATGAAGTATGAGACAATTATTTTAAGGTACGACTTGGTACAGTAAATATTAGATTATAAAAAATTTACAAATACAATCCAAATGGCACTAACAAATATGCTATTTTTAACAGGCACATCCCGCGCATACAAGTTTTCGCACCCAGACTTATGTAGACTATCAAGATTTAAAACTTGCTGTGGGAAATGGAACTGCAACTGGAAAAAATTCAATTAGTCTAGGAGATGATATTGATGCAACCACATATATGGTTGAGGACAGTGAATGTGATGCTCTAAATGACTTGGTCTACAACAAAAATGCCAATGCATCCATTCTAAGCATACCCACCACCATCACCACGTTCACCCTTGTCTTTTGAGGAAAGACATGTAGAAGCTTCAGATGATGTGACAGAAAAGATAACAGAAAATAATGCCACTAAAAATAGTGCCACTACGAATGGTGCCACTAGAAATACTACTACTTAGAAACGTAAAAGAAATGAGTTTGAAAAAACTAATGACTCAACTGAAGAAAATTCTGAAGCTCATGTTATGAAAAAGTTTTTGTGGGCATTGGTTCAATTGCCACAAATTTTAACATGATATATGACCTGATAGAGAAAAGCGAATCAAGGGATACTAAGTGTTAGAATGTTATTAAAGACTCCATACTTGGATGAGAAATCACGTTACATGGCTCTTGAGTTACTCAATACTAAAGCACTAAAAGATGTCTTCTTATGCATGACACCTGAGCAGCGGTATAATTGGATTGCATTCAAGACAACGCAATGAGTGTTGTGATTTCACTACTAGAATAATGACTATAATCAACGACCAAAAGTCGTCGGCTTGTTAGAAGAAGTCGTCGGCTATAGCCTGGTTGGAATAAGGTTATCGGTGAAAGAATAGCCAACGACTTTAGTGGTTGTCGTCGGCTATAGTTTAGATTATACCCGACGACACAAAAGTCATCAACTATAGGCTGAAACTTTTGCCAACAACAATGTCATCGGAAAAACCTTCCCTTGTGGTCAAAATAGTTGACCCGATTAAAGCCATAGTCGACGACTCCAAAATCATGTCATCGACTATAGTATTTGAACGTCGTCGACTATAGTATGCAAGTCATCGTCTATAGTATGAAACTATAAATTTTATTAAACACTTTAGCCGACGAGTGAGACTAATGTCATCGTCGGCTATAGTTGGTCTGGAAAAAAAAATACAAATTCTAGATTTCTATTCTCAGAACCTGCAATTACACAATTATATTTACATAATAGCCAACAACACATATTCACCAACAAACACATCCTCAACAAAAAAACACATATTCACCCTCATTAGACCCTACACTAAGGGTTATCAAAATCTATGTGATCAAAAACAGAGACGTTACCACTAGGAGCTTGCGGATCCTCATGTGGCTATGGAGCAGAAAAAGGAAACGGAGGTGGGGTCGAAACCGGGATTCTAGAAGCCTGAAGCTGTGTAGTCCAATCCTAAAACTAGGAAGCCAATGTAGTCTACTCGGCCAATCTCACCAGCTCCATCTCCTCCATCCGTCTCCGAGTCTCTTCCATCTCCCTCTGATGCTCTATCGTCTGCCTCTGAAGTTGTTCCTGTAGCTAAGAAGTCCTGAAAGTTCCCGACTTGCTTGAGAAACTGGGAGTGTTCTTCATGACCCCATCACCCTTTTCTCCTAGACCCCTATATTAGTAGGTGTTCTCTCGTGGTGGGAAAATGTGACCCGTGATCCTCGCAGCTACCATCGGGTCAGATTGATCAATCTTAGAGATGGCCCAGGGGAGGTCCTCATCTTAGGTCTCAAACCATTGCTCTTTCACGATCTGAGTCAACACCTCTGGAGTCACCTCCTGCACTTTTGCCTAATTTACAAGAAAAATAAAATAACATATTAGTAAACATACGTAAATTTTTTTAGATAAAATACATATATAAGCAAATATATTAATTAAGTTATAAGGGCATAAGATTTACAACATCTTCGGAGCACTGAGGATACGCTTTCTGTAATGTACTCCAAAGGGAAGACTTCACGGTGTTGGGCAGCCTCCTCCATCCAACCCACAAAGGATCTAGAACCGGCATGATGGCTCTTCGTATTTTTTCCCTGGTTCGCCGCATTTATCGCAGAAATGGCCTTGTTGGATAAACATATATCAAAAAAACATTAATTAGGAAATTATTTTTGCCAAATATGATACAAGTAAACACAAATATAATGTTGTATACCCCAAATTTTTGGTTGTTGAAGTGGGCGAGCAGCCATTGTCACTCGTACTCCATATACATAAGCTCGCTAGGGGTACCCCCACGGAGGTTGTCGTGGTTCTTCCAGTACTTTTTGAGCTCATTTTTTCACTCCTTATACCTATATTAATGCAACACAAATGTTATAAATTGACAATAAATGATTAACAAAATATAACTCGATATATAAAATATAACTCGGATCCCATCACCTTTTCCCTTGCACGTCACTTGCCCACGTGCATTTTAGCTCCTCCGACACAATAAACTACACTTGCAAATGTATATATAAATGATAATATCTCTAAATTTATTTGTACTTAATTAATAAGGGTAGACATACATAATTAATGAATATATAATTAACTCACTGACATTGTATTATTCACCATGTCATTCACACACTGTGGCACAGAGGACCAGTCTGCCCATAGAACTGGGACTCTGTCACGTATGATACTTCTTACTTGACCGGAGTACCTGCGAGCATTCTTTCCCAAAATCACTGATCCATCTTGCTCAGTCTCTATGACCAGTCTCCCATTGTTGCTGATCGTCCTCTTAAGTAGCTTCCCTGTGATGGGGCCTCTAGTCTTTTTTTCGTTGCCTCCAGCGTCTTTTTTGACTAAGACAAGGTAAAAAGATTAAAACATAAGCACTCAATTTAATATACAAATTATTAATAAGTTTGAAATTAAATAACCGATGTTGTTAATATTTACCCGATTCTGATGTCGATGTGTTTGATACTCTCGCACTATATAGAGCTGTATCAAACGGCACATAGATGTATGCTTGTTTCGGTGTAGTAAAACCAATCTAATCTGGAAAAGACACTCACCGATCATCGAGAGCAGGTATGGCAAGTATCTCCCGGGGCAAGAAGAGGTGAGCCGGCGGACCACGTACCCCCTCCGAGGAACAACCTGAAGCACCAGCCTCAGAGGAATGCGGAGCCTGAGCTGTCGAGGGAGAAGGTTCCCGCCGACAAATGTGTGGCATACGGACACCCGAAGGAATGGGACATGTAGAGGGGGCCGGTGAGGGGCCGTCTTCGTTCCAGAGCTACCTCATGTTGGCGATTCGGCGGGCCACTACTTCTTGTTGCGGCATCTGCTGAAGCAATTGAAGGTGTCGAGAGTACCTAGGGTTGCTATAAGTGTTGTTGATAGAGGCGGACGAGGAACTATCGCCGCTAGACCTGCTTCCTTTCTTAGATCCGTTCCGACTTAACCAATTCATGATTCCTAAAATAAAAACCACCCTTAAATTTGTGATAAAATTCACAATGCTAACACAAAATCACATCCCAAATTCACAAATTCACAAAATTCACAAATTCACAAAATTAACATATAACCAACAATTACCATAATCAAAACAAAATTCACAAAAAAAACATCACAAAAATTCACAACATCACAAAAATTCAAAACCTTAATCCAACCACATATATTCACAACACTAATTCAAATTCAAAACCTTAATTCAAAAATTCAAAACCTTAATTCAAAAATTCAAAATCTTAATTCAAAAATTCAACAACACTAATCCAAATTCACAAAAATACACAACATCGCAAAAATTCAACCACATATATATATATTCACAACACTATAAATCAACAATTCAACATCACCAAATACCATTTTAAACAATTATATATATTTTATCCCCAAATTAAAAAAAAATCCCCACATTTAGGATTTACCAATGTGGTGGGCGGCGAGCTGGGAGGCGGTGATCTAGGTGGCGGCGAGCGGCGGGCTTAGGGGATTTAGGGTTTAGGAGGAATAAAACTATAGCCGACGACCACTTTTTTATGTCATCGGCTATACACTTTTTTATGTCGTCGGTTATAGTATAGCCGACGACACAGATAAATGTTGTCGGCTATAGTACTATAGCCGACGACATAAGTAAGTCAAATTTCATCGGCTATAGTCAGAAATATTTTTTTAAAAATTAGGCTCATGTGAAAACATGTTTCCCATGATTACCTATTTAACTAATTAAAGAACATAATCAGAATCGCTATTTTTAGAAGTGTGAAAATACTTTACAAAAACAAACTCATGCCCAACAAATTAACACGTTTAACACAAATTGTTCTTTAACTAAGGGTTATAATCATAATCATCACTTGAGTCTTCCTCGGTGTCCGAGCTAATTTCTGGTAATTTGTGCAGCTCCTTGTCACCGAAGTCTTCATTTGGATTAACATCAATAAGACTTACATCTGCTCGAGAAAGTCAAACCACACTACCCGGTCTCACATTATTAAGGCAAATTGTAGAGGATTTAGGAATAACAATTACGTTCGGCTTTTGGTATGCAGTAACTTCTTCATTATCTGCGGCATCACCAAGTGTAGCAGCACTGTATATGTTTCTAGGAACAACATGATTGACTACTTTTCAAGCACCTTTGTGTACAATATCATCAAGCTAAAAAACTTGTTTTACCGATGTGGCAAAAACAAAAGGGCCATCTTCATACCAGCTTGTAGCAGTATTCACTGAAAAAAACCGTACTGATTGGTTTTTTTGTTCCCAGGGTTAGTATCAAACCATCTACACTTAAACAAGTGCATTGCCATGCCTTCCCCAAAAATTAGTTCAACCACTAAATGGAGAACACCGTAATAGTCAATGTCATTCCGCCCACTATGCACCATTATACCAAAATTCTGTGTTCTTTGTCTATCGTCTCTATGTTGACATATAAATTGCACACCATTGACCTTACACATCGGATAAACTCTTGAAGTTATCAGCTTCATCGCCAAAATCCTCAATTCATGTGACCAGTGTGGGTCACCATCACATTGTACATGGTTCATCTGGAAAAAAAAATTGCAACCATTAACTTTAAATATGAACATTGAAACTAATTTTTATATATATATAATTAAATATATATATATATATAGACGTTCCCAGCCACCAAAATAGTTTGCAAACTCTCTATTGTGGTACTCAAGATCACCGGTAACTGCAGAGCAGTAAAAATGGATATTTTTCCAGTATTGAACTTCTAGATAGTTAATTAATACCCACCAGTGGGCAATGACTAGCTCATATGGTTCCCACTGGTATGACTTTGGCAATTTTCCATATACTTTAACATCATTAGAGATGATAGAAAGATTGAACTGTGGTTCATCTACCGGCATATGTTGTGGAGGGTCCTCCAACGCTTCCAAATACAACTTGGTGTATGTTACGCACTCATGCGCAAGATATGCTTTAGCTATTCACCCTTCAGGTACAGATTAATTAGCTACATAGTCTTTGTAGTCCCCCTGTTGTCTATCAAATTGCAAAGTGCATGTGATGATTATTGAAAAATATAATTATATAAAAACAGACTAAAAATTCAGATGTTGTCTTCAATGTAATTTTCCATGGAATACATCCAAGTGTAGTGTACTGGACCAGTAAGCAACAATTGTTCGGGAAGATGGATCATCAGGTGAGGCATGTTGTCAAAAAAATTTGGGGGAAATATCCTCTCAAATTTGCACATGATAAAAAAGATGTCCTCTTTCATTGCCCTCAGGTCTGATTTTTTTACTTCTCTAGTTCATAATTTCTAAAAGAATCTTGACAACGCTATTAACAGCTCTACCACCTGATGGGGCAAGTATGATCGAATGAAAATAGGGAAGACACGTTGAAGTAGTATATGGCAGTCATGACTCTTTAATCCATACATCTTATTGTCCCAAAAGTTAACACACTGGCCTATATTTCTTGTATAACCTGAAAGATACCTAACATTACATATCCACCTAAATATTTCATTCTTCTGGTCAGGTTTGGCTGTGTAAGGAGCTTGAGGCATTTTTTTCTTCCTTTCTCTCAACCAAAAATGTTTTGGTATACCCATTCTTTTCATATCAATACGTGCTTTAGGGTCGTCTTAAGTTTTCCCCTCCCAATTTAGCACTGTGCTTACCACACTTTCGCACACATTTTTCTCTATGTGCATGACATCTAAGTAGTACCTTATCGGCAACTTGAACCAGTACAGGAGTTTCCAGAATATGTAATTGTGTGTCCAGAATTTATACCTATCGAGTCCGTTAGGTATTGCCACCACTAAATCAGGATGATTGCTGAGCTGCCCAAAATTGTATTCATTCAGTACTTCCAAAATTTTATCCCTCGACCTTTTCCTGGGAGCGTTGATGTGATTGTAGTGGTGTCTCGACCAGACATTTGATGTCTCGACCACTACAATCACATCAAATGTCTGGTCATCCTCCCACCATAGGTGATCAAGTCTAGGCCAACAACTGTGATTCATTTGCACAATCTTCCTGCAATGAAGTCTTCCGCAATCAATAGTCATACACTCTGGACAAGCCCTGTATCCCCTGGTAACGTTGCCCAAAAATATCCCGCGGGCAAGAAAATCACTGATGGTGCCAACAAGTATGACATGCATCTGGAACATCTCGCTTTTGTACTTGTCATAAGTGGGATGACCAACGTTACTCGGGTACTTAAGCTCCTCAATCAAGAGTCAAATACACATTGAGACATTGTCCTGGATAACCTGGCCTGGAATTAACACAGTCAGCATATTATATTCCTTCTTCATGCACATCCATGGGGGAAGGTTATATGATACCAAAATAACTGGCCACACATTGTATTGAAGACTCATGTTGCCAAAAGGGTTGAATCCATAAGATGAGAGTCCGAGCCAAACATTTCGGACCTCTGATGCAAAATGAGAAAACTCCCTAACCATGTGCTTCCAAGCATCTCCGTCAGTAGGGTGTATAAGGGTATCATCGTCAAGCAAATCTCTCTCAGCGTGCCATCTCATAGCTTTCGCCGTGTGTGCAAACATGAACAACCGTTCTAGCCTATCAATCACCGAGAAATACTGAAGTACCTTCACAGCTTTCTTATTCTCTGCAGGAGTCAACTTATACATATCTGTGTGACATATTGGACATGCATCAAGGTTTTCAAGATCATTCCCTTTGGCATCTTCACCCCAGAAGAGAACGCAATCAAATCTGCATGCAAGGATTTTGATGTAGGTAAGGCCAAGATGTTTCAGGATATGTCGCACCTTACGATGAGAGGTAGGAAGGCGATGACCGGGGGGCCGCATCGAAGTAGTCAACGTCAGATAATCATGAACATCTTTGACACTCAATTTGTTCTCCACTTTGACCTTCATTACTCCCATGACACTTTCAAGAACAATCTTATTACACCCGTTATACAACGGGATCTATTGGAAGGCAATCAACTTGTTGTACTTGTCAATACCGGCGGTGTTGACAGCTCTAGGTAATTGCTGGACTGGCTTAAGAGGAGGGAAACCCTCAATGGCGGGAGGGATATCTTGTGCTTGAGCAGATACACCGCTTCCATAAAGAAACACATCTTTGATCAACCTCGTTGTTGGATCATTTGATGTACTGGCCCTCTCAAAAAATTACCAATGATCATGCTAACCCGCCGATGATGTTTCACCATGATAAATCCAACATGTGTACTTATCCCAAAACCTGTTTTTCTTCAGGTGCTCCCATACTATATCAATGGAAAAACGATACAAATCGCTGCGACACTAACATTTCGTACACGGGTAATAATGAATTGTATTCCCATTAGCATTAGTCTTCACATATTCCACAAAACTCCACATTCCAATATCATCTTCGATCCCATTTTGGAAGGCCAATCTAACTCTTGTCCATCCTAAAAATTTCAACTGTATATATATACATGCACCAATTAAAAATTCATCATTATATCTATATATATCAATATTTAAACTACAAATTACATTAATTCTTCTACTCCTTATATAATTACAAATTAACACACACACACACACACACACACGCACGCACACACGCATGCATGCATACTATATATCAACAATTAACATAACATTATATATATATATTCATTGAATTCAACTCAAAATCAAAAATCAACACACACACACACACACACACATATATATATGCGTACCTATATATATGTAGCGGGATATAGATTTACAAACTCATTTTGGACTGCTTCTAACAACACCCAACGATTTGAGAGCGTTTTGTGTTTTTCTCACCGAATTTTTTTCGAATGATTAAGTTGTGACGACCCGAACCAGAATTAGATGTGTGTTTGGCATGATTCTCGAGATTTGGTTATAGTCGCAGTTTTGCGATATTATGTGGTTTGCCGATTTGATTCGCGACTTTGTTTTCGGTCGAGAATTTGGGTTGAGTGTCTTCACGGAAATTGTAGAGCACGTGGTTTCGAGCTTGTGGGCGGTTCCGGAAGATTTTTCCGATAACCGAGGAATATTTAATGATTATTTGAAGTTTCGGTATTCGACGAGTTTATCCGATTGTTTCGAGCTTATCCGAATCATTTCGTATATTCATTTCGGACCGTCGATTAACCCGAGGCTCGAGTATAAATAGCGGAATAGTCGAGAATTAGTCGAAAAACATTGTTTTCGGTTGACCAGACGTTGACTTTCCATTTTGGGAAACTTTGACCGTTGACCCGTGAGGAAAACTTTCCGTTTCGGTCTTGCACTTCCGGCGACCGGATTCCGGCCACCATCGGCCACGGGACAGGTATAGCTAGACTCCTCTCTTGATTTCGAGCATGTTTGAACTTGGTTTGGGTTGAAATGGGTTGGTTTTGAGGTAACCCGAGCTGAGCCGAGTTGGAGGATTTCGTCGGCGACGGTGGAGGTGGTTCCGGCGAGATTTGTGAGGGGATTTATTGGGGGTTTTGCTCCCCATACCTAGGAGAAGCTCACGGGGTGGTTGGTTTTGACGGAGGTGAGGTTTTGGGGTGAACCCGATTAGGGATTTAGTTTGGGTTTTCCGATCGGGTTTTGACGATTTGAGGGATTTCCGTTGAGATTTGGCTGTCGGTGTAGAAGGGAAAGTGACTCGGATGGTTGAGAACTTGTAATCTGGAGAATCTCGCCGTGAAATTTCACGGTTGACGGCGCGCCGCCGCCGGCGGCGGCGGTCAACGGTGATTTTCCGGCGAGGGTTGACTTTTTCAGATTTCGACGATTTTAGTGTCATTTTTCTCGAAATCACGCCCTGGTTATCGTACGGAGGTTTTCAGGTTAATTTGATTAGCCGATTTTCAGTCGAGATTTCGAGTGGGGATTTCGGGATTTCCGTAATTCATTTTGCACTGCATTTCGTATTTCCGGGAACGGTTGGTTTCCGTGCATCAGTACAGTGTTGTGGATTACGTAATTGATCAGTTATGTTTTTGTGGATATTCAGGAGATCGAGATCGAGATCGTGATTGAGCTTCAGGCGAGGGATCTTCCGCCGGACCACGAGATTAGTGCGAGTGCGCGTTTTGCTCACCAGTGAGTGGACAATTTCTTTTCACGGAAATCTTGCGAGTCTTTTATATGATTTATGAACTCGAGCATGCGTATGAGATTTCGGATTTGCATGAGCATGTGTTTACGATTATACGATATACTTATACGAATATACGTATACGAGTATACATACACTTATATGTTGATTCATGCATTGCATAGAGTTTTTTATGGTTTGGTTTACACAGAGTACAGTCGTGGTTACGTTGTTGTATCGATACACTTTGCCTCTCGGTTGATCCCCGATGGTAGGCCGCCTGGAGGGGCGTTTCCCCAACCAGACCAGTGAGGGGCGTATCCCCGGATCCGAGGCCATTTCTGGCTAGAATCACGTGTGGGTCTGGGATCCCGTGATTCGGACTGTACTAGCACGGTGTGTGTCCATGAGTGACCCCTTGGGATTTTTACTTGCATGCTCAGTACACTGGAGGAGTGTGAGTTTTACCTCGTGTACTATGTTGTTATATTTGCTTGGACTCGCATATGTTTTTATAACATATATATATATCAACTGGTGAAAGACTTTTATTTTTGTCCACTCACTCTAACGTGTTTATTGTCTTTCACCTGGGCTTTTCGGTTTCCGTGCCCAGTTTGCAGTTCAGGTTTGGTGTTTCATGTCGCGGTTTGGAGGCTAGTGATCAGAGTCACCTGTGTTTTTCCAGTAGGTTCTTGTTTCGCCTACTGATGTACATATTGTATATGTTTTACTCTAGTGGTCGCTCTGATACATTCTGATACTTGTTGTGCGGATTTTCACGGATATACACATATATATAGTACAGTTTATTTACTGTTGTGGATTATATTGTTGTTGAGAAATCCGGATGGGATTGGTGCCCACGGTTTGCTTTTTGTGGCATAGGACGAAGTGTTAATTTCCGCGTGCAGGTTATGGTAATTCAACGCTAGTAACGAAACTCTGCCCAAATTTTGGAAAATTTTTGTTGGTTTGTATTTTTGAGAGGGTTTAATTCTGGTTTAGGTAATTGAATCGGGATTGGGTCCTTTCATAAGTTGTTGCCCAGATCTGTAATAAAGAACTATAGCCGACGACTTAATAATATCGTCGGCTATAGTTAAAAAAGTCGTCGACTATAGTCGAAACTATAGCCGACGACAATGCCTTGACTAACAGCGATGGCCAAATTTTTCATCGTCGGCTATAGTATTATAGCCGACGACTATTTTTATCGTCGGCTATAGTATATGAAAAATCTATACTATAGCCGACGAAAAAAGAAGTCGTCGACCTATTTTTCTTCATGTCGTCGATTATACTACTTATTCTAGTAGTGTTTGGATCACGTTCTTGTTTTGGCTATTTAACAATTCTGGAAAACTCTATTTTTGTTTGCTTTTTATCTCTTGATGTACTGAATCATAAACCAGCTTGGAAACTTGGATTTTTCAATTTTTATGTTTCTTATGAATGAAATTTGGATTTCAGTTATGTTTACATGAATGAACTATTGATTATGATATGCTAATGCAAGTTTTTTAGGTAACTACATTTGCATGATGTCTGATTTGGTCATGAATGAAGATGATGCTAATGATGAAGAGTTTTGGGAAGCCATTAAGAGTCTCTTGATGGCAATACATGCAGTTATCCATGTAGTATATGAGTTTATATTACTCAGAAGTCAGAGACCTATTGAACGTCCCTTACCTCGACGATCTGTTACAAGTGGTGGCTATCAATATATACACAAAATCTTGGATGATGATCCTAAAGTTTTCAGACATGTGTACAGGATGTATCCAGATGTGTTTCAAAAGCTATGCACTATTATTAGAGAAAAAACACTTCTTCAAGACACAAGACATCTTTGCATCGAAGAGATGCTTGCAATTTTTCTACTTACTACAGGACAAAATAATCGGTATTCCCAGGCTATATTGACATATTATCGGTCTCATTTTACTTGCAGTAAAAGTTTCAACAAAGTTCTTAAAGTTTTGCATACATTTGCTCCAAAGCTCATGGTCAAACCTGAGGGTGTGCAACCTAAAATCAAATAAAGTACAAGATTTTATCCATACTTTAAGGTAAGGAATTCAAGTTTTATTTTCTTCAATATTAATACTAGTATTATTCGGATCTAATACAATTTTTAATAAAAGGATTGCATAGGAGCGCTTGATGGTACGCATATTCCAGCAATGGTAAAAGGACCTGAATCAAGTGCTTACAGAGACCGTTATGGAAAAATATCACAAAATGTGCTAGTAGCATCAAACTTTGATTTGGAGTTTATTTACGTTCTTAGTGGCTGGGAAGGTTCAGCTCATGATTCAAGAGTACTAAGTGATTTGTTAACAAGAATAAACGGGCTAAAAGTGCCTTCAGGTATACCTCTAGATAGTTTATATATATGTGTGTGTGTGTGTGTAAGTAAGTATATATATAACATATAATCTCGCAATTCTTACTATATGTGTCATTAGGTAAATTTTTTGGTCGATGCTAAATTTGCAAATAGACGTAATTTTTTAGCTCCTGATCGAGCTGTTCGATATCATTTGAAAGAGTTTAGTGGTCAAGGTCATCGTCCTGAAAATCCACCATAATTATTCACCATTTGCCATGCTTCCTTGAGAAACGTTGTTGAGAGGATATTTGGAGTATTCAAATCTCGTTTCACAGTATTCAAGACTGCACCTCCATTCTCATTCAAAACATAAGCACAATTAGTGTTGGCTTATGCAGGGCTACACAATTTTTTGCGTAAGGAATGTCGTTCTAATATTTTTTTTCTCCAGAATCTGAACCAGATCCAATTTTGGTAGATGATGAAGGTGATGAGTTTCAAACTCAAGATCAACAAAGAGAGGAAGCAAATGATTGGAGAAATCAGATAGCTACGGATATGTGGAGAGATGCAAGATCTCAACTAGTTCCTGAAGCTAATTCTCAATCTGTTCCTCAAGTAAATTCTCAATCCAATCCGGATCCTAACTCTCAACCCAACCCATTGTCGGTTCATGAAGGCATTCCTAATGAGCAGAATAAATCATGACTGCTTAAAGACAAAGGAATTGAAAATAGACATGTACAATTGTTTTGTTTGTTTTCGTGTTTACAAATGCTACTATTTCAAGTTTTGAATTTATGCAATTGTTGTAACTTTAGATTATTTGGTACTTCATAATTATCATAGGCAGACTTAACTTATCATGAAGGAAAATAGGAAACTCACATGAATATAATCAGAGCGAGGGACTCAAACCAAAAGTAATATTGGCCTTCTGCTATCACCTGGGTTAATAGAAAGATCTTGCCATGTAACCTGCATACCACATATACCATTTAGAAAAGTACACGAATCAGATGAACCATATGAGGCAAAAGTTGTTAACCATATGAACCATTTAGAAAAATTATATTATTGAATACAAGTCACTAGAGAAGAAAAATAATAATTCAAAGTACAAGGCACTAGAGAATACCTGCACCATAATGTTTGAGTCCATCGCGTGGCAGCTCAAATAGCTCATGTCCCATTAACCACCATCATCTATACTAATCAAACAAACTCTATCATGCCATCTGTAAACATATATGGACCAAGATATGATTGTGTATTCATCCAAAAAAGCACAAGTCTATGCATGTGAGGGGTGTATTGTTGTATGCTTGGATTTCAATTGGAAACCAAGAAAAGTACTAATCGAATAAATTCGACATACATAAGGTTTCAAAGGGGTTTGAAGCTCAAGTCCATGTCTTCGATCCAGAAGCTAGAGAAGGCATGTACCCATCTTTGTAACATGATTATAGTTCCCAAAATGATAGAAATTGTAATTAAAGTGTACGATGGAAAAACTTCAACTAACCCACCTTGATAGATTGAAGTCAAGCATGAGATGATCAATCACTACCTTGCTGAGTTCTCAATCTCATACAAGCCTGTGAAGCAACAACAATCTATTGATGGTACCATAGGTACTTCTATACGATTAATTTCAATTAGTGGTAAATCTCAAAGTTTACCTGCAACTATTTCTATTCTTCTTCGATTTCCCATTGTAAAGTCCACCTTCAGCTGAACCTGAGCCAACAACTTATCTTCTCTGGAAAATATAGAAGAGAGCAAGAATAGAAACCTTTATGTTTTGTAGTTTCTTCATTTGGGTTTTGGCCCGTGTGTTAGATATGGATTTTAAGCCTATTTGATATATAAATGTCCACCAAAGTTCATCAGAATTTAAGCAGAAAGATTTTGAAAATCTGGAGAAGTTTTCAAAAGTATACTTCATACAATCCGTAGATTTGTTTGATTTTTCAAAATCCAATACAATCTACAAGAATTTCCGAAATCCACCACTAAAAAAATCGCCTAAATCTAAATAAAATACACCCCTTTTAGTTTCTAGCAATCTTGAACCTCTTGTAAAACCTTCGATTGAGTGTTAGGTTGATTTTCGTCAGTGCAAATCGATGATCAACAATAACAAGTTGTTAGATTTCATTGTATCCTAAAGGCTTATTTGATTATTCCTCCTTGCATACTAAATAGTGAGACAAATAAAGTCTAAAGAAAGCATAAACTTTTATACGTCTTTGAAGCGTTTTTCCTTCTCTTGTCACACCCACAAACACAGAATTTCCAACACTGATTTATAGAATCTCATAGCTAAAGTAAACGGACGTGGGTACATGTTCTTGCCATCAGCAGTACTGTTTCTTCTTTGGCACAATTTTGCCACTTTGTCTGGATTAGTATACTCATATTTCTGGCCAGCAAGTGCAAACCTTCTCACATCTTCCTGGCCACTTTCAAATGTGATGGTTTTGAAGTAATCCAACTCTTCCTCAGTCTTGTTGGTCCAAATTTTCCCCACAATGCTGCTAGCATGTCCAATTGTCCACATTGCAGGAAACCACAAGCTCAGTCTTGTGGAACAATCACCGACATGACTAGTATTCAAGAAATCTGTGCCATTAAGTAATCGACAAGCAACAACAAGAAGCCGATTTTCTGCTGCATCCCAGGATCCTTCACCAACCATTGTTGTAATTGGATCAAAAGGCCTCTGACGATAGCCATTCCTAGAAAACTCTAACAGAACTCTTAACCTTTGCTCATCCTCCAAACACTCGATGTTAAACAGCGACACACCGGCAGGCCAAAAAGACTCGGAGACAGGGGAGCAGTTTTTGGCAGACACACAATGGCTTGGATATTGCAATCCATAATGGCTATCTAGTATTAAATTTGAGATTACAGAGCAAAAGTTCCCTACATTTAGAGAACTCGGGGAAACACCACTTGCATCACAACAACTGTTGTGAGATTTATTTGAAGCAAAAGTATACTGGTAGTTCATGGCAGGAAGCAATGACATAGAGAGTGGTCGAAAATAATTTGGTTCACTCTTAGAACTTGCTAAACTCTCTAAGGTTCCAGTAACTAAACTAGTAAGACTAGTTGAATTCTTGAAGTCAAAAAGCTTAAGAAGTGCACGAGGTGTAAGTAATAAATTACCTTGCTCGGAGCAAGCTGAACCTGATCCAACCATACAAAGTTCCCCGGAAGCTTTTGACCAGATCCCACTTAGCTTAAAGCTAGTCAAAACCTGTCCATATGGAACTGATTGTGATCTGAAGTCACTGGACTTCCAGCTACTTGAATGGTTTCCCACAAGGTAATATGTAGAGAGTCTTGGGAATTCGAGACTTCCTTGGAACATGAACAAGCCTTGTTCATCAGCTTCTCCCAAAGACGAGAAGCGGAATACAACTGAGTTTTGGAACTCACCATATGTTGAGTTCTGACCAAGGAAATTGTTGCTTCCATCAGAAGTGTTGTAGAATCCTACGTGGCGATGAACGGAGGAATTAACTCCGGCATATTCTTCTGGGGTTGAGTAGTCAGGAGGAAGTGAAGCACAATGATCTGCAAATGAGACTAGAGGAGCTGAAGTGGATGTTAGAACTGATTCTAACGAATATGTGAGGAAAACAAAACAAAAAAAGAATCAATCTTGCTTGGAAGTTGGTCATTTGTTCTTATGTGAAAGATTAACAACAGCAAGCTAGAACAACAAACAATGCAATGTTTAATGTACTTGCAATATTATAGCCTGGACTCCAAGGTCAACGACCATTAGATCAAGGCCAACTAACATGATCAATTCTATTCTTCTAGCAATTCCAACATGACCAATATTTCTAATTGTGAAGAAGATTTCAAATTTAAGATTCCATGCAAAGATGGATATAATTGAGACTATTATGTGATTTGGGTACTCTTCTCGATCGTATCAAATAAATTATATCATATTAAGTATATCATATATACAGTACTTTTCATATTATACAGTATATCATATTATATGATATTATATGCTATCCAAGTATATCATATGTATATACAGTCACCGGCGGGCGGATCCAAAGGGTGGGCAATTGCCCAACCTGAGGAGTGTAACTTAAGTTTTAGAGGTAAATAATGTTGATTTGGGCAAGAAAAGGTAGAAAACTAGATAAAAATGACAAACTTGAAAGAGGAAGATGAACAGTACGTACGTCAGTACGTGGTATAGAAACCGAAGAAAAGCGACATCATTTGAGTTAAAACCCATAAGTACAACTATATTGTTAGAAATAGATACTACTTCTTTTTTGACTTTTCTATTGTGGATTTCTCTCCAAAAAATAAAATGTGCTAGTAATAGGAGTCGAAAAGAGTTCCTCAAGCTGCATATATACATACTCATTTATTTTTTTCTTCTATTATTGTTTGAATAAAACTCTCATACGCTTCTTATCAAAAAAAATCTCTCATACGCTTCAACTCCTTCAAGTGTCTCCGTAAGTACATATAGACTAATTTATAGACTACTTTGTTCACTACTTTTGTTCGTCTTACACTCCGACAACTTAATAATTTATTAAGGTATTATATGTTTCTTTAGTTCTTCTTCAAGATAGCTCTATTTTGATTATATTTTAGTCTTACGATCTTGTTCAACCTTTTTATTTTTTTGGATCTACCATTGTATACAGTACTATTCATAGTACTTGTTCAAAAGATTTCACTAATGAAGTTTGAGCTAATTATATTCTAGTTTACCATGAAATTATATATATAAAAAAATGGATTTAGATCTATCGATCTGATCACACAATTTATGCTATTTAATTAACGTATGATAAGCCGGGTAAGGCTCTTGGGCATTTATATATTCCAACTCATTTCATGAATAATTAGGACATGATGTGTTTGATTACAAGGCTAGGATCAAGGAATCAATACTGACTTGTTAAACGATATTGTTTGAATTTACGATTCTATTAGTATCAAGTAGCCAACTAGGTGCCGAATTTAAATTTGAATCACGTAGGAAATTAATGTGATATTAAATAAAAATAAAATTATTAATTTTAATAATTAATAAATATAAAATAAAATCGGAAGAATAAAATTTAAAAATTTTAAATTTGTTATCCAAGTGGTTAAATTTGTGCAACTTAGGCCCAATATGCACACAAGTCTATATCGCAAGCTTAATTCAAACAAAAAAGAGTCTCCTTTCTTACTCACTTAAAGCATAGTACGTAGAGTTGAATCATATTTAAAGACCTCCACATTTCTAGTTTTTTTCATGTGGGATAAACTTCCTTCATTTTGTTTCAAGTGGTCAATTTTGGGTGACAATTTCTCATTCACTTCTTAACCAATTTAAACAAGTGAATACGTAATCTTTATGTACTCTTATAGGAGAACACAAATGCATGTTTCTCTTCCATTAATATTAAGTGCATTTCACTTAATTATTTTGTTTAAATTGTCTAACTAAAATGGTAGAAAACCATCATTTTTCCAACAAATCATACACATGTTAAGACGAAATTCGATTTCATTTGAACATTAGAGCAAGATTCTGATCCCAATACTGTGTAAGCTAGATAGGTACGTACATACACCGATTGTGATACCAATAGAGCAAATTTAGACCATAAAACCTAGTAAGTGTTGCAAACCCACAAAATTGTATTTCAAAGTAAAACCAGAGCATCAAAGGGCACAGTGACGGAGGCAAATGGGGGCCAGGGTGGGCATGCCCCCCCCCCCCTGAATTTTTGTGAAAAAAAATAGTATATTATTATTATATAATATAAATATTATAATTTATTTGAAGTATATCTAAACTTCAATGACACGTATAAGTACATGAGTAATTCAAATCTGACGACTTTGTAAGAATATTATTATATATTATTTCAATAATGAAGTCTAAATATTAGGTCAATTAGGATTTAATCTCTTACCAGGTTTAGGATTTTATGGTATTTTTTTTTTTATAAAAGCTCTATCGTTTCTGAGATTAAAATACAATCATTTTTATTAAGTTTATTAGATATGGAGAGATACTTCAAAAAACAAATCTTCTTCTTCTACTCCAACATCAGATGAGCAACCACCTACGAAAATTCAAAAGAAGAATAGTAACAATATGAAAAAGTCTCGTGCTGAAGATTTTACAAAAAAGTATTCATCGGATCCCGCTAAACGCCCACCAATTTCAAGTTATCATCCTAACATTCAAGAAGAAGTTTGAAGATATTATCTACAACAAGGCCCTTGTTGACCTAAACATCGTACTTTTCCTTTCACGAAATTTAGAGAAAAAAACGAAGAAAAGAAGGTTTATTCGTAATTGGTTTAATTAATTTTCATATTGGTTAGAGTACAGTACTAAAGATGATGTTGTATTTTGTTTATGTTGTTATCTTTTCAAACCAGCTATTGGAGAACAAGGCGGAGGTGAAACTTTTGTTGATGCTGGTCATGGATTCAGTAATCGGATGAAGAAGCAAACGCTAATATCACATTTTGGATGATCAAATATTACTCATAATCAGGCTGCGAGTAATTGTGATGTTTTATAAACCAAAAACAACACATTGAGACTGTTTTGGCAAAATATACAGATCAAGATCGAATTGATTACCCTAACCGAGACTATTTTTAAAATTTTTCATTTAGACCTTCTCCTAACCAAAAATCCTGCCTCCGTCCTGAAAGGGCATGGCTTAGTGATTGTGGGCCGAAGCTCATTTATGTTTTCATATTAACATGGGCTACCGGCCCATTCTTTCATAGCTAGCTCAGTCTTTTCCCGACCAGCCGAGGAAACTTTCAGCCGGCAGAAAATGATAGAATTAATGCACATACACATATGGTTCAAATTAACATTATATTTTCTTCATGGACTAATAGACACACTGCAGAAGCAATTACCATCTTTTTTATTTAGGTTTTAGACCACATATATTTTGTCTAGTACGTAATGAAAAGCATACCATTAATTACCAACCAATTAATGGTTTTCGATCTTGGCCTTTTACACACGTGTTTTCATTCTGTTCATATATCTTAATCAATAGTTTTTCTTCCCGAATTGTTTCTGGAGAAACTCAACCAGCTTTTCATCAACCCCAAACGCCTTGCTCAGAACATCAGGATTTATAGGAGGATTGGCCCCGAAAACAGCATCGGCTATGGTGATCGTACCCGGGTTCTGGCTGCTGAGAGCCGCAATGGCCACGGCAGGGACCGGTGCGACGTTGAACTGGAAGTGAATGAGACCGACGGGGAAGACAAAGACGTCACCCTTGTTCAACACCTTGCTGATCAGCTTGTTATCGGTATTCGAAGTGACGAAGCCAACGTAGAGCGTGCCTTCCAAGACTAGTAGTATTTCGGAGGCGCGAGGGTGAGTGTGAGGAGCGTTAAGGCCGCCGTTTGGTGCATAGTCTATGCGAGCTAGGGATATGCCGAGAGTGTTCAATCCGGCGATTTGCTCCACGTTTGCGGGTGTCACTGTTGAGCCAACTGCGTTTACTATTGCTTTAGGAATTTGGAGGCCGGAAAAGAAGAAGTCATTTGCTGTCACTGCCTTTGGGTCCTTGCAGAACTTCCCATTCACAAACACTGTACGTACGTACATATATTGTTGAAAAAAAACAAAATTAAACGTACAGTAGTAGACAAACCTAGCTCAAAGTTCACTATAGATCAATCTCAAATGGTTTGCCTGTATGCATGCATTAGATACCAATTCAATATGACACATAGCAATCTTTCATGTATATATCACAAACACAGTACTGGAACACGGTACAGATCGAAAAAAGAAACTGAAGTAATTAATCACAAATTTATACCAGGAAATGGGGAGAATTGAGCATTGTTAATTGCTACACAGAAGTCCTGTAGGGAACTCGGGTCAGAGGCAGAGACAAGGAATGTTGTCACTGCAAATATGGCAACAGTTACAATAGGGAAATGAACTCCTTTCATTGCGGTAATTAGGTCTAGCTAGCTGGAGGATTGTATGCGACTCTGCAAATGTACTTGTGTTTGTATAGTTGCTTTGAGTTGGATGAATATCCTACATTCAGCACAGCTCTATTTATAGTCTCATGTCTTAGATATTTGGATTATTTTTCTTTTGGTGGAAGTAGGTAGATAAACATGGTTTCTATCATTCTTAAACGTATCGTTTAGAAACTAGCTAGCACTTCTATATTTCTACCCGAGTATGATAATTAAGTTGATCGATTATTAGCGTAGAGATCGATTGTGTGAGTGTAAACGAGCTGCTGTGGTAGAGATCGAGTTGGTTTCAGAGTGATTATTTGTCTTTTTTTTCGTAGGTGTAAGCCTGCTGTGGTTTTCATTTTTATACCATCAACTCGATCAGGTGAGGGAATTAGGAAACCATTTTCAGATACGAAGATGGTGCTGTACTCACTGTTTTAAACGAAAGTTTAAAAGGCCACTTAGGCGCTAGAAAGTGAACAACCTAATATCGTATAACGTTATTTAGAACTTTGGTCCTACCAAGTAGAAGCGATTTGTTAAAACGTGGCTAATGTGTATAAAACAGTCTTTTAATGAATAAAAATTAGGTAGTGCATATGTATTGCATAACCATTAAGGCATTAACCTAGGATTCCAATGTTTATCTGTGGATCCTTAATGGATTTTCATTCTGGTTCTACATGAATTTCTACCAATTAGTATATGTACTGAGGCACTCAGCAGCCCACGAAGTCTCTCCATCTGACGTGCGTTTCCACAATTCCACCACCACTTTGGAAAATTTTGTCTTTACTCGTAGTCCGTCCTTGATGTACTGTATTTCCTATTTTTGACAAGATTTAATAGTTCATATATTTTCCTTGAGAAGTATAATTGATCGTAAAATATATTTTTCTAAAAGATATATATATATATATATCATAGCCTCTCTAACAACAGAAATCCAAACCAGCATGTAAGAAAGGTCAAGGATCCGATCATTGGAATGTTGCGACTAGCTAACTTATCCGGGCAGGGAAAGCAAGAGCCTCCCTGATTGAGGGAAGGAAACATTGGATTAGTTTTTTCTGTAGTTTTGGTTGAGTAGTTTTCCTAGTGGCTTTAGGAGATTAGTCTTAAATTAAGAGTACTAATACCAGAATGAAACTATTACCATGATATCTTTATTGTGATGCTCAAGCTTCTATGCAAGAATAGCTCCACTCTGTCTGCTGATCTGGCATGCCTCATCAGATTCTGAGGGACATTTGATCCATGGCATGGTTTCAGTAACTAAGAGGCAATTTCAGTGAAAGCAGCGGAAGCTCAAGCAATTCTCCCATGTCTCCCTGCTGCAAACAATCTTTCTTTACAAACAGATTTTGGAATCTAACTATTTGCACCTTATCTCCGTTTTGAGTTACCCCAAGTCAGCTCCTGATTGGACTTCGAATCAATGGGTTTGTAAGACTTGGGACAATGGTTTCTTGTTTTTCCACAGTTAACCGAACATGTACCAGTAAAGAGGCTAATGTTGCAGCAGACTGTGCGGCCAACCTTGCCTCTAGTCTGGTGCTTGCTTCATACTGGTTCTTGAATCCCCCTCTTCCCCTTTTGCATGTTCTAGATTCAGATGCTTCTTCTGCTCCCCCTTGAGGCTTGTTCTTGGGGTTTCTGTTCTTTATTTTAGTTTCCTTCGCCAAAAAAAAAAAAAACTTCTATGCAAGAACTGATACAACACCAGTACATTATATGAACTTTAAAGATGGTGACAGGAAATTCAAGAAACACTGAAATTCAGATACCACGTGTAACAACCGCATACATTTTGCCTTGACTTAGACCAATTCAGTATTTACAAAAGTAACTAGATTTTTGCACTTCACCTCTACAATCCATCACATAGCCTGCTGCAAAATTTTCCCCTCTTCGTGGAGTAATCTCTGATGAAGTCCACACTGATGATCAGTAAAAACCATAAACAAATCCTTTAGCTGCTTGGCTTTTGTGTATTCTTGACTACCAGAAATGACAACCTTCGAATCCTTGCTACATCGAGTTTGACACGCTAACGATGTCTGTAAATCATTAAGGAAAGTACTTTTTAGTGGCGCAATAATATTTTGTACGAGTTATTTTACATTCTAAAAGATTATGTTATGCTTTCTGACTCTTCAACAGTTTCACAAATAGAGAATGAGAGGGTCTGTCAGAAATTATCTGTTCATCTATTTGGGTAAATACAAATCGATTACATGTTACAACGCAGCAAACTAGGTCTATTTGGGTAAACAAATCGATTACGTGTTACAACGCAGCAAACTAGGTTTGTTTATAATCGATGAATAGTTGATGAGGCTGTATGTGATGAACTTGTGTAGAGAAAGGATGGGAATACACCCTTATATAGTCACACTCGTACGATAAAGCTAAAGAACCTGACCTGAGATAGCTTTAAGGTTTCAATTGATCCCCTTTTTGTGTCATCCAAGGATAACTTCTCAGTCACAACCCAAGGCCTGCATTATAATTAATCAGGATGAACATTAGATGTCAATGAATAAGGTTCAAGGTTCAAAATCTTACAACCCCTACCAGTTTCCAGTTGTTTTCTTAACTACAGGGAGGCTGTATAGTTCATTCTACCTGACCAGTTTGAGTCAATATAAGTAATGAAAGTAGTCATACCTTCCTCTTGAGCTAATGATGATATGGTCCGGACTGGCCAAAAACTTAGATAACTTGTCGAGGTTCTTTTTGTCGTTCAACATGATAGTTCCTCTTGTATAAGCTTCAAATGGCTTGCTTGGAGAAACAAATGCTTGACAAGATATTGAAAGATGCTGGTACATGAATTCCATAATAGTAGATGATGAGATCCCCTTCTCAAGATTCTCAACAAATATCATATGTGGAGCCCCTCCAATATCCGTGTCCTGTCCACCCCTAGTAGAAGAGCTGTTCCTTATCTCTGCTTTGGAAAATAGTAGAGGATTCAGAAAGAGATACTAATGCATTTCTCCCAAACTCAAAATAAATCTGTACAAACCTTTAGAAGATGAACATGAGACTAACGATCCCCTGCCATGGGTTCCATCCTACAAATAGGGAAAGTAGCATCAGAATTGTTTTAAAAAAGAGAACGTAGAATGAATGTATCCAAAGAATGAGGAAATGGCATAGAAATGGATAGAAAACATATGGCTCAGACAACATGTATATGTTCACAGGAGGTGTCAAACATTGACTGCAAACTCATTCTCAAATGTCTGCCAATGCAATCTATTTGAACAGATTGAATGTAAAGAGGAAAAAGCTATCATCAGATAGATAGAAACTTTCTTGTATCAATGCTATTCAATGTAGGAAAGAAACCCAGAGTAATTAACAAAACTAAACTAAAATCACAAAAACAACAAGCACTGAGATATGGCATTATAGTCCAAAACTTCAATTTACCAACCAAAAGTCAGCACAGCCCTGACAATTCAAAAGAACCACAAAAAAGAAAACTTAAATAAAAATTTTCATATGATCCTGTAGAAGATGTTAGACATTGATGTCTAAACCAAATTCACCAAACAGTTATGTAAGGCAGTGTTCATGATTCACCACAGATAAACTCTTTACTTAATTTGATAATAGTAAAATGAGGAATATTTTCATGAGAGAAAATGATAAAATACAAAGTAAATAAGTTCGCTGTATCAGTCATGTTCAAGTTAGGAAAGAAACCAGAATAAGAAACGGATTTGAAGAAATCAAACATTCTCACAAGAACACCAAGCAGTGAGACAAATCAGACAACTATAATCCGAACTTCAAATAGAACTTTCTATTTTTGCAAAATATTAAAACTTGCCTTGTCCAAACGTTCGGTAGTGCTTCCCCTGTGCCTCTTTCTGAGCCTGCTTGAGTCCCTGTCATACTCACTACCTTTCTCGACCGAAACCTCGACAGAGGTCAAACTCGAAATAGAATTGTCAATCTTCTCCTTGGCTGCGTTGAAGAAAGAGGTCAACTCCGGGTCAATCTCTTCGTCCACAGCAGGCAGCAGGACTCTGCAGATGTTCTCCAGAGTCAGAGCCGCCACAGTCCCAGCTTGCGGTCCGTGAATCCACTCCAGAATGAAGCTACACCTGCACTCCTCGTCTCCTCCCACAAATCTATGCCTCTTATGCACAACCTAATTAATCACACGAATATATCCGCACACGCATTTTCACAAACACCTTCTATGCATCTCAAAAAATCAGACAAAACAATATTTTCACAGCGGCATTTTCACAAGCACTTGAGAGAGGGACTAACCGAATCGACGAAAGCGTCGTAGAAGCGGCGGTCGTCGGGGTGGAAGGTGCGAGAGGCGCAGACGAGGAGGCCTTTGTCGACGGCGGAGCACTCGGAGTCCTGGAGCTGCTCGGACTGACGGCGGACGCGGGACCTGAGCTGGTCGAGGTCTTGGAAAGAGGTGAGGTCCTTGGTGTAGACGAACTCGTCTTCGTCTTCGGAGAAGTTGAGGAGGCGGAGGTCGCCGGCGACGTTTTCCGTGACGAGGCGGACGTCATACCAGGCGTCGTCCCTGTGTGACCTGTACTCTACTACCGCCATTGACGACGTAGCTCCACTCACTCACAGTACCGTTTCTTTCTCTCTTTTTTTTCATTTTCAAGATGGTTTCATTTTGGTGGATCTGTTCGGAAATTCGTACCGTATCCTGATAAATTTTTCAGTTCGAGTCTTATTTGGTTTAAGTTTTTGGCAAAATGATAGTCGCATATTTATGTGTCTATTTGATATTTAATTTATTCCCTATATTTAGTTTATTGTTATTAATTGAGTGAATTAATTATGTTTATTTATTTTTAGGTATTTTGGAGACTAATGAAGAAAATGAGATTAAATAATATATTTTAAGAGTTATTGTGGAAAAGGAGGACTTACGGAGTGAAGGAATCCTAATTTCAAAAGAATACTAGTTGCCCACGTGATATATATTTGGAGTGGCCTTGGCGATGAGCTTATATATATATATATATATACATTAAAAGAGCTTGGCGAACAATTAAATATCAAAAGAAGTGATGTTTAACTTGGACTTTGGGAAGAACTCCATTTGAAGTTGGAAACTGCATGCACGTGGGTTAGCTAGGTTTCCTAGCTATGTTGCATGCATATATATATATATATATATATATAAAACATGTGGGCTGGAAAATGGGGGGAATGAGTTGAAACATAGTAGCTTGGCGAGAGAAGAGAGAGAGAGAGCAAGAGGAAAAAGACAAAATAAAGAAGAATAAAGAAAGAAGAAGTAGTGGAAGAAAAAGGAGGAACCGTATTGCAAGTCTGCAATCCCGACGGGGATCAAGAGTTTATTTCTTCTCTTTCTTTTGTTCATCTTTCATGAATTCTTTTATGTTATTATTTAAGACTATGAGTAGCTAAATTTTCTTTGTTAGGGGCTAATTGAAGCCCTAGATATGCTTACAATTTTGAACCTCTTTTGATTCTATTAATTATTTGGATGAGTTTTGTTTCACTGTTTTCTCACCGTATGATTTCTATGTTCATGTTTCTTTGAGTGCACGCTTAGATGCATGGCTTAGGATCTATAGTCTTGATTATGTATATTACCACCTTATCATTGCATATTCTCTAAAGACAAACATGAATTTGTGTGAAACAAGTCTTAGTGATGAAAATGTGACCACTTTATCAACCCTTGAAACTCTGTTATTCTTAAAACATTCTTAGAACATAATAACTTCAGTTCTCTAGGCTTACATCACCATATGTATAAGTCGGTTAATTGAGGATCAAGATCGAGCGGATTGTCCCTCCCTCTTTCATGCCAAGTAAGAGACTGTAATACACAAGATGACTTAACCAAAGCTCTTGTGTGGGGAGTATTCATTCATGGTTAGTTCAATTATATTGGGGAGGTCGCAAGTATGTCTAGGGTGGAGAGAAGTTCTTAACATTCATATCTCATTAATTATATACAACAATTTACTTTCTGCAATTTACTGATTTCTGCATTAGCTGTAGGTTAGCCAATTTATTTCGGTAACCAAATCAACTCAAAAAACCCTCAAATTTTGTGTGGTAGTCTGCCACTGTGTCTACATTGTTGTGTCCAAATTTCGTAACATTTGAGTTTGTCTAGCTTAGGCTTGCGTTGTCATTAATGTACTGTAATTGAGTCTGTCAGCATAGTAGTTTGTTATGATTTAATTTCACCAATTCCTTGTGTTCGACAACCCCTATTTATTTTACTACATTGATATATCCAGGTTGTGAATAGGGTATCTTTGAGAGGTGTTTACCCACCTTGTCAGCAAGTTCGTCTCATAAGTTTCAGGCTCAACGAGTTTCGGATTAGTTTTTCGATAAAAATTTCTGAGCCTAAACAATTGTTTAAGTTATTATTATTTGAGAAAGGCAAACCGTAAAGAGATAGAAGAAATATGAGAGAATACGACTATTTTAAAAAACATTTCTATATATATGTCCAAAAAAATCAAAATGGGTGAGTGTATATTCATTTACGTAAAGAAATAAGCACAACTTTGACACGTATATTATTTCGGAATGGTTCAGTTTTATTCGATATCGTACTATAAAAAGTTATTCGGTTCGAATTTAATTCAGTTCGGTTCGATTTCTAAAGTAGTTCATCCCACGTGTTTCAGACCCAACAAATTTCGGTTGAATTTCAATTTTTTGTTTGATTTTTCAAAAAAAACTTCTCACCCCTAGTTTCATTTCTTTGCTTTGGCTATTGATCATGTGTTCATCGTCTGGTCTAAGTCTACGGTGGCGTGGCAGTCCAAGTCTCCACCACCTTGAAAATACATACATTTCTAACCATACTCTTCAACAATAAAATTCACTTTTTGCAGTCAATGTTACCTATCCAATATAATCCACAACATTCATCATTTCATTTGTTTGTAATAAACTCAATATAATCCAAAACATTCATCATTTGTTTGTAATAATTATTTGTTGTAACTGTGGCTTTCATTTAGCTCAAATTAGATAATTCGTATCTAATAAATTAATATTTGATAAATTAATATTTTTTTCTCAATTCCAACTCGAGACCAGTTTATATTACTGATAATCTTGCTAACTGCATAATTAAGATCATTTTCTCTAATTCCTTTAGGTCCTTATGAATATATAAAATAATAATTTAATTAAAAAATATAAATATATATTAAAATTTATAAAAATACATAAACATTAAATTTTTAGCTGAGCACTTTAGCTATTTCTTGAAAAAAGACTTTATATTGCAGCCTGTTTCTTTTTTGCATCTAGCCCAAATTTAACTTTATTTTTTATCTTTTACAATGCGTGCACCAAATTTAATAAATTATTTTCATTTTATAGCAAACAATTATTCAAAATAATTTGTGCACCAAATTTAATAAATTCTTTTCAATTTATAGCAAACAATTATTCAAAGTAATCTGTGCCTCAAATGCCTTTTTATGAAAAACTATTGGTATAACAGAACTGACATTTGAATCATGATCATCTTCAGCATGCGGATTCATTATCCCTTCAATGATCATTTCATCAGTATTTGATTCCATCGCATATCGTTTTCATTAGAATAATTCAAAAGTAATAACATCGCTAAAGTCTCGATAAATTAATAATTTATTAATTTATCAATAAAATAATAACTTCGCTAAAGTAATAATTTTATCAGATCTCGCGATTATTTATTTATAGAAATTTTACTGTATATAGAAACCTTTGGATAAATATGATGTCAAAGCTAGTTTTCGTTGTCTTGAAAAATCATTTCAACTACATGGTTTGCAACTAGAATAACGTCGAACCAAATTAACCGATATTGAACTCTCGAGCTTAAACTCTATCTTTATTAAAAATGGTCACACACCGAGAATTCTACTATGTTTTAACAAATATACATTACTTATAAATTAGTTCCTATAATTATAAAATGAGTATCAATTCTTGTCATTTTAATTTATTTTATTAGTAATAAATAAATATTCACTCTAACATTTTCCTAAAGCACACACAAAAGTGGTAAATCCTTCAACAACAACAAAAAGTGGTAAAAGGTATGTGAGAAAGTGAAAGTAAATGTAGAGGAAGGATTGTGATTTGTGAGTAGTAAATGTTTTGTTTAGTTACGTTTGATTACGGCAGAGTAAAATCAAAATTACAAAGTATTGCAAATTAACAGCTGGCAGATCGAATGAGAATTGAGATATGATAATTAAGGCATATGCCATGGGAAGGCAGTATGGCACTGCCATCTTAGTCACTATGACATTTTTGTGTAGATTCTCCGACTTTTTCTTTCAGCTTTTATCTCTTTTTGGCCTCCCCACTTTTGTTTATCGGCTAAGCACCAATTTTACTGGATTTTTTAATATAATCTAATGAATGGCTTGCTTGTTGTAATGAAGTAGGCGGCTGGCTAAGAGCTGCTATTATTGTTGGTTCTTCATTTTACATGATCAGCTTTAAAGAACAGATCAGTACTACTGTTTAGTTGATTAGTTCAATTGTATAAGTTAGGGAAATTTTCACAGACTAATTGTGGTGCACTCTCAATTGTAGTAAGATAGATTTATAAATAAAAACATGTTTGACATTTTTTCTTTCGAGTAAGATGAGAATTACTATATTATCGGAATAATGACTATAGTACATAATAATTATTCTCAACAGCATAACACGCAATAACCAAATTGATTATTTGTTTTGACCAACTATGAACGATTGTTCTACGACACTATAATATGCATAAGACCATCTTCAACCGTTCAGTTAAAAGACACGGTGGAGGCTCAACGGCTATAACTATCAGACTTTTGCTCCCTTAACACATTTGCCAAAGACACGGTGGATGACAAATCGGCTCATTCTCTGCCAAATTTGACAGCCTAAAACCAATCTGTCAAATTCTTTTTTATCATTCTTTCTCTCTCTGGATTGGATTGCCTCTCCCGTTCTTCTCTCTTTTGTTTCTTAACACATATTTTTTTTTCTTCCCTTTCTACTATTATTCCTTCTCTGATTAAAGTGGTTGCGAGGGCCGAGGAGTGCGGCGGTGGGATTTGTTCTGCTATCGTACACAAACATTGACTGGAATCGAACTGAACTAGGTTGTCTGGGTATATGCTCAAAACTGAAAGGGGGTCAGTGTCTAATTGAAACTGAAGATTTGGTAAGTTGTTGATGAATTGAAGTGGTCCTACTTGTGTTTAATTGTTGTTTTTGAATATGGATTCTTGCTAGCATGTGAATCTGTTACTTGTAAAGTTAGATTGGGGATTAGAAGTGGGTATGGAATGAGAGGAGGGAGATTATGAGAGATCTTAGTAGAGATGGCATGGGTTGTGTATATGGAGGAGAACGTTGGTGTGATTGTAGAAGCAGGATGGGCAGTGGTTTCAATTGCTTCCCAGGTTAATTCGAAACAGCATAACAACGAAGAACAAAGAGAATCCAGTTGTGTTTGGACTACATGTTTTAATATTTTGACAAATAAATTTGGTCATACCATTGGAGATGCTCTAAGGGACATAATCCCCCCCCCCCCCCAAGTTAATTCTGGCCAAAGCTCAATCCAAGTCCTCAACGATCTTCATCTCACACCTGTACAACCACACATTGTTCAATGCCTGAATAACATCAGAATTCGATTGACAACCACTATATTGGCCTCAACGTCGAACGCCATTCTACTGGAAGCTCAAATTGCCAACTAGTCAACAAGACAACGACAATTCAGCCACGCCCCAATATTTCACCTGCCAACATTCATAAAAGAACACAGGACACTCCAACGTAGACAAGGACGATCTCACCACCGCAACTCGACTAGAACTAACCAAATCCGACTGCCATAAAAATTGTTTGCCTACTTGAGTAAGAAGAGTAACCACCAAGCTCCGCTGACAGCCTCTAATTAAGAACAAGAGAAGAAGAAAAAAAGGAATCATTCCCAGTGGTGTAGCCAGAAATATTACACAACCGTGTCAAATAAAAATTTCATAAAAAAAAGACAAAAATTAAATTCATTGATAACTTGAAAAAAAACTAGATTTGAGACAATTGATTAAACTTACTTATAATAAAATAAATAAACTCTAAACACTACACTATAATCATCCGTAATATTAATAAATTTAATTAAAATTTTGATCAATTAGAATTTATAAAACAAATTTATTTTGTTGGGGGGGGGGGGAAGTGTTTCTGTACAACCGCCTTGCCAAGTGGAAGCTAAGGACAACCAATTGGTGGACTTGCAGGGGTGGGTAGGGGTATTGTAGGATTTGGGAAGGAAAAGGCAAAGGCATTTTAAGTAGAAGATTATGAAATCAAGGATTTTTATTGGTTGGGCAGTATGAGAGAGAGATCGTGAGTCTTCTGAGACGTGTTCATCGTCTAGTCTTCATCAATGGTGGATGATAAATGGTCCAAGTCTCCATTTCTTTGAATCAATTTATTTATCGCATACTAGTTATCTTTTTTTAATGATAAAATTAAATTTTTGGGTTAATTTTGCAGTCAATATTACCAATGCGATATATATTAGTGTGTGACTCAATTAGACTCATGTGTTGTGGAAAGTAGATAGTCCAAGTTCCCAACGAAGTCTTTGGATAAATATAAGATGTCAAAGCTAGCTAGTTTTTTATGTCGTCACATTTGATTCCCTTTAAAAAAATTAGGCCTCCAGAATTTTAATGTCTGAGGTGGCTGCCTCTTTCGCCTTACCTCAGGTAGGCGCATGGCGGCGATGTGGTCACCAAATGGCTCAAGGATGTGATTAAGGCCAGCGAATCCAATACTAAGCCATCACTATTCGGCACTAACGGGCGCATAACCTTTTCAGGCAAAAGCATCATCGTTCTACTAAAAGCTAAGAGGAGAAAAGATATTCCAAAAGTTGAGATGTACTACAGCTACAAGCTCCAATTCAAACACTATGCGCATGTTCATCTTGTCTCCTTTACCATTTAACGACACCAACAACCACTACAATAAGGTGGCTGCATACAAAGACACCCCTAAGTTATTTAAAGAGTTCCTAAAGCTTTTTTCTCTTTTTGGCATGGCTTTTGTTTATGGGATGTGAAATTCACACTCCCCATTTTATAAATTATACTCTCACTCTATTCTTTTTAAATCTTTTTTAACTGAATCTCTCTCTCAATCCCTTACGACTGCTTTGGTACCCACAACAATACCACAACCCAAATAATCATTCATCATCGAAAAAGAAAAATCCCATAAAATCAGAGTACATGTGATGATTTTAAGCTGATATGCATCCGCCCATTCTGTCGGATGAAATCTATGACTTGTTGTAGTCCTTCATGTCGGAGTGGGTCTTCGAGTTGGTTATCTCTGTTTCCCAGAAATCACGTCAGCAACGCCGACGTTGTGTCCCTCCCGGCAGTGGCAGAGCCAGGATTTAAAGTCAGGGGGGCCTCGATTAAAACTTAAAAAAGAAAATAATTTAATAATAAAATATTAAATTTTGCTCCTAAAAATACTATCTATTACAAAGGTAATTGCCGTTGTTGAGGTTTCATATTCTGAAAACGCTTCATAATAACTTCATCATCGATAGTAATGAAAATTTCTTTTTTGATGTATGATATCAAACAATCATTCATCAACTCGACACTCATTCGGTTGTTTAAATGACTCTTCACGATATTTATTGCAGAAAATACTCTCTCCATGCTTGCTGTTGCAACCGGTAAAATCAATGCTAATGTCAAAAGTAAATAAACTAGAGGATATGCCTTATGTTTCTTTCAACGGACTATTTTTTCTGCAAGCTTAGTAATCCCTTTCAAATCAATAAAATCAACGTGAGAGTGCATGTCTATCATATAGTTTTTAAGTTGATCATTAAATACCTCTATCTCATGTTCAGAAAAGTCTTGAGGATAACATTGGGCATGACGAATTAACTTTTCTTTATCAAAAGCTGAGAATGAATTACTTGGGTCCAAACATGACATGCAAAGACTTGAAATTGGCAGGCGTTTACCAGGATCAGAAGGATACTGTTCTAGTTTATCATCAGCTGATACTGAGGACTTTTTTGAATTATTGTCATTCTTTTTTGAAATTTGTGTAGGTTGTTCTTTCGATGTTGGATTTGAGCTAGACGATTCTGTAGGATTTTTTTCGTTTCCTTATGAGATATTTCTCCATTGAGAGTTGAGAAGTAGATAGCCCAAGTATAACAAGTTATATTTTAGATGGAAGAACACAACTATTTATAAGAAAAAAAATTGTAAACCTAGTTATAATAGGATAGGGTTATCAAATTAGTTTAAGGAGAAGGATAAAAATTATAATGGCTTTATATTTTATTTTTAAGTATTGAAAAGTGGCCCATAGTCATATCATTTTAAGACTTGGATTTAGGTCTGTGTTCCCAAACTAACTTGTGTAAGAGAGAGTTAACGAATGGTCCAAAAATTCTCATGTAATAAGTTATTATATATAATATAGTAGTACTATTTTTTTGGGGTCGGATTTCAGGGGGGGCTTAGGCCTAGGCTGGTCCTCATGTCCCTCCGCCACTGCCTCCCGGCAAGGGTGAAGTTGACGAAGATGTCGACGAGACTTTCTTGTCGGAATGTCCGGGAGAATCGCGACATGTCGACAACAGGTCCTGCAACTTCGCTACCTTCATTTTTTTGACCCGACTACCTCGGTGAACTCGCGGATGTTGGCGATTACTTGCTGAACCAGCGGTAGGGTTTACAGTCATAACAAAGTGGCTGTCGGGCAAGGAATGGTGAAGTACGCAAGGCCGAAACTCAAAACTAAAGAACTTCGTAGATACAATGGAATACAATATATACTTATATAGTACATAGATCTTTAGGACTTTGACTCCGGTCAAAGAAGACATCGATGTTTAATTTTCAGAAGAAAGTGAGAGTGTGTGTGCGTGTATGAGAGAGAGAGAGAGAGAGAGAGAGAGAGAGAGAGAGAGAGAGAGAGAGAGAGAGAGAGAGAGAGCCAGATCCAAGGGTAATATAGGAAGAGCAGAAACAAGACTAAATTAAAAAGATAATAAAAGATTACAGTGAGAGTTTTATTTGTAAAAAGGGGAGTGAATTTCACATCCCTTGTTGATTGGTTAAGCACCCAATTTACTGGATTTTAATATAATCTGATGAGTTCTATTAGCCCCAATAATGACTTGTCTTATAAGATTATTCCCGATTTGTAATGGATGAAGGAGCCGAGTTGGCTGGCTGAGAATAGTTGCTATTCATGGTTCTCCCGAGTTCCGATTGTTTGGTTTTTTTCTTAACGACACCTACCGTTTTGGTCTTGTTGTTTTTTTAGGTTATCTGTAGTTAATCGAAGGAAGTGGTAGAATACAAGGAATTCATCGGATTCACGACCTGATAGAAACGAATCTCCTAAAGCAAACTACACTAGAATAATTCAAACAAGTACCTAACATAGCTAGACAGACTAGATGTAGGAAAAACAGTAAAATTTTAAAATATCACACCCTATATAACTTTGCCTCCAAAACTACAGTAAAGTGAATCACCGTTCCTCCACCTCAACTCTAGCCAATGTCACCAGATCCACGGCCGGCTCATTCTCAAACCCCTTAAGCAGCCCAATTAAATGCCCCCAAGGCCCATATAATTTAGGGCTTAGCCAACAACGATCCAGACGATCCTTTGAAACTTTGGCCAAGGTTGCAAATCGATGAGGTCTACTGCATGCTAACGAAATACTCCATGCATGTGTCATATGTTAGAAAATATGTATTATAAGTATGTATCGAATCTATGAAACACAAGAAATATCCCTATAAACATAAATTTTATATAGAATTAACAAAGTAAAATCTATTTGACAGTTGCTTTCAATCTAAATATAGAAATTGAATATAGAAAGAAAATCAAAATCACTAACTTGATTGTTGAAAGAAGCTTGCAAAAGTAATGTCCTATGACAGAAATTCTTCTCTACACTTATGCTTGTAGAATTTTCTTGACGTCTGTCTCGTAGAATACAACTCTCAATTCAAAGTTTGCAGAATATCTTGAATTCTAACTCAAACTTCAATCTATGTTTCTCGCTTGTATTTTATGGAAGATTTTGTAAACTATTTTCATAGATTGAAGCATATCCTTCATGCTTCTTTTATAGACGCTTGATGCATGTTCAGTATTTTGAACAAAACGTCGTCTTGTTCCAAAGACGAAGAGCCACGTCTTCACATAAAAAGGATCTATGTTCAAAATGTATTCTGATTTTAGCTAAGTTCTCAGAGCCCCAAGGCCCAATGCCCAATGCCCAGTCTATGATTATTTAATAATCATTAAAGCCCACTAGTAGGCCTATCAGGAATTTTCAATGAAACCCATTAAAATTCCTTCACCTAAGTCAACTTACATTTACTACCCTTGTCCATGTGGAACTTTCAAACATCATATACGTGTAGCAAGGTGTTGATATATAATCTAGTTATTCTCAAAATCTAGCTACTACATATGGCGCCATGCCACCAACCTCATCATTTAGGAGAGTTAGCTAGCTAGCTCCTTTTAGAAACAGTTGTTATATCTTTAAATATTTTCTTATCACATAGCCTCATGATTTTATGGTTACTTAAGACTTAAGAGAATATATTGTAGACGATGGATTGAGAGCAAATTATACAATGATGCTAAACGAGAAACAATGGCTAAAGGTCAATTTTGTCATGTTCGAAAGGTTGATGCTTTATTGGAAAAGTAACCTGCTACGAGTTTCACGATAAATCCAAGAAACCCTAAACGGCGCGAGGGGAAGTTTTGTGAGGTGGCACGGCTGCTTCCAAGCACTGAGATAGTCTGGGTTGAAAAGAGTACGGTGTTGCGAGACAACGAAATAGGTTTCGCACGTATAGAGGTGTTATCGTGGAATGTTCGCAGTACCAAGGAGGACGCAAAGCTCTCTATCGTTCGGTCAATGGTGATAACGAAAAAACTAGCAATTATGTTCTTGATGGAGACGAAGACGTCTGATGAGACTCACTTTGATTGGTGGAAGACAAGCCTAGGGTTCAATGAAGGTGTGATGCAGCCATATTCACCTAGAGTTGGTGGAAGGTTGATGATGTTCAGAACGAAGGAGATAGACCTCCATCTTCTCGACCATAGCTCTGATCGGGGAAACAACTTTATTGATATGGAGGTTTGGGTTTTGGAAGGGTCTGGAGATTGGTTTAGAATCACTGGATTGTATGGAGAATCGACCCCTCAGTATATGAAGTGGACATGGGATCTACTTCGGTACTTGGTAACTCAGGCAGGACCAGTGGCTTGGGTTGTATTCGGAGATCTTAATGAAATTCTCCGAATCACCGAGAAATTTGACGGTGAAGATCGTGCAAATTGGCAGATGGATGATATGACAACATGTTTGAATTAATGTCGATTGGTTGACATTGGGTTTACTTGGATCCCCTTTACATGGCATAATCCAAGTACTTAATGTCGATTGGATTGGGCAGTAGCCATTGTCGAATGGAGACAGAGATTTTTGGCAGCGGAGGTGGTGCACCTTCTTCCTTGCGGATCGAATCATATCCCATTATTGATTAACATGAGGGAGACCTAGCCGACTTACTTCCTTGGTCGCCAGAACTTCTTTTCGTTTGAGGTTATATGGGCTGAGAATGATAAGAGTACAGAGGTGGTGGCAGAAGAATGGCGAATGGCACCGACACTAGAGTCGGAGACATTTCAGTATCAAATGGTGAAGCACATTCGACACACTCGATTTGGCTTGCATGATTGGACAAAAGTCGAGTATGGAAGTAGGAAAGCCGAGATGGTAGAAGTCCAACAAAAATTGGAGGAGTATCAAAGTTGAGCTTTTGATATAGCAGATGTACCAGAAAGGCAATGATTGACAACAAGTTTGCAAGAGTTCCATACATAGGAAGCGATTTATTGGAATCAGCGATCTAAGAGTCTCTAGATGAGATTTGGTGACAGGAACATGAAGTATAATCATCAGAGGTCCACCAATAGATGCTAGAAGAATACTATTGTTGGAATGTTCAATTGTTAGGGAGGGTGGCAAGAATCACCAGGAGGTATTGAATCTATAATTATTGATTATTACTGTGATCTCTTTACTTTGGCAGGTACAACAGAGGATCAAATCCAATCGATGGTGGCTGAGATTAACCCGATTGTGACTCCGGCTATGGGGGGAATGTTGTTGACACCTTATACATTTGAAGAGGTGAGAGTGGCTTTATTCCAGATGCATCCTACAAAGACTCCGGGTCCTGATGGTATGCCTCCTTTATGTTTTCAGCGTTATTGGGATATTGTTGGTGTGGATGTGGTAACTATAGTGGTAGATTTGCTGAGTTCTGGACAGGTATTATCGACGATTAATTTTACAAATGTGCGGTTGATACCAAAAATCCAGAATTCGAAACGGGTTACGGATTACAAGCTGATTGTGTTGTGTAATGTGGTTTACAGGGTTGCTGCTAAAGTGGTTGCAAGCAGGCTGAAAACTATGCTGAGCCAGATTATTGATCCTTGCCAGAGTGCTTTCATTCTGGGTCAGCTTAGTATAGACAATAAATTTGTGGTGAATGAGGTGACACATTATTTATGGACAAAAAGGAGTGGCACATAGGGAGCTATGGCATTGAAACTGGATGTTAGTAAGGCATATGATCGGGTTGAGTGAGACTATTTGAGGGAGGCCATGGCGAAGATAGGGTTCCCTGGTCCTTGGATAGATAATGTGATGACATGTGTGACCTCAGTTCAATATGCTTTTCTGGTGAATGGCTCACCTAGAGGTTATGTGACACCTACAAGTGGGATTCGACAAGGGGATCCTCTTTCCCCATATCTATTCTTATTTTGCACAGAGGAACTCTCGACCTTACTGAGGAACTCCAAGGAAACCGGGGCTTTACCTGGCATACAGATTTGTCCACAGGCTCTTGTTTTATCTCATCTTTTGTTTGCAGACGATAGTCTTCTTTCTTCTCAGGCTACTGTACAAGATTAATAGTATATAATAGTTGTTCTACAGACTTATGAGGAGGCCTCTAGGCAGTATATCAATTACTCCAAAAGTAGTGTTTGTTTCAACCAGAACATTATGGAGGAGGAACATGGGGAGTATGCTTCTTTGCTGCAGATGAAGTTGGTACCTTATTATGAGCAATATCTGGGTTTACCAACTCGGATTGGTAGGAGGAAACAGGTTGCTTTTTCTTTCATAAAGGATAAGCTACGGGATAGATTGAAAGGGTGAAAAAGTTCTCTTCGGAGTTTTGTAGGCAGAGAATTACTGGTGAAGGTAGTTGTTCAATCCTTGCCTACCTATGCTATAAATGTCTTCTTATTGCCCAAAGAGTTTTGTGAAGAACTCCAAAAATTATGTGTGAATTTCTTCTGGGGAGATAGAACAGATAAAAGGAAGATACACTAGAGTACATGGAATCAGCTGACTTGGCCGAAAGAGGAGGGAGGGTTGGGTTTTCACAATCTTTATGCTTTTAATCTTGCGTTATTAGAAAAACAAGCATGGAGATTGATACAACACCCGGAGTCTATTGTGGGACAGTTGTACCAGGATATATATTATGATCAGGGTACCTTTAAGATGACTCAGTTGGGTCCCATGCCATCCTATACGTGGCAGAGTTTGATTGAGGCTCAGACTGTACTGGAGCATAGGAGTCGGTAGAGCATTGGTAGAGGGGATCAGGTTGAACTTTTACAGGATAACTGGTTACTTAGTCCAGCACATTTTCGGCCTCAGCATCAGTTGATGACCTCTACTACATTCTGGTGGGTCTCAGATTTCATCACACCAGAGCGGACTTGAGATCAGTAATGGCTACAACAGTTCCTGAGCTCAAAGGAGTTTGAGCTGGTACACAGTATCCCTTGAGCTGCTCAGTCTGTCCTGATAGATTGGTGTGGCATTACACCCGGAGAGATGAATATACTGTTAGTAGTACTTATATAGAGTGGCAAGAGATGAGCTAATTCTTCCTCAGATGGTGAGGCCTCATAATCAGACACGTTTCTAGAGGTGGCTGTAGGGATTTAGGGCAATACCGGTAGTAAAAATGTGGACATGGAGGCATGCAAGAGATATCTTCCTACAACTCTTCGTTTACTGAGTCGGAGGGTGAATGTTGATAATGCTTGTTTATTGTGCCAGCAGAGCCTTGAGACTGAGTTACACATTTGTTGGGACTGTCCAGCGGTTCAGCTAGTTATCGGTCCAATTGTACAGGGTATTGGGCTGCAGGATACTACTTGCCAGGAGTGGCTGGAAATATGTTCCCAGATTATATCGGGAGAGGACATGGCCAGGTTAGTGATGTTTATTTGGTCTATATGGAAGGGCCGAAATGATGTACTGTGGAACAGGAAGACGTTTGATGGTTATGCCTTGCGGGTGATGGTAGGAGCTTGGCAAGATCACTTTGTGACTCTTAACAAGACTCCAGACCGCCTAACAAGAGATTACATACTTGTGGTAGACCCTCACTGGGTTAATACTGTGTTTGTATGGATGTGACTATTGATAGCACTAGACATAGAGGCGGGATCAGTAATGTTGTCAGAGATTTGACTAGACAGTTTGTACTGGGGTTAGCTGGTTGGGTTTATGGTGTCTTCTCCCCTATGATAGTAGAGTTAGCTGCAGCTGGCGAGGCATTAAGGATTGCTATGGAGCGGGGCTTCCACCCGATCCGATTTAGTTCGGATTCATTATAGGTAGTTCAGGGTATTGCTGACCCTGATACTTTGGAGACCATGTTCCATGACATTTGTCAGGACCTTTCTGATAGTCTTAGACAATTTTCAAATTCTATATTTGTACACTTAGGGAGAGAGACAAATGGAATGACACATAAGCTTGCTAGATAGGTTTTGCGTCACGTGAATGCCCCTACAACATTTGTCTATGCACCTCTATTCTTATGGGAGAGGTTGCTTGCTGATTGTACTGTTTGAGATTATCAATATATTCTATCGTTTCACTTCAAAAAAAAATAGAATAGATCACATATCTCGATCTATAGATATATGCTTGCACTTTTTTTTTTCTTCTTCTTTGTGCATGTATATATTGTGTGCACTTTGTTAACTTATTAGTAATTACATATATAAGAAGTTGCTAGGAGCAAAGACTTGTAGCTGCCTATTGATTGATGAGCTCATCGGTGAGAAACAACGGGTGGAGTAAGGATGATTTTTTTCTTGAGAGAATCATTTCAACAAGATACAGCAAAGTAGAGAAGCATTTTACGTGTTAAATTTGGGTCTTGTCATTGATCTCATGGACACCTAGAAAGGTAACCTCCCAAAGTTCCAACCTTTCTATGCAGTCAAATCACTCAAATGTAATCCACATCCGACCCTCTTCGCCACCTTGGTGGCTGACGGCTCAGAGGTTTCGACTGCGGAAGTCGCTCCGAGATTGAGATCATTTTGGCTCTCAGAGTTTCTCTGGATCAAATCATCTATGCCAACCGATGCAAAGCTAGTTCACACATCAAGTACGCTGCCGAAGTTGGCATTAACATAATGAAAGGACCCGACTCTGATTTATATGCCTAAACAGAAATCAAACGCCTTCGAAAACACGACCTTAAATTTTTTTGCCAGATTTTACTTTGAAACACGTGACCATTATTAGAACCTGTAAAGAAACACACTTCGAATATTTCACAAAAGCCAAACCGTGGGGCTCCGTTCCCCATCCGGATTTCTCAACATCATATATATAATAAACCAAAAGGTTTACAAGAAATCCAGAAACATTCAAGAGTAAACTCAACTGAAAACACAACATAAGTATTCAAAGCGACGCCTATATACATCATATACAACCAGTAGGTTGAACAAAGAACCTACTTGAACTGAAGAGTGATATGAACTCTACGCCTCCACCGTCGACGTGCAACCCCGGAATTCAAACTACAAACTGGGCAAAGGAAACCGAAAAGCCCAGGGGAAAGGCAAATAAAATCGTTAGAGTGAGTGGACGAAAATAATCATGTCTTTCACTATTTATATGTTCATAAAAATAATACGAGCTCTTTAAATAAATGAAGGTCACTACTCTGAGGATTTCCCTGCCAGAGTAGCATATTGGGCAAATCTCTCAAACCTGACAGTAATAGACTAGGCAAATCTCTCAAGCCTAGTCGACATATCAAGCGAATCTCTCTAGCCTGATAGATGGACTACCGGTGATCAGCCGTGTAGCCAATGCATCGATGCTAAATAAATAAATGCCATCACCAATAAAATATACAATACCTTCAAAACAATAAATAATCTGAGCATTGAACTGGAAACAAATACTGAAACCAAGAACTCGCTACGATAGTGTAAATAAATGTCCACTCACAGTACGAGGCAAACTCTAAGGTCTGGTGGAAGATCCCTTGCCAAACACTCGATCACGATCACCTGAATAACATGGATACGATCAATACATATTGAAACACAACATACGGAGCTAATACGTCAAGAACCCCGCGTTTTCGAAAGACGTATCGCTTGAAATATCGACGAGGATAGTAAAATTCCCAAAATACACCCAAACAACCCTTGTCCCAAAATAGAATACTCAAATTAACTCAAAAACCTCACCATTGCGTTCAGCACGTGAAAACGAGCGAAATGACATAAAGCTTGCCAAAAATCCACCTCGCCGGAAATCCGCCGTGCATGGCGGCGCGTGTGGCCGCCGCCGGCCGCCAGAATTTCCACCAACCCAGAAAATGTCAACCTATACATCAGTTTAAAGATCTCGACATTTCTAAAAACTTTGTAGTTCAAAGCTAAGCCCAATTTTAACCGGAAAATGTCCAAAACTCATCGTGAAGTTCAAAAACCTCGCCGAAATTCAATTTCTCCGATCAACCACCACTGGGCACGGCAAGGGTTGAAACCACTTGGAATAGACTCACCTCTCCATGGGCTACAAAAACCCCATAACCTCAAGCCTCATCGCCGTCGTCTCCGTCGCCTCCATCGCCGGTGAATTCGGCCGGAATTCTCCAAACTTTAACAAGCCATAATTTCTTCATCCGGTAACCAAAATGATTGATCCACCTATCAAAAGAAAGAGGAGCTCAAGCCCAACAACTTTCATGAAGGAACCACGGCCAAAAGATGTCGAAATAAGGCACATCAACACCGAGAAGGTCACGGCCCAAAAATGGTCAGTTTTGACCCGTGGGTCAACGCGGGTCAAACCAGATTTCCCAAAATGGAAAGTTTCCTCAATTGTCACATATTTATACTGTATACATACTGTACACATACCATCCCCAAATCAACGGCTATAATTCAATCTGATTCAAATTGGACGGTCACGATTAATCCATATTTACCAACCAGCTTCAAAACTCGATAAAACATTGCTCACTTATCCGAAAAATTCCCCGAAAATTCCACAATCTCGAAATTAAATCCTCTAAAATTCCTGCGAAGGAACTCAAACCAATTTCTTGCCCGATAATTAAGTCATTAACAAACCCACGAGTACGATTAATTCACAATAATCACGGCTCAGACCAATATGTGCACATTCCACGGTTCGGGTCGTTACACATAATGACTTTCAACTCAGTAGATGAGATCAACAAGATACAGACGTTACACTTGGAATGTTCTCTACAGATCCGAATCAAAGCTCCGGACGAGGATGGTTGCATGTACCCGATGAGTTCCAAGTTCAGTTCTCTTCCTAAAGAAGTCTCTCCACTCTTCCAAGTTGCGCAAAATGAAGGGATCAAAGTTTTTGAGGTGTCATTTCACATAGGAAGAAAGTCCCACAATTCTCAAGCATACAAAACTGCCATAGAGGCGACTAAGGCAGTTTTCCAAGAGGTGGCCAAGCTCGGTATGACTCCCATGAATATCTTGAATATCGGCGGTGGCTTTGTATCTGACACATTGTGCTTTGAAGCCGCGACATCAATTTTGAACACTGTCATGGATGAGTGTTTTCCAGAGGACGAGGAGCGACGCGGAATCTGATTAACTTTTACGGCTGAGCCAGGGCGGTACTTCGCAGAGACGACTTTCACAGTGGGCACCAATATTATTGGGAAGCGTGTAAGACACGAGGTTAGAGAATACTGGACAAACAAAGGGTTTTTCGGGTCTATGATGTTTGTAGATAATGCAATTCTAGCGGACTCGTGCAACCCTCTAAAATGCATGTCTGCTAAGAATAGTAATGAAAACTCGGTCCATTTAATGGTGCGTAGTTATGGTGGCGGTGGTGATCAAACATACAGTTTGATTTGATTGTGTTTGGTCCGACGTGTGATCCGGTTGACAAGTTTGAGGGTCACCAGCTCTTAGAGAACTGGAGGTGAATGATTTCATGGATGGTGTTTCGCGACATGAGTGCTTATACCTCTTCGTGCAGTAGCAACTTTAATGGTTTTGACCCTGCCAAGATCACACATCTTATGAATTAAGTAAACCTATAACAATTTGACACTTGTCAAAGTCTTGGTATTTTCTCATCAACCTACATGCATGAGTGGTCCCCAATTATAAGAGCTATATTTGTATTGTTTGTTCTTTATAAGTGGGAAATTAAGATTTTTTTTTATAACTGCCCATATTTTGGTCATTATTATGGTTTTTGACCACTTATTTATTCGTTGTTGAATAATAACCAAGTTATAGTTGAAAAAGTTTTCTATACCCCTACACTCTAACTACAATCGATGTGTTGCTTCAGAACAACAATCCTTGATCATTTGCGATCTTACATTACTAGTTGAATGAATTAGATCCTTATGGATCACATTAACACATCAACAATGTTAATTTATAGACCAACTGTTAACTATTCCACAAGGATCTAATTTATACAACTTGATTTGACAAATCAGAATGTAGTATAGTGAGAGTTCTCTCTATGCCTGAACCATTCCAAGTTTGAAATTAAATTTTGGCTTCATGAATATTTGTCTAAGCAGAGGGCATATTCAAATTATTCTCACAATTTTATGAACACTGACTGCGATTACATCTTTCTGCTCAATGTCAATCTTGCACACGATGTTTCGGAACATCGATCTCGAAGTCAATTTCAACCCCCTTGCAATGCACATAGGCTCCCATCATCACAAACATTTCATTCAACATTTCGTGTGCACTTTTCACGTCATCTTCTTCCACGTAAAGACTCAACAACAAGCTTTGGACTGAAGATATGTGACAAAACCACCTTGAATGACCTAATTATGAACTCTCATTCTCTCAAGTTCAGCTATGAGGCGAGCTTGGATTACAAGCACAAATCTGGAAGTATTTGATTCAAAATCAACCACACAATGACATGGCCTTGTTGAACCATCAAAACCTTTTTTATAAAATTCCCAGGTCCCATACACTATTATATTCCAAGAAATTTACTTTTTTTACTTTGTGTCGTTCAATAATTGGCCATGGAGGGTATAGTAGATTTTTTTGATATTAATTTGGGTATTATTCAACAACTATCGAATATGAGGTCAAAAATTATTTTGATCACCAAAATAAGGGCATTTTTCAAAATTTCTCCAAATTAAGCTTTCACATAGACGTGATAGAACTAATTGTCGATCTTGCTATTTACCTTGTTATCTTCAATACATGAATGCAAAGATAGGAAACTATGAGTATATCTAGGGGTCCCTAGCATCCTTCTTAGGGCAAAACCAAAATAGACCGTTTTCAAATTTTATTTGATACTCAATATATAGTTTCCTATTTTGTATAGCTTGTTAGGTTTTGCAAGAATAATGCGTCTTGTTTCTATAATGGTGTGTTTGAATAAGAGTGAAAACCCTAGGATTTAATTAAATTTCAGAAATTTAGAATTCCATCACTTAAATTTATGTGTTTGGATAAGTTTTTTTTTGAAGATTTTATAATTTTTATCATTTTAAAATCATTTTAAAATCAGGGAATTGGAGACCCAAGTTTTTTGTTTCAATACCCTAAAAAATAAGTGTCATTCTATAATTCTCTCAACTTACTCATAAAAGTTTGAAATTCTTGTCATAATTAAATTTACACGAAGAGTCCGCAGACTAGAATTCACAAATCATGGAATTTAAAATGATGAAATCTAATTTTCATCAATTGTGAATTTTAATAAAAATTAAAAATATTTCATCCAAACACACCACAAGGGAACAAAAAACTATTTTCCTAATTTCATCGAGGAATGTTGCTATATATAATTGTGAATTATATATAGTACATGCTCTATATATAAGCTTTTATGCCTTTCTTCAACTGCGTTCCTCTCGATCATAATTCATGAACTGCTGAAATCTAAAAGTAGACGAGTTTGTTTCTCAATATATGTTGTTTGCATGTTAATAATTGAGTACTCTAATTAATTATTATCGGGTATGATAATTAAACTATTTGAAATAGCTAGCTAAACTGCTAAAGTGGAGAGAAGCCGACGAGGGCGAGCCGAGCTAAGCCGGCCCGACCGGAATACTAAATTAGCTACAAACAGTCGCACACTCTGGTCTGCTTTAGTGACATCTTTGTCTTAAAGGCGGAAAAAGAGTGATATACTTGGCGGAGTTCAAAAAAAAAAAAAAAATTCCAAATCTAAAACAACCGACCTTTCACACTCTCCTAAGCTCTCTCTCTCTCTCTCTCTCTCTCTCTCTCTCTCTCTGCAACTCCCTCATTGTTGAGCAAAGGAGGAAGAAGAAGGGTTTAGTGGGTTTGGTAGGTATGAGGGGTCCTCTAGGGGCAGTGATTGGGAGGTACCCATCCAGTGATGGGAGTGAGCAAATGGGCTCAATCATCAGGCACAACAGAAAATGCAGGGACCTTGTGTTTCTAGTCATCTTTATTGCCTTCTGGGTTGCTATGATTGTTAACTCCAGCTTTGGATTCAACCAAGGAAACCCATTAAGGTAACTCAACTGGGTATATGTTTATTATTGATAATCTCTGGTTTATTCTTTCCATGTACTATTGATAAACCCTAAACTTTGTGTTTGAATGGGGTTCTGTTGTTCTTCTGCACTATAATTCTTGTTGGGTCTTCACTCTTGTTCTTTTCTGTGTTCTTCTGTATTATGAGCATGATATTTATCTTGTTCTCTATGCTTAATTTAGCTGTGTAGCTGCTTAAGAGATATTGTAAAGAACTCAAATTGAAATATTGGGTTTAATTCCTATTGGATTTTCTTAAAGTGATGGTTGGGTTTTTGCACTTTCTGTGATATTGCTAGCTAGAGACTGCATTTGGTGTGTTTTCCTTATAGTTCCCTTGTGTGGCTACATTGCACATTTTCTGTTGGCATGCTCCATTTTGCTGCACAACTGATACTTTTATTTTGAATAGTTGGGTTCCATCAATGTAATTAAAAGTGCTGGTTTTGATCAGGCTCACTTACGGACTGGACTACAAAGGAAATGTTTGCGGTGACAAGCATGCAAAACCTGGTCTTCGGCAACTAAAACTCAAATATTGGGTGAATCCAAACCAGGTTTACCTAAGTGGCCTAAAAGACAATCAATTTAAGTTGGACGATGCTCGGAGTATATGCTTGTTGGATTGCCCGGTCCCTTCTGATGATACACTGAATTGGGTGTGTGATTACCCGGAAGGAGAGATCCGCCTCTCCACGGAAGATTGGATTGACAGGAATTATGATTATTTTGAGTTTCTTACACCAGAAATGAGAAATGCATCTCTTCAACTTCAAGGTCCTTGTTACCCTGTCATATTTCCAAGTGTAAATGGTGAGTACATGCAGTTTTTGCCTTAGATATTTGAACTGTAATCATGTTTTTGTTGTTGTTGTTATTAATCTCATTCCATTGACAAATATATCCCGTTGTCAAAGGGAAACTTGTTGTGTCTATATACATCTTTCAATGGGAGGTAGCTTTTGAGATATGAATTTAGTCCTTCTATGGTCACATTAACAATTCATCTATTCTGCATTACAACTTTACACAAACCTGTTCCTTTTTCCAGTCTATTGGAGCTGCCAATTTATTGCTCGTCCATCAAACAGCTCCTTCAAGCACTGGCAGCAAATGGGTGGAGTGAATATTGATGAGGACATTATTATAGACAAATCTATTCACAGGTCCATCAATTCTCGGTCATCTGTCTTGAAGGTTAAGCAGTATCCTTACTTTAAATCTTTACAGTGCATATGCTTGTGTTATCTGTGAAATTATATAGTTTCATCTTTTCAGACAACAGAATTGAGGGCCAGATTTATTTTCGATTGACCATAGAGCATTGCCCCGTATAGAAACTTTATGATTCACCTTAATCTAAGCCTATTCTATATACTCGAAACAAATTGTTCTTTTCCATTAAGTTATTTTAATATGTCTTGCCGTTGGTGAACATCTGATCTTAGAAGTATCAGTTACTCTTTCCTCATTCAGAGGATCTAGTTCACAGCCAATAGAACCAACCAAGCAGGAATAGTTCTACATCACTCTTCCTTTTCTAGAAAGGCTCAATTGTGGATTCCTGCTGAAACTGCAGGCAGTTGTTGAGTATTGATAAAAGAGATCTGCGCTTTAATCTTCACATGCTGCCAGAAAGATGACATACATTCATTCTTTTTCGTGTTTTACTTGTTTCATTTCCTTGACTTCTGCTACTCATTGCTTACATCTTATCTGCAGAGATACATGGCCGATATCGGAAAGTCATGGCCAGTGCTGCTTGTTTGTGGAGGAATTGTGCCACTGGTTTTGTCAGTGATTTGGCTACTTCTAATTCGTTATTTTGTTACTGCAATGCCTTGGATAACAGTGGCCCTCTTTAATATTCTCATCATATCAGTCACAATGTTTTATTACTTAAAAGGTCAGGAGCTATTTTGTATTTTTGATTAGCTATTCATAATTCAAAAGCTTGTTGACATTACTGAGAAACTCTCGTCTAGGCATCCCAATATGCTTCATCTTTACACGTTAGAACTGACAGATTGGGTTTATACAGTCCCCATTTGTACTGGAGATAGACTCAAGTGTGTTACTTCAGAGAGTCTAGATGTTTACTTGTGTACTTGTATAAGTTGTGTGCTCCTATGTGTGAACAATATTCAACATACTGTGCTGATTTGCTTTCTTGCTTTCTTTTAGCTGGATGGATAGGAAATGATGCTATTTCTCCAATGATTGGTGCGCATGATCCATACATTCACATTATTGGAAGAGTAAGTACCTTCTTCATTAACAGAGTTCTCCAAACTTCGAAGCTAGTTGATGACACTGTACCACATCATTTAATTTGTTTTGTATGCATCGCTATCTAAAGGTTTTAATCTTTCAGGAGTTACATCATCTCCGAGCTGCTGCTGTTCTCATGACTTTCATTATGGTAGTTTCTGTTCTCACATCAATTGCTATTGTCCGCCGCATCCTAATGGCGACATCTGTCCTTAAGGCAAGTATGATATTTAATTAATCATATAAACTGTAGTATATAATGGACTCAAAGACATAGACACCCCCTTGGATATGCATATTCTATATTTAAAGAAGTCAATACTCTAACTAGTTGGAGATGCTCCAAAGTTGTAAAACTGAATGTTTGAAAGCTAAATTGCTATTAACTAGCCTGTAGTGTGGTAATTTTCTTCCATTTGATATGAACGGTCCTAACTTTTGTAATCCCTTTTGGTGAAGAAAAAAAATATTATAAAAGAAATTCAGCAAATAGTTTTGGTTTTTAAAATGCTGATGTAGGACAGGCTATCAATTTACCTTTGACTTGAGTATAATTTCATTGCAACTTGTGAGGAAATAATCTCAGTTGTGCACCTTTCATTTTTGGAATGTCAGCACTCATAAGATCCAGCTCTTAGATAATCCAATGTTTGATTTCCCCAACTTCATTGGCTGTTCAATTTTATGCAGGTCGCAGCAAAGGTCATAGGAGAAGCTCAGGCGCTCATAATATTTCCAATCATTCCATATACCCTCCTTGCAGTATTTTACATGATCTGGTTTTCAGCTGCTCTTCATCTGTTCAGTTCTGGTCAAGTGATCCAGAATAGCTGCAACGTGAACTGTTGTGCCTATGATCTTCTGTCAAAGCAAGTTAACTGTGATCGATGTTGTGGTTATAGTATTCACTACACTCCTCATATTGCAATTGCCATCTTTTTCCACCTATTTGGGTGTTTTTGGGCTACACAATTTTTCAAAGCAGCCTCTGCAACTGTTATTGCCGGTTCTGTGGCCTCTTATTATTGGGCTCGTGGTGAAACATCAGTAAGTTACTAAGCTCTATGCATAGATGTTTACAACAAAATCTGTTTGTAGGTTTATTTCATTGCTCTTGCTATTATCTTTGTTATCTGAATTACAGAAGGCTAGACTGGTCTACAGTTGTATCTCAAGTTCTAAACATGATAGTTGCCTAGTTCGTGTTGAATGTTTGGCTGCCCATTGCATCAGATGTTTTTAGTTGGATGGTAGGGTATCATGTTTTGAACAGTTGTAACTTTTCATTTATAGTTTGTAGAGAGGACACTGATATGCATGTGAGCACACTGATCGAAGGTTCAAGTACTGAGCAAATATTCGTCTATTTAGACTAAGATGGATCTTACATATTGTCAATAGACAAATATTACAGCTGATTGGAAATGTTCTCACGTGCATATCAGTGTCCTCGTGTGTGGTCATGCATTCCAGCGTTTGCATGTGCTAAACTCATGTCGGTGTCTTCTGACACGTATGACATTACACTGAATTCAGGTGGGGTCCCCCATATGTAGGTTATATCAGCTGGATCTTAGAACGAAATGTCTTTAGTAGTTTCCAAACCAAGTGAGCCGAATTCTCATTTTGAGGACCAAGTTTTATTTGGTTCTGTGCCAGTTTTATCTTTATAATCAATCATTATATTTCTTCAATGCAGGCTGAAATTTCATTTCTTCCAGTCTTTTCCTCCATGAAACGGCTGATGCGCTATAACCTTGGTTCTGTTGCTCTTGGCTCCCTGATTGTATCATTTGTGGAATCAATACGGTTTATGCTCGAGTCAATTCGTCGCAGATTAAAAGTTTCTGGTACCACTCCTAATAACTGGTTCGGAAGGGCCGCATTCCTTGCTGCCAAGTTTTGCCTGAGCTGTATTGAGTGGACAATCAAGTCAGTTAATCGCAATGCCTACATTATGGTAATTCTAAGATAACTTGTATTGAATAATTTTGCAATTATTTGTTTGTGTATTTGTTCATATTCATTAGTTTATATGATGAACGCCCACAGGTAAATTATTTATAATTTAGTAATTTTGTATCAATCAAAATTCTGTTGACCAGCATGCTTGAAGTGGTTCCTACATCACTGAGAAACTCATGCCTGAACAAGTACCATCTAAGAGTGATCAGTCTTTCTTTGATACTCTAAACCATGTTTGGAATATGCAATAATTGGATTGACTTGAGAGCATTAAAATGAAGTAGAATTTCTGAGAAGCTTGAAATAATGGAGAAAGGAGGGTAGCATGAAATTTAGCTACTTGTTTAACCTACAATAACTGCATGACTACCAACTCTGTAATGATGATTTCTTTCCTTTGTCTGTTAAATTATAATTTCTTTTACCTTGGATCGGGGAAAGTGCAGGAATATTGTCTTGGACTATAGGAGATCTTATATCTTTCCTCCTGGTTCATTTCTGATTGTTTCGTTAAAACTTGTTTGTTACTCATGCAGATTGCTATAACGGGTAAAAGCTTCTGTAAGTCATCTGCAGTTGCTACAGATTTGATTTTCAGTAACATACTTCGAATAGGGAAGGTGAACGTGATTGGAGATGTTATCCTTTTCCTTGGAAAATTATGCGTCAGCCTCTTCACTGCGCTTTTTGCTTTCCTTATGTTGGATACCCACAGATACAAGTCTGCGCATAACAAGATTTCTTCTCCGCTGTTTCCAGTGTTGGTATGTTTATGATTTAATGAATCATGAAATTAATTATAGTGATCATCTTGATTATACTGATGAAAGCATTTCTGATGAGAGATTGCTTTTAGAAATTTACTAAATATCGGTCAGACCTTCAACCTGCTGCCATATGTTTATGCAGGTTTGCTGGGCTCTTGGTTATGTGGTTGCTACACTTTTCTTTGCTGTCGTGGAAATGTCAATCGACACCATCATTCTTTCATTCTGCCAGGATTCTGAAGAGCACCAAGGGACTGCCCAGTATGCTCCTCCGCTTCTCATTGAAACCTTAAATGACCAAAATGAGATGCAGAGACTTACCCAAGGGTCCAATGATATACCTTAGATGTGCAATTTTCCTTCCCTCATATTAGCTTAAAATGGAAATTTAGAAGCCTTGGTATAACTTTATGTAATCCTGCCTCCCAGCACTTTACAGGCCCTATCCTTGAAAATTTTGTTTTTACCTGTATATGTTCAAGTGTTAGGCTTAACCTAGAGGGGAAAGGGTGCCTCTATAGAAGATTTAAATGTTGGTGAATTTGCGAATGTGCTCCATATGAATGGAAAGAAAATTGGTATGAAATTTTGGTTTAACCCAGGGGAAATGAATACCCCTATTCTCATCATGTTGTTTATTTTTGTGTACTTAACATGCTCGAGTCCATTACCAAACTTGAATTTAAAATGAGAGCAAGAGGATAAGTCACAGCATACATCAGCAATTCTACACATTTAGAAAACTGGCTACTATGAAATATTAATTCCCTCTCTACAGCTAGGGATCAAGCTAATGTAGAAGTTACCTAATAAGGTAGATCGAGACGAGCATTAGTTTCAAAAGCAAGTCAAGTACAGTTATTGTTAAGGTTACAACTACGGCTATGAAGCTCTTCTTCCTCTAGTTTCTATATAATGCCCTGCTTGATGAGTCTAGGAATCTATGACTACTTCCCTATAAATTACGAGTTCCCGTCACATCTCAAATAAAAGTGGGCTCTTTCACGGTAGTAAAATAAATCAGATATCAAATTGGTTATATTTTTGACCTAGACTGAAGAAGTTTCTGAGTGGATCTTTCATCTGCTTCATGTGCCTTACTGTTGAAGAATTGGCCCTAGACATGTCCAAAAAAAAAGACGATAAATATTAGTAGCCACCAAACAAAGATTAGAATAGAACTATAGAACTAATAGAAGCCAACAAAAGATTTAAAAATTTACTTGAACCCTCTTTTGTTCAGATAATCGGCCTTTTACTGATCACAATTTTGTTGTGCTGTCATTTCCCTTTGTATGTTGGCTTTGTTTGTTTCAATATATTTCCAGTCTGACCAAAAACATAAAATAATTGTTGTTCATTTTTCTCATGTAGAAAGACAAGGAAGAAACACATCCGTCATCCCCAAAACCTGAATCTGATATTGGTGACAAAGAACGTCATACTATTAACCTATTTCTAATATTGATGGCAAACATCCTGTTTTCATGTATTGATTCCTCAACGAAAAGGTATGTCACATCATTTCTGTTGAAGATCATCAAGTAAAAAGAACGTGAAAACTGTAGGGAATAGCAGCAATGAGAAAAGACATATGAAATGCAGGAATGACATTTTGAAAAGAAAATCGAACAAAAAGTACCATCAAGGTTGTCTACTGTGAAACTCGAAGCTCCAGGCTTTTCATCTAGTTTGATTCAATCTATCTATAAACAAAGAGACTATACCTTTTCTAAAAATTGTTCTGCACGTTCATGATCACCTCCTAAAAATGCATTGAAAGCCTGCAGAGCAAGTTGGAATATTACTACTTACACACGACAAAAAACAATAATGAATTATAAATTCATATCAAAATAGATGGTAAGCTCATAAGTTTGTAGGCTCAAAATAACATTTAAGCCAAAAATATACAGAAGTTTAGAGTGAAAGTACCAACAGAAGCAACACATCTCGTTGTCAAGAGTAACATACCAAGCAATTCCCCTATATGGGTTAGACTATAGTACACAATTCCCCCAAGTAAAATTTCAGTATGTTAACAATAGTCAGGATCTTACAGCCTTATAGTACGCCTTCATTGTAATCCAAAATTCCTTCACAGAATTACATAGAACCTCATAGCTATTTTCAACATCCTCATCTGATTTTACAGAAAGGTTCATACACCACAGTACCACAAAAATACAAGCATTAGAAAACCTTATATGCTAAGCAATAGGAAAATGACATGTTTTCATGGAAGTGCAAACATTAAGCTTTGTACCTCCGCTGGTAACTTCTCGACGTAGCACAGTAGCAATATTGTTTTCTATAATTTTGCATTTAAAAGGTTCAACCACCAAACTACCACGAAATCCTCCAAATTTCTTCACTCCCGCTGCTCGGAGATTTACTTTAGGTTCTTCCTCTGATCTTTCAGGAACACAAAACAATGCTTCCAATATCTCTTTCTCCAGACCAGAGTCATCAGACCCATCTTCCTCTTCCTATTACTGGTTCAATTGTATTTCTTGCATTTTTAGATGCATCGCTGCAAGAGTAGTAAACAAAACAATTTTAGCCATGCAAAATAAGTAGTTCATTTACTGTGAAAAAATAAACTTCTCTAAAGAGAATTAACGGGCATACCTATGAGCTAAATGCTGATCTGCGCACTTCTGTGTACACTGTTTAAGAAAAAAAAGTTGATAATATTATACCTTGGATGGTAGTACTATGTTGCAACTATAAACTTAATGAACTACAGTAGGATGGCTAAAATTCCTGAAGTGTTTAATTATCATAAAACCAGATCTTCATTCTTCACTAAGCTAGTCCCAAAATTCAGTCATTATCTAAACTAGTTTATTTTCTTCTTTCTCCATGAGTCGCATTTTTCTTTTGTATCATGAGCCATATCACTTGAATTTATTCTGAGAGCTTTTGCTCCTGCTTTGCATTGCTCTACAAAGTCCACATGCTATTGAGGTACTGGCATACAACTTGATACGATAAAGCTAGAATTAAGTACAAACAATGCCACCAATCAGAATCGCATGTCTCCATTTTACACTTTATCAAGTGATTTATACACAAACTTGTTATCATTTCTCATAGTCATACTTTTCATTGATAAGATTAGTCATACTTTTGATTTTGTTGCCCACTTATCCAATTGAAAATCGCTATTCTCATTATTGTATTTTAACTGCACTAGCATTTGGTAACTGTAGTTCTGTAACTGGTTTGGGAATGCATAAAAGCAAAACCTTACCTTTGATGCTGACATAAAGAGAAGTTTCTCGACGCTCTGCGTAATCAAAAATTTAGTTTATAAACTTGAAGACAGATATAATATTATAGAGAAAAGATAAGAAATTGAAATCAATTCTAAAATTCTCAGATTAGTATCTCTGCAGAAAATGAAAACACGATTAAAGCTATCATTGAGAAAATGAAGCAACTCAAGATGGTGCACTACCTTTTCCACATCATATCTACAAATTTCTGCAATCAAGCAAATTTTTCAATTAAATATGTTGTCAACCGTAAAAGATATCATCATGCAAGAATTAAAATTATACGATAAAAAGCTATCGTCTAAAGAAACACAAATGCTTACTGAGAACTTCTCTGATCACATTCACATCAAGTTCAAACCCATCTCCAAACATTTTCAAGAGAAATTCTTCAACATTGGCTTGCATCTCACTGTTCTTTTCTGCCATGCTTGATTTATTATCTTCAATCGAATTCTCAGAGAAAGGCACTTCTTTAATTTCTAATTTCAATGGTCTCTGCATTTCAGTAGAATCATTCGTTGATGTCTTCTGCCTGAAGTAGTCATTTCCTATCACACCAGAAACGGTACCCAGTGATGGAGGAGGTCTTTTTGACTTTGAGGCTCTCGTATTCCCGATTCCAGTAGAGTTCTTCTGAAGAATTTTGTCAGATGACAGATCTGAAGGAACTACAGTTGCAGAGTTCATTTGAGGTGATAAACCATCTGAATTTGCTTCACTTGCTTCCTCAAATTTAGCTTTTGATGAACTAGCACCCTCTGAGAAACATACATGTGACGTGCAAAGAATTTCACAAGCCATTTCTACATTATGTCTAGCCTTAACATAAGCAGAAGCAATATCTTTGAGAGAGCAACTAGAGCTAAACACATCAAGCAAATACGTTAAGTCCCTTTACTGTTCATCAAGGCTTGCAGCATGTAAGGTAGATGATTGCATCTTCAAATACTCTGTATCAAAAGATAATAAATCCTGATGTCAATATATGAATGTTTGAGATGTTTCAACATCGACAAATCGAAATTATGCATTCTTTATAAGTTGCAAGCTATCATATTTCCCTTTACTTTTAACTTCGTGCAGACTGCAAGGTTAAAGTGATAACAAAAGCAACAAAGACAGTAAAGAGGACACTCGAGGCTTTCATTTCATACTTTCCTCCATTTATGAGTCAAACAGGACAAATGGAATAAAATCAAATTATGAACTTGAGACAGAAAAGCTAGAAGCCTAGGACATATATCTAATCATCACATTGCTATTCACAATAATAAGAGAATTCACAAGCATATAGGACCGTAGTAAGTAGTGATTGTCATGAAAAGACAATGAAGAATCTGACACTAAGAGCTTGATTGCCTGCACAGGACTAAAAGCTCATAATACACGGAACATAGTGCTTTAGTATCAGCTTTGAATGTGCTGATAGCTCTAGTGTAAATCGTAGTGATCAAGAGTCTCTAGCAAGGTGTGTCTATAAAGCTTACCTAAGGAGGTCATCAGATGAATCGAAACTTCAAAAATGGACACAAAACTTGGAAATTGATGCACGATTAGAATGTTTAACTTTTGTGCAGATAAGTTTCCACATAAACAAATGTGTTTCTGCGGGGTGGTACAGTTGTATTACACAGGCTCTACTCCAATTGCATGTAATATTTTCTTGGTTGGAACATAGGATTTTATGCCTCCATTAAACTCTTAACTACTCATTACCTCCATCATAATCTTTCTATATATTCCGCAAACATTACACATTCTAAAAAACCAGCTTCATTCCTATATTCTTCTAGATTAAAACTTGAAAGCTAGCAACATCTTATATTTCCCGTGAAAAAAAGACTTGAAATTTGGATAACATAAAGTGGATAGAGTAAAAAGGCCTAGTTCCACCTAGATTTGGCAATGTTGCATCCTACAGTAAAATATACATCTACCTAAAAGGATATGAATCCCTCAATTCAATACAATACAGCTTCTGCGTGGAAGCAGCCAGCCACATTGCCTTTACGATTACGAAAGGGGGCATCAAGATTAATATGAATAGGTCAAATTCCTCTTTTTCATTTTCTGACCTTCAAAACTGTATCAAAGTATCAGAGTCCATGAACACCGATGTAAACACCATCAAACAGATAAAAAAGATCAAAACTTTATGCATGTACGTATACAAAATCATTCACAGTTAAAAAAAAACAAAGACAGACATAAAACCGGCCATTAAAAAAAATCAGTGTCCATGAACATAGATGTAAACATCATAAAACAGATAAAGATGAAAACTTTATGGATATACGTATACATAAACATACACAGAGTAGAGATTAAGAGATACAAACCAGCCACATTGAGAAATTACATGTCATGATTTTCTTCCTGAAAAGTGTCGATTCAAAATAGTAGTAGCAAAAGGGAGAAAGAAATGGACTACCTGGAGATCACTGAGAGAGACTTCTCTTCTTCTCTCGTCTCTAAAGAAGAAGACAGTAGAAGCTAAACTTCTCAAGGAAGGAAAGCAATAAGCTCAGCGACAGTGAATGAGACGGACAGTAAAAGTGAGAGAGCTGCTTCCACGCGCGTCTTTGGATCATTCATCACTGTGGCTTTGCTCTTTTAACCGCGAAATGAAATATAATTGGCTTGTCTAGTTGTCTTGGGGGGAATCTTGGGCTGAAGCTTTAGATGGGCTTACCGTCAATAATACCATTTTGGGTGTTTTGTCTTATCAAATTAGATCCAATACAAGTCTCTTACATGATTGATTCCCAACATTCTATTTCTCAATTGCTTAGATCATTCACAAATCTCAACCAACAAAAACTAAAGGTAGCAGCTTTATCTATCCTACTGATATATGTTGCCCACCATTTGTAATGCCTAGCAGAGATATATGATCAAACGGCAAGAAAATCTGAAAAGGAAGACGGAAAGCTTACATATTTTGACAGGGAGGGGAAGCCGTGCAGCAAAAGAGCAGAGAAATGAGTCAAATGAGAATCGTTCAAGAGCCTTGGACAATCTTTTCATCATTTAGCCATTGTAAGAGCTAGGAATTATGTAACATATTTTGCTTTCCATTCACAATCAAGTTTAAGGGGTTTCTTTGTTGACCGGAACTCAATAACTTCCTTTCAGAAAGGACTTGAGAATGGCAATGGTTGTAGAATTTGTTTTATGTCCTTTCTCATGTGGTGTGCATGTGCTGCTTGAACCAGAATTAGAAACAGCAGCTCCATTTGAAACCTGGAACACAAATTAATCTGGATCGGGGACAACAGTAAAGTTTTAGTTTTGGGTTCTTCAACCAGAAAAGATTGTCCTAGGCTCGGAGGCCTTTTTATTCCTGCATAAGTTTCAGTCAATCAAACATTCTGCAGTGCCATGGTCACAGTAATATCTGCAACTTCAATCCCACACGGAATAGCTTTTCACCAAACATGAGAAATCAGTTTTCCTGTGATGGGGTCACTCTTCAAGATTTCAGAATCGATTGTGAATGTGAACATGTACCATGTACAACTTGCTCAAATCCAACACCGGAACCTATTAAGGCTCTTTTGGCCTATTACTTCAGAGCAGGGAACTCTGCTGATAACTCGTGTCAATTGACATGGAGAATATTTCCGTGTAGTCTGGCTACAGATATACCATCCCTGTGATTATGATTCACGACTGGCCTCAGCTATCAAACACCTGAACATACTTTTGTTACAACTGAGACAAAAGAACAAAAGGCAATGGAAACACAATTGTTTTTCAGCTGAAGCAACACAAGATCATAGTGGCATGTATAAGACCACCCACCCATTTGGTTTGCTTTACAGACTTATCAGCTCAACAAGACCAACATGTCACAAACTCTGATACATTAGTAGATAATCACCTGCTACCTTGGCATCTCTAAGTTTTGTAAAATCACACTACTCTGATAGTGTCCTACCAAACTAACTCAAAAGATCGATCAGTAATATTTGAGTATGAAATGTAGCAAGTTTCATCTCTATTACATCACATTTTTATACTCTAATTCCAGCAATATCATGTAGCTCGTGGACTAGAAGTACAGGTATTCCATGGCTGTTGAACTCATCAGTACTTCCCAAATTGTGTGTGACAGGAATCTACACAGTTCTCTTCTCTAATATTATTCAATCGTCATCATTTTAATGCTACTCATTGATGCAGATCTTGGAACAGTGTCCGGTTGTATATTCACTGTGACTGACACAGAAACAGACGCTGAAGGGCGAAGAAGAGGTGTACCTATCCTACTTGACATTTCATTAGCAGCTGGGGAAGGAGTGGTGACACTAGAAACTGGTTGCAACTCGACTCCATTATTCGTATTAGCATCAGTTGTAGGATCATCCAGAAATTCACGATCATCTTCCTCAAGAGACGCTATTGTGCTTGTGTCTGTGCATGTATGAATGGTTGAATCATCATTGTAATGGCCTAGCCTTCTTTTCCTCCTAGCTGCCTTTTTCCACCCATGGATGGTTTCTCTTATCCGTTGTGGAATTAGTGCAGCTTTATAATTTGTTCCCATCTGAGAATTCAAAGTATAATACTCATGTTCAGTCGATGGTGACACAGATAGATCATTAGGCAGAGAACAAACAATTTAATTCACTTGTGATATATTGTACAGCAACTAATTTTAAATTTCTAGGCCACTTGAATCTTACAAATCAAGCCAAACATCAATCATAAATTTGATTCACAGAGGTAATGGCCATGAAATTTTGAATATATTCCAAGCAATTAAGCCAACCAAAAACAGACTTTCTCCTTTTCACATAATGTACAGCAAAAGTTTATTCCTTCCATTGCTCAGTTAATGTTGTTACACTTGCTTGAATTTAAAAACGTAGATAGATAGACGTATATATTATATATGTAGAAAAGATTTACCTGAGTAACCAAGGCATATAGTGGCAAGGTGCTATAGCTGCACAGGAATTGGCCAGCAAACCTGAAACACAGTTTACAGTAACACATGATTGATAATGCACAGTATAAAGTAGATTAACATTAACCTATAAAATTGTTTGCTTACCCTAAAATCAGCCTCAAATACACGAGTGTATGATTCTGGATGAAGCAAGATCCATATCCAAACTGCCACTGTCATGTTATAAATCAGGAAAATTAGTTATCATAAAGATCCTAAAAACTTTCAACAAGCCAATTTGAAAAAGAAAAACGTCTAAATTGTATGTGGCTTATAATCTTAAGTGATTGGATCTGAGAAACAATACTGAGGATACTCTAAAATAAATAACAATCTATTCCACGGAAAAAGAATTACCCAAAACCAAAAGAACGAAGCCAGTTCAAATGCGTTCTGCAAAATGAGCATGGAACACAAATTAAGAAATGAGGAACATGTACATTATAACTGTTAGTAAGTCTCAATGAACACATTGTCACGTTACAAATATAGAAATGTCTTGCATCAATAATACCAGTACAAACCTGGAACAAACAAAAATGAATCAAGGACAGCAAAAGTTCTGGCTTCTTGAACCAAAAAAGATCATCCCGAGGCCTCAGCTTTGCTCCTGGATAGGATCCAGTTATACCAGCATTCTCCAATGCTAGAGTTGCGATAATATGCTGCAGCTTCATTCCCACAAGAAGGACTAGCTGCACACAATATACAATTAACATTAGAAACTCGTGATTCCTTTAACAAATTTGGGCATTTGTTAAAGAAAACTCATCAATGTGACATACTGTTTGTGGTAGGGGCATAGCTCAGTCAGTAGTTTTTATTTAAAGAAGTTGTCCCAAGTTAAAGTTACCTCCCTCAAGCTCACAAGTGATTGGAAAATAAAAACGTGATGTGTGCTTGAAGTCACTGTTTCCTATCCACAGTTTGCTATTATAAGTGACATATTAATATCTAAAAGGAGAAAGTAACATCTGGACTTACAGTAATCGGAATGATTGCAATCCAGAAATAAAGATTAGAGCCTGCCATGGTTTACAAAACAGAGAATCAGAGTTTAGAGTTTTTAAGACCAATAATAACTTCACCATCCACACGTACATATATATACACTAAATGAACTGCATAATGAAACATGAAACATATGTCTATTAGTAGAGATGATTAATCCATATATCTGCTGCTACATCCATTTAAGACAACATACTGAAGTAGATAAAATCATATACAGAATTTTCACAATGTAACCGTTATTTGCAGTATAAAATTATCTGCTAACCTTGTACATTTAAAAGCATGAAGGCAACGACGAAACCCCACAGCGGGCCACTACACAGGATTAAAAAAGAGACATTATTAATTCACTGGGGAATCTGAGTAGAACCCAGGAATAACATTCAATAGCAGGATTTATGGAGCAGGGGACACTTGAATTACGTCAATGACTTGGACGCTTCAATCTAAATATTTTCCATTGGACATTTAATAAACATATATAGTCATCTAACACATGTAAGCAACCATATAATGAGAACTAAAGAAGATCTAGGAATTATCAATAACTGACATGGATTCTGCTAATTAGAACTTTAACACTGAAAATGTTTCTTTCTTCATAATGCTGTTTCTCAAATCGACTTCATATACAAGTATGGTTTTTATAATGAAAAAATCAACAGATGGAAGAAGAATTGCACAATTAATATACACTTCAACAGATTAGTTCCTTCTGAATAGAGGCAGAGCGTTAATCAAATCACATAAGCAATCAATATTCTTTGACAGCTTTAGTACTAGGCAAATTATTGGACAAGGAATTTGAAATATAATCTTCCAACCTGCATTAAGACTTTTCGGCCAGTAGAATAACTGGCTTTAACTCAATCCTGACAGATAGAGTATTCTCGTTTGCTTAAATAATTCCGCAATTGCCAATTTTTGAAGTCACACCAGTCAGAAGGCTGACAAGGTGACACCACCAAATATGAAGATACTAACAAACTGACTTTGTCATGGAATTAGAAATTAATACAATTATACCATTCCATTCATACTATGAGAAATCAATTACTTACCTCACACCAACTATTCTTTGGAACTCCTCCTCCATAGATCGAATCATATAGCTGTGAAAATCATACTTTGGTGTAAGGTTGTGATTCTGCCATGAATAAAAACCATGTAAATATTTACACAAGTAGGGGAAACTGGCATTCCTTACATAGCAGCAACAAGATATATAAGCTTTAATACTACCTAATCATGCAAAGTTGAAAGAAAAAATTTATATTTACTATTATAGTATGTTGCAAATACAAATGATGATCATTTTAAATATACAATAAAACAGATGATAATCATTTTACAATCTTCTAGACGCAATGGGGTCCTGCCACAAGGGTTTAAGAGCAAAATAGTGATTATGAAGGATCTTAAGTGTTAGTGATGCAAGATCATGCTAAAAGAAACAAAACCCATATGCTAATAACCACTATAATTCCTCTGATGAACTGCTTACCATGATGAAACCTTTGCGCAATGTTAAGTAGTCGGCACGGACCACTGAACGGCCAAATTGTCTGAAGAAACATGTCTGAAAGACAAAACATCAACTGTGAAAAGCCTTGAAGTTATGCAGCCGCTTCAGAATATCAAGATTTGAAACGATATTTGAGTAATAAAGTCCATCCATTCAAGCTTTTCTGTCAATTGTTTTCTGCATCAGTTATCCCCCAATCTATTCTTCTAAGTGATCCATAGGGAACCACCAAATCACAAAATGGAGATAGACAGCTGTATTTTTATATTTTAAATTTGTGCTCTAGCACCTAATTACATTTAAGTTGGAGTTATCACATAACTTTCCTTAACATGTACTAAACATTAACAATGGAGTTACTAGTCCAATACAAGTACGAAAAGGAAGAGATATTTACCACCCAGATTAAAAAACTATTCCTGGCCAGTGGGTTTGAAGTATTTACAAAAGTAGACTGCCTCCTCATTGTCATCTGCCGTGTGATTTCTGTTACAGAGGATATTTACCGTCACTTTAAATTTATATGAAATCTACAGAAAAGATTGCAAAATATACAAATCTAGTTCTCATAAGCAAAGCTGCAGGATAACCAGTTCCTTGGCTGGAAGTAGATACATTCATCTTACAGCTCAAATGTTAAAGGCCAAAAGCAAAAGAAGTACAGTCAGATTTAGAACATCAACTTCTTACAGTCATATGACCAAAATCACAATAGAGAAGCATTTTATATGATGGAAGGTATTCTTATTATTCCGATCAATATTGACCTAGCAAAATGTGATATAACATGATTAGCATATTGTAGATATATTTACTGCTGCAAGTGAGTCAAGTGGTACATGAGTAGCTAAACTTTAGCCTAGGCGTCTTGAGGCTCAAGAATGAGCTCATGTAAGTTTGGTAACCTTTGATTCATTCATTCCTAGCATGTGAAGTCCCAGATTACTAACAGAGAGATCCTTTGTTTCCTTTATGTAAGGCTATTACATGTAGGGCTTTTATTCGGTTGCCTTACCGTAGCACATTGCAGTAAATGTTTAAAATTGTAACACCCTATGCCTTTTTCCCTTTCTCCAAAGAGATTTCTATTATTCAGAATGATCTTCTTATGCTCTTATCGCTTAGTAAATCAAGCCAAGTTCACTCCTTTGAAGCTTAAATTAAATTCAAGCTCAAGTAATTCTTTAAAAACCTCATCTTGGCTCAACAATTTTTGCGTCCCTAGAGAAGCTGTCATCAACTTATTCAACGAGAGACACCGGATGAAATTGGATTATGTTACTTGTATAAAGTGAACTTGGTGAAAACCAAGTTTTTCAACACGCCTCCTTAACTTTTTATTCAATTAAGCAATTAGAATGCCAATTTAAAAGATGTTAATCCTTGCAGAATTTACATATTTCCTTAAATTCACATTTTCAAATTTTCCAAAGTAGTTTACTTTACTAACTTTATCATTATCAGGTGAGGTTTTATTGACCGTGGATCTAACGCCCAACAGAAAATACAGCACAGTATATCTCATAAAAGTTCTATCACACAAATACTCTTTATATAAAAGGACTGATGCTAAAGCAACCAGGTCAGAGTTTACCGGCCAATGAATTATGCCGGTCCATGTGAGCCTCATCCTCCCATGCTCTCCAACTGTGAACCTGTTCATAATATTGCAATGTCAAACGGTAATGGAAGCAATATTGGACGGTGTAATATGCTCACACATCAGGAAAGTAATAACATATTCAGTCTAAATAACCCCACACCACAGACAATAATTACACCACATAAATGACCACATACCACACATATACTAGGTGGATATACAGCAATATTTTCACATCTAAGGCTGTAGTAGAGATGGTAATTGTGTAAAAGGTGAAAGCACATAGACTAAAGAAAACAGGCCTTTTAGCTTTCCATAACCAAATATGTTAATTCTGGAACTAATACAGCAACACTAATAAAGGCTAAATTACAGACCTATACTTCACTTAACTTGTTATTAAGCAGTTGATGTTTCTTTTTTGCAAAAAAAAAAAATTCTTACAAAAGGTAAGCAACCCATTTGTTTAGATTTAAAATAGGCAAATGTGTAAAAATGTTCTAACTTGATGATACTGACAAATGTTCATATTAAAATTCGTCATCTGGCAACAAAATGATCTCTAAATTCAAGCAAGTAATAACTTCTCATATCTGCAATACCCTGGAAAAGACAGCTCACTATCTAGCAACAAGATCTAAATGGTTCACACCGAATTGTTGGATGAGAATGAATTAAAACAAGATGTGGATGTCGAGGCAGATATTTCTTTCTAGAAAAATAAATTTTAGACTGCAGATTCAGACCTTCACTATTGCCAGCAACATCGTTAAGCAGCTATAGGATACATGCGTAATTGCCATGACAAAGATGAAACGATGCAGCTGCTCAAGACCTTGATATGAAACAAATGGCTCATAACCCTGTCCAAAACCAAATGAATCATATTATAACCAATAACTTTGCAGATGGCACTTGTTGCCCTGTTCAAACCGAACTCCACATTAACCAATTAGGGGAATGAGACAGAGATCGAAGATAATTTCTCCTCCAGCATTTAAAGGAATTTCTATAGCTCTACAGCCTCTACTTCATTTCATCTCATATTCCAAGAACCAAGTGAAGATGATAACAAAACAAATAAAAAGCTGAAAGTTGTTTCAGTAGAACAGTCTACACTTATACAGAAATAGGTCAAGTACCTCTTTGCATGTATTCGTGTTCAAGCCATTTAACACTCTCCTAAATGTATGAGGGAGAACAGTGAACATCAATAGTTTACGCTCCTCGGAGGTGTTACTTTCCTCTTGTTCATCAATCTCTTTCTTAGAACACGGCGAAAACTTGTTATCATAAAACTTTGACGGAATGCATATATTTGCTATCGTGCTCGAGGTGGCCGTCAAAAGGAGAGAGATAAAGCCAAGCAGCATCAACTCTGAAGAAAGGAGCCCAATAAAAGGAAAGATTGGAAATGAGACATACACATACGAACTTGCTTGCCAGAAACATATCAAAAAGATTTCTTTTCATAAAAGGAGGATTTAAGCAGAACAGATACCTTCCTTCATTTTCTCCACAGCTTCAAGCAAGGGCTTACGATTAGTCTTCTGCAACCACTGAAAAACAGAAGAGCATTACCACAACAAAGAGTACAAGTAAATGCTACCGAATGCTGAAGATTTTACAATGGGCCATGCCAGAGTGCACACAACCTAGTCTCCCACATAGATATCACATAAGATGTTAAAAGAACTAGTGCCGCGACAAGATCCAGAAAAAAATGTTATGAGTATCACTTACATGGCTTAACCGATGAATGGACCGCTCCACGAGTAGAGAAACAGCCACGAAAATTGTCAACACAGTAGCAACAGACCATGTTGGAGTCAAGGCCAATGATCGCATTTCCTGTGCATCTTCTGCCATTCTGAACTACTCTTCTACTCTGATACTGTATCTTTGTTTGAAAAGCACACCTTAGTATCCGTGTCTAAGGGTAGCAAATAGACTTCAAAAAGGATATTCAAATCCCTTGCCCCTCAATTGTTTAACAGAATCAAGAAACAACGGCTCACCAAATCACTCCAACCAAATCCTACAGAATATGCACATAAAATCCCAATGTTCTAATCTCCAACCAAATCAAGAGTATTTACAATCAAATACATATATAAGATGAGGAATCTGGATTTCTATTGTTAAACCATAAACTCACTGACAGCAATTCACAACTGTGAAAAGTAAACTATAACTACAAAAAAGGGTATGTAAAAAACCCTTCAACGTTTTCAGAAATAGAAAGCAATTACAATACCCTCTCTGATTCAGTGATACTCTCTCCTTGGAACTCCGGCTTCAACTGCCTTGTGAAATAGCCCCGTGTTCTTCTCAGTGCCACCAGATTTTCTTGATCACTCTTCTACTTGCAATCCCAATTTCAACCCACAATAGAGAAAATGTTCAAAAAAGGAACAATCTTTCCTCAGCCTTCAGACCAAAAGTAAAGCTTTTTCCTCAGACCCTTTTGGCCCATACCATTCGTCTCAGTTTTCAAGATCAGGGCCCCAAGAAAGACAACTCCTTTAGCACATTTAGCCTGGATCCCCTTCAAAACTGAAACAGTGAGCCACTGCTGATTTATAGTGGCAAAACCCAAATGTGAACCCAGAATTTCGTGTTTCTTTTTCAGCTGTACTAGTAGATGTTGATGTTCTTGGTCTCATAAAAGGAAATCAAAATGTAGGACCAAGAAGGGAACTTTCTTCTTCTCTGGAGGGGGGTAGTAGTAGTGGGGTAACTGGGCTTCTTAGGGTTTTATACCTTTATGGGAAAACATCGGTTAACACGGAATTCAAAAGGGGAAAAAAGGAGAAGGCAATGGACCTTCACAGAAAGCAGGAGAGGAAGATCTCAGTGTGGTTCTTCTATTTTTCATTTTGTTTTTTATTCGACTAGAGCTTTGTGCAGTAAGGACAAGACAGCTTTCCCTCTCTGTGATGCCAGCTCTGACCTATGGCCTGGACCTTGGAGGTATATAAATGTTACTAAACCATTTTCAGTTCAAAACAAACAAACAAAAAAAATCATCTACGGACTAAGAAGGAAATGGTATTAGCTATTTGCATTTTGTTTTCAATCACCCTATAGTTGATGTTGAGAAGTAGGTGAAGACCGAGAAAGTGTACAAAATTAAGAAAAAATGGAAGTTACGTGATTTGACGGTAAATAGTTGGGTGGAAACATTGAGTCTAGTTACGAGAATGTTTGATGGGGTACTCATACTCATAGAGAGGTTAGTGAGCAGTGGCTTGACGCCACAGAGCCATTGGCCGGCTGGTGTGACGAGGTCAGATATGGGCGGGATGTTAGGTATGGCCTGATGTTGTGATGAGATGAAAAAAAGGCAAGGGCTTTCATTTTTGTTGTGGCAGTTCGAAAATTTTTTAATCGCTAGACGGTGCCAATAATTTCTACCAAAATCCGCAATGGTGTTTAGACAGAAGTGCAATAATTTGATACCGAAACTATTCGTAGTGTACGGTTCCGTAGGGCCATAATGCTGCCCTGTTTCCTGCAAAACACTAAGCTCTTGGGTAAGAGGTCAAGGTGGGATTGGCTCACTTTCGACGCTCTGATGCCTAACTCAGAACATATTTAGCCAAGAAAGAAATTGAACAATAAAGTCCTAGATGTCTTACCTTGATTATGGTATAAATGCTTCCTTTTATAGGCAGTAGGCGGAGACAACTTCTGTTGGTTTTCGATGTGAGATTAGATGACATCCCCTTTTTGTATAAGTTGACATGAGCACAAGGGCTGGTCAGGCATTTGGCATCCTTGCCCTGATGGGTTGGTCGACTGACGCGCGAAGCGGCTCATGGCGTGACGTCTGTACGCTGGGTGAAGTGACGGGTTTGTCCCCGTCAGCTTCTAGACTTAGTCATTTTTGGCATTCCTTTCGTATTGTTGCTAAATGAGGTTAACTCTTCTTGGGGTTAGCACGTAGTGTACTAACACACAGTTTTCCCTGTTTTAAACATGTTACGAAATCATGCATACATAAGACAGCAAAATAAAACAAAGGGGATTATGACTAAGAAGATGTTATATAACATAACTGAATAATTTTCTCAAGTTAATGACAGAGAAACGACCATAGCTAGCGGCAACTAACCTTAGTGAACCAATACTTATAAGAGTTAATTTTCCACAAAAATGAAAGAAAGTGTAAAGTGAAAGCAAGATAACTGCAGTGCAGGTTCTTCTGTTGTGACCAACATACTTATGACACCTTGAGCACCTTGTATGGAACGTTTCCTTTTTATCCTTTGACTTTAGCCTCTTTGTCCTGGGTCTTTCAGCTGGCTTCTTTGTCAATGGAGGCAACAATTGCAGACCATATGCTGACATGTTTTGCAGAGGTCTCTCAATTGACGACATTGGATTTAGAGTGAAAGAGTAAGGATTTCTGAAAGATGTAACACGGTAAACGTTGTCCAAGTAGTCGTAACCCCATAGAGATATGCAATAACCACATCCATGAGTTGCATGTTTAATTTCTTGGACACTACCAAACTTAACAGGTAGCGGAAGGTGATAATGTCCATAACTGGAGAATACGTCTCCTCATAATCAATCTTAGGGCATTGAGAGAAACCTTGTACCACTAGTCTAGCTTTATAGCACAAGACCTCCTTCTTCTCATTACACTTCCAAAAAAAGACCAATTTATGTCCTACTGGCTTAACATTTGGTGGGAATAACATTACCGAACCGAAAATTTGCCTTTTATTCAGAGAGTCTAGTTCGGCCTAGATTGTTAACTTCCAATTCAGCCAATCCGTTCTTCGTTGGCAATCCGCTACAGAGCGAGGTTCCACTTCATTGTCGTCTATAATCTCCTGAGCGACGCAATAAGTTAAAGCATCATCAACTAACACGGAAGATCTATCCATAAGAACGTGTACATCATTTTTTCTAATCAAGATTTCTTTATTCTTTGACATCACAAGAGGTTATAAGGCGTCCCCAGACATGCCAATTGTGATTCATGGACATAACTATAGTAAGAGACAATCTCATGTGAAGGATTCATAATTTTAATGATGAATGAATCACTTTGTGTCTTGATGGCCTGCCTTTTAATCGGGGGTTCATCAGTGGATTTTCTTGGTCTTCCCCTTTTCTTGGTGGGAGCTGAGGCCGACTCAACACCGTCCACATGGGTAGGAGGGACGTTTCCTTGTCTGGTGTTGGTACTAACCAATCCATTTTTGGAGATTTCTAACATTGCAGGAATATTTATAGGAGGTATATCCGTCACTTTAGCGATATCAATAAAGGAGTCAGGCATAGAGTCTGCTACTTTCTGAAGATCAAGTATTCTTTGCAATTCAATCTCACTCTGAGATGTGCGAGGATCATGATGAGACATAATGGGATTAGACCACGTCAATTCCTAACTTTGAACCGGAATAGATACATTCCTTCCTCCCCCTAACGTCGTGAAGTATGTCTCATCGAAGTGACAATATGCAAATCTTGCAATAAAGAGATCTCCTGTTGAAGGTTCAAGATAGCGGACTATCGTTAGAGCTTCATAGCCAACATAATTGCCTAATCTTCATTGATGACCCATTCTAGTGCGTTGTGGAGGTGCAATAGACACATATACCACATAACCAAAATGCGTAGATGTGAAATGTCAGGCTCATATCCAGTTATCAACTGTTGCGCACTGAATGGATGGTGTCCTACGGGTCAAAAACGAAGAAGCATAGCTGCGTGTAACACTGCATAACCCCACGCAGAGACCGGTAAGTTTGTATGCATTACCAACGCGCGAGATGCAAGCTGTAGCCGGTTGATGTGAGCCTCTGCTAAACCGTTCTAAGAATGAACACGAGGAGCAAGATATTTAACTTAAATCCTAATAGACATGCAGTAATCATGAAAATATTTTGATGTAAACTCTCTTGTGTTGTCCAATCTAATAGATTTGATTGGATGATCTGGGTGGTGAGCTTGGAGCTTAATAATTTGTGCCAGTAGTTTTGCAAACGTAGCATTCCTTGTGGATAACAAAGCAATGTGTGACCATCGCGTTGATGTATCTACCAAAATCATGAAATATTTAAATGGTCCACATTCCGGTCTGATAGGTCCAAAATTATCACCTTGGATCCTTTGTAAGAATAGAATATTGTCAGTGTTGTCAACAACAAAAGAAGGATGTGTCTATAACTTCGCTAATGAACAAGCTTTGCAAAATAAGCAATGTGTGTCAGAGATTGCAACATATGAATCTGGTGAGATAACGCACGACGCCACATTAATACTTTGTCAGGATTGTGCTACACTCGTCTTGGAGACCGAGCCAAGATTGAGAGGAGTAGTCTCATCCACTCTATCAAAACCGATGGACTTAGATATTCCCACATGTTTCTGCACTCTGAAGAACGGATGACCATGAGTGTTTTTCAATATTTTGATCATCATGTCACGACCTGGATGTCTTAGTCGAAAATGCCAAAACTTGTATGATTCCGAGTCACACGAAGTCGTGTGAGTCATGACATTGGACTCAATGATCCGAATCATAGTTAGATATAAACCACTACGAATAGCCGGAAACTTCTCTAGAATGCACTTACGGCCACATTCAACAGAGGTAATACACAATAATTCTTGTTCATTCTCACGATATGTTTCCAAGTGAAAACCGTTGGCACGAATATCCTTGAAACTTAGCTAGCAAGGTTCGATTGGCCTTTGGAGCGTAAAAGGCATCAGTGATAAACAATCTTGTACCATGAGATTGCAAAAATTCTGCTGAACCATGCTCTTGAATAACTGGTGTTACACCTATCATGGTAGTCACTGAGGATTTGTATAGGAAAAGATCCACAAATAATTGCCTATTCCACAGAATTGTGTGGGTAGTACCACTATCTACAAGACACTTAATCTCACCTTGAAACATCTACAAAAGAAATGTAAATAGATGAGTCTTTGAACTAAAGACCAGACGGAAACTTTAAGTAAATACTTAAAGATTTTGAATAGGAATGTGACCCTTGTTGAGTGCTGATATGGCATGGCATGAACTGATATAGAACCACATCTGGTGCAGAATTCCAGGTTGAATTCCACATTGAAATTTTTTCTGATCTTTTTCCATGGTAAACCGATGTAAGATACATCAAAATATCACAAAACCGGATATAACCTCTCGACAGGTCCAGTAAACCTCTCAACGGGTCGAAGAAACCTAAAAGAAAATTTGATTTTTCGATACCAAATCTTGACGGGTCGATGTAAATTTTCGACGGGTTGAAAAACTGTCTAGAAGCAATCCTTCAACGGGTCAAAGAAACCTAAAACCGATATTGATTTTCCGATATCTATCTTTGACGGGTCGAATATTGTTCTTCGATGAGTCGAAGTAGGACATAAATCGAGATAGAAGCAAACAATTAACGGGTCGAGGAAAACCTCGGCTGGTCGAAAAATACAAAAACTGATCCAGAACGGAGCATTGGAGAGGTTGAGAAGAATCTCGACGGGTCGAAGAATTTCTGAGATCAAGACATCTTCTTTTTTGTGTCTCATTTTTACCATATCATTGTGTCATTATGCCATATAAAATTTTAAACATCAAACCATACACTTCATGAGTACTGAAATAACATTCTCAATACTTTCATAAACTGAAAAAATAGAGAAAATTCCATTACTTGCCAACTAAAAATTACATCATAGATGTTCTTATCCAAAAATCAAATAAAAACTAAGACAATAGCCTAAAAAAGGCAAAGACACCAGCCAAAAACAAACCAAAAACTTGAATCTATTACAAAGATAACCACTTTTTACATAGGCTATTCAAAATCCGGAGTAATTAAAGTCGTCTCCTTGTCTTTTGCAATCACGAGATTGGTATTAGCATCCATCTGGAAATCTCCAGCAAAATTTTACTCTTGAGCCAAGTACTGCTTATGCCTCTTGTAGATGTTCTGGATTTCTTTACTGGCATGACACTGCTTGTGCATATGCTTTGTTAAACCACACGGATAGTAAGGGGATTTTCCAAAATTGAAATTACTTTGCCCATCATTCGCCTAACCAAATTGGTTCTTGTTGGAGTTGGCATTCTGATCTCTATGTCAAGTCAGATTTTGGCTGCAGCCTCGGCCACGCCCTCATCTTCCGTCACGTGGAGCTTGTTCGCCACGATTGTAAGGATCGAACGACTGTTCTTTTTGTCCTTACAACCTTTCCTTCCGTTTGGTAACTCTCAAACTTTTTGGTACTAACCGGTCTTGAGTAATTATTGAGGATGATCTCATGACGCCTTTCTTTTTTTAGCTAGGTTATTGATGAGATCACTGAAGGAAGGAATCCTCCCCTGTTCGTACTCAATCAAGTATTGATGAGCAAGAGTGCTCATAGAGATTGGGAAGGTAATCAAAGAATTTTCAATCATGTCTTTTTCGAACTTTTCCACCCCATAGAAGCTCAAATCAGGCTGCAGATCCAAGATCTCTTGATTGAAATCTTGGATCTTTGGAAAATCCAGAAACTTAAGGGTTTCTCATCTAACGTCTTCGTTAAAGTCTTGATAAATTAATAAATTATTCATTTATCATTAAAATAATTTCGCTAAAGTAATATTTTTTTCGGTCCCGAGGTTATTCATTTATAAAAGTTTTATTGTATGATATTTGATTTAAATGATTATGGTATAAGTTATTGTTTCAAGTTTATACTATCATGAAGATTTGTCAAGCAGAGTTATTAATTAACGAGAAATTTCATATGTAAAAGAGTGACTATATTATTTATGTATTTTAATAAAAAAAAAATTAAGTAATATAAATATTAATTCTGATACTGCTGAATCACATTTCTGGCTATGCCTAATTAATTATTGGAAAGGAAGTACAAGATAAATTGGGGGAGGATATAATACCTTTGCCCCAATCCCTATTACAAAGATCCTCACAGAGGATCTCCCGGATAATCACAGAAGTCTCATCTAGCAAAAACTCATCAATATCACTACTACTAGTAAAGTGTGCTAAACAATGTGCAACACCATTTACTTTACGAAGTACATGCCATAAAAATAAAGAACTGATAGACAAAATGATATAAGTTTAAATGATAAGAGTGCAACTAGTTAAAAAATAGATCTTTGTACTGAGTTCACTTGTGGAAACAAAATAATTGAGATTAAATTATATGTAATCTTTTATTCTCATATCCATAGTGTCTTAGATCCAATTTAGCATAGCTTTTAGTCATTTTGCAGTTGGGCTGTTTGGTAAATTTAAAAATGTCAACTCATCCTTAATCCGGCATTGTGTATTATAGATTATGAAGGTTGTCAAATACAACGAACCAATCTCTCTATATATTTTCCAGGTTATACCTGATCTAATATTAAAAAAAAAATTCCCAAAATCTAAGATAACACGCTATCAAAACTTATACACTATGAATGAAACAAATTGTCTACATAACTCATAAGTGGTGATTGATCGATGCGCGTCTAACTGGAAAAGTGAAAGAAAAAAAGCTAATAACAAGAACATCTCTATCAAAAGCTCATTTGGTATGATTCTTGTGATTAGACTTCGTTTTAGTTAGAGCATCCACAGCGGTGGAGAGGAATCGGAGGAATTCCTGGAAATCCTTGCAGGTCCCGCCAAAAAATAGAACGTCCCCGGCGTTGAAGACGTGCAGCAGTGACGGGGAGGAGCGACGGCCGATCAAAAACGATGAGGAATTCCTCGATGGAGTTCTAAAATGGGAAACCGGAGAGGAATTTTGCTCTGGTAGAGCCCACCCACGTGGGTGACACTAGGGCGCGTAGTATTTTTTTTTTGGGCGCATGTATTACACACGCCGTAACTCTATAATTTTTTTAACTGCCAGTTACCTACCAATCACAGCCCGCCACATGGCTGGGATGTCTCCCTATTGTGCTGGCAATGGTTAGCTTTGGGCCATCCATTTTGAATCCAAAATTCAATCGGTGGTCCTTATTCAAATAAAACGGCTATTTTAGCCTGAAGAAAGATAGAATGACTAGAAAATGAGAAAAAAAATTCGAAAAAATTCCAAATATTTTTTTTGATCCCCCTTACCACTTTCCTATAAATACTAACTTCATTTTTCACAATCCTCACACCAATTTGTGCACAACAAATTATCATCCTCCTCCCTCTCTTCCCTCTCTCTCTCACAATCCTTCTGGTTTTCGCAAAAGATGTCCATTAATTGGTATATTCCGAAGATATACAATTGTGCATATCTTATTGTCATCATAGTGTGTGCCCTATCTCCAGCAACAAACAAATGGTCAACAAATTGTGGGAAAAAATCTATGCCGATTACCAACAAAATTGGGTGATGGATCAAGGTGAAGTGAGGGCGGAACCAAGGACCCAAAATGCACTTACCTCCCGTTTTGCTAAGTTGAAGCCTAACTTATCACAATGGAAAGCGGCGCTTGCATATGCAAGAAGGAATCCGGAATCCGGAATCCGGCAGAAATTTGTAAGATGAGGTAAAGATTTATTTATGTTGGTCCTCTCAATTTTAATTAATTTTAAGAAATATAAAATGTGAAATATTAGTTAGTTAATTTTTTTTTGTAGTTAAGGAAAGCTCAAACGTTTTATGTGGGTAAAAAGAAGAAAGAGTTTACACACTTTGCGTGTTGGGAAGCGGTCAATGATCATTCTAGTTTTAGGGTCGTCGAAACTAGCACTCCACCTTCTACCATTCCAACTTCGAAGCTACTCCTCCCATTAGGGAAGTGTCTCATATTGTCAACTTGGATGAAGATGAAGTGATTCCAACATCATAAAGAAATCTTGAAGGTACCTCGAGTCTGCCTAGACCTCAAGGAGTGAAGGCGTCAAAGGAAGCAAAAAAAGGGGAAAGAAACTCATGACACCTACGAATGAGGTTAAAGATGAGAATTTGAAGAGCATTGCGGCTAATCAAAAAATGTTCGCCGAGTGGCAAAAGGCAAATGAAGAAAAGTAACGAATGCTTGATGAGAAAAACTACAAACTGAAGGCACAAGAGGAAGAAACAAGGATCATGACAATGAATTTCGAGGCTATGACCCCAAATTCAAAGAGGTACTTCATGAAGAGGGAAGCGGATATCCTTAAGCAAGTAGATGACGATGAATAAGAAGTTGGTGATGCAAGCTTTACAAATTGTTATCGTCCCCGCAACCTTGATTTTATTGATTACTTTAGTTTGTCTTCATAATAAATCTATGCTTGACATGTCATTATGTATTTTAAATTTTCAAGAAATAAAAATGCACTTTATTTATTTAGATAAACTTCAAACACATTACATTAAATCATAATTAAATGCAAAATTTGAAGATGTGTGTTTATGGGTGTAGATGTTATGAGGTTTTAAGAAGCCATAGACGATGATTTTATAGAAAAATTTGGATAATCTGTTGTTGAAAGATGAGTACACGTGTCACATCCTCACTGGTCGCAAATTTTACTGGAAATCTTCAACCGATAACTTAGCCGACAATGACACGTGTCTCATTATCACTGGTCGGAAATATTACTGGAAATCTTCATTAATAATTTATGAAGTCCTATTGGGTGAACATATTACTAATAATTAAATAAAATAAGTTTTTATAATTGATGAATAGTAATAGAAATTCCTATTTGTTGCATTGTTGCACAAAAAACATGAATAGAACATCCTATTTGATAAATAGTGACAGGAATTCCTCACCCAATAAGACTTCCTAAATGGATGCAGTTGCTCGTACCTCAACTTGGTGGGTGTTACATACTGACTTTGGTACCTACCGTTATCGACGACGTTATCTTTGGCTATGTTTGGTATGCTTTTCTTAAAAGAAAACCTAGTTTTTTTTTTCCTATTCAAATAAGTTTCTTATTAGAAGGGGGGGGGGGGTGCTTTTTTTTCAAATGACTTTTAAAAATAGAAGTGTTTGGTAAATCTAAAAATAAAAGTCACAAGTACTTTATTTTTCATTTTATTTTATTTTAATTAAATATTACCTACAATAATAAAAAATAATAAAGATTGTAAAAATATCAATCATCTCACATATGTTCTTGATGTCATGCTCGATATTTTAAATGACTGATATCAAATGAAAAGAGCCATCTCCGATTTAAATGTTAAACTAAGATTAGGCGTTGACTACATAACTCAACCTTCTCGACAAATAAACCAACAACAAATTTACTGATTACCATAGAAGTTACTATATATAGACGAAAACAGGAGCATAAAGCAGTGTTAAAGTAGCCAAATTCGAGTCAATTGCTCCAAAAACAAATGTAAGAACAGGGAAAATCATGTATCAGAAAAAAGGTAAACAAACCACATAATGATATTTCATTCTATTACATTTGAGCTAAGTGGTTACCAACACAGATGATATCCAGTTATCCACAGACCAAAAAGCATTTAGTTCTCTCTTTCTGCCTACCCTTTGATGTGGAAATTGATTCCAGAAAAGATTTAGTGGTACGTGGAATGTCAGTTGTTACTATCCGAATCGTGGAATGTCAGTTGTTACTATCCAAATCATAAAACAAAATACAGTAGAGAAAGTAGTAACCGCGACATTTACACTGCTGCAGAATGTTCTTCAGCAGTTAATGGTCATTTCTGTTCAATATGACACTCATCACTTACAATCTTTCCTCTAAACTTTTCAAGTAACAAAAGAATATACGTGCAAACATGCCTCGAACAATCTAAGAAGAGTAAGACATTGCCTGTTTGTCTCCCTAGTCAATAATGTACAGTATGCAAAAATAATTACATTGTTTCTCATCAAATTCAAGCCATTCATTGGAGAAGTCAAAGTCAGAGATACTCTTACAGATTCCTTTTCTGCAGATAAAATCTTTGAAACTGATATTGATGATCAGAGCCAAAAGTGTAGCATTGCCAGTCCAGTCACATTGAGAATAACCACATCAGCAAACATGTCAAACAAGGTGTACACTTCTGAACCAAGATTACAATGAAGATAACCGTAAATGAAAAAAATTCACGAGATCATATATACCTCTTGAATAATGTGTAAAGGCCGGTCATCTTGCGGAGGAGGTTGTTTAGGCTTCAAACTATGCATTTAACTATGCATTTCAGATCGTATTAAGTTAAGTTGCTCGCGTATATTCTTAAACAGCTTCAACTCCTCTTCTCCATCTGCATGACTAATTTCACTTCTCACTGTACTTCGCCCCCCCCCACCCCCAAGCCTCCCTATTCTCCTCCACAAGTGTTGAAATCTCGCTTGGTTCTCAGAAACCGCCGCAGCCACTTTTTCCCTTGCACTCAAGTCAACAGTGCTCGTTTGACTCAAAAATCTATTCTCAAGCTTCTTATTGCCAGTAAATATTTTCTTGACCCTCTCCGTCTCGTCTTGAACATGCACTTCAATAATCTCATCACATAAGAAGCAGGAATCAACCATTCAGATACAGAGAATAATCACACAGGTCTTTGTGTCATACCTTTGTGTTCTGCATGACCCAAAGTTGTGGTAGTACTCATACGGCTTCAAGATAAACACAGAACGCCCAGCCAATTCTATTCACAATAAAATGTTGCGTTGTGGGGTGAACAGCTAAAGAAAGCACAGCGCATGGAATCACCTGCATCAAACCAAATTGAGCTTCAGTTCTATACTTCAATCTTTCATTACCCCACTCGAATTCTTTACTAAAATCCAAAAATCAGCATTAACGTGTGGATTCATGAAATAGATGGCTCACTTTACATTGATAAAAATGAGATGCACCATTAGCGTGTGGATTCCCGAAATAGATGGCTCACTAACATTAATAAAAATGATATGCACCAATAGAGAAGCTTGGAAAAAGCAAATTCATTTCGACATCTTTACACCATACTAATAAAAGACGAACAAAATTACTGTCAACATTCCCATTTTTGATCAGGTGATGAAGTTTTGGCTTTCAAGAACATCATCAGCATATATACACTATCCAGCTCCAAATTTGTCTAATTTTCTTTGAAATACTACAACTTCCTATTGCCTACACACTCTTTCATATTCACTCATACACAAAATGAGTCATAACAAACCTAAGGAAGTTAATTTACAAAAGAATCCACAACACTAATCACGTAGTAGATTGTGAAGTTCTTTATCATCCATATAGCTCGACCTGAGCTTAAAGCGAATCATATAAATAACCCAAAGCGTGGCGACCAATGTAGCCGAATCCAGTATCGTATGTATATCATATTCCATTACCAAACTACAATACAGCCTCACAGCTAGAAACAGAGTTGTTAGCTCCTGTGACTTCAGTGAAATTCCTGACCAAATATTCAAAAAGCTTCTCAGTTCAACTAAACTAACACAAACAAAAAAATTTCAGTGACAAACAATCTGAACTGTTTGACAATTTATCGGCACAAGTATTCTCTTTCATGAGCTTATAGATGAGGACGGCGATTCCAAGGGAGTGAACAGCCTCGGCCGCCACGAGTTTGATCATATAAGATCGTTCCAAACTGATAAGCAACCGAAATGATAGCCCTTTACCAAAATCGTGCCCTAGCAGAATACCCAACAAAAATGCAAATAACTGATCCCATTCAACACATTACAAAATACCAATCCTAAAATTGAAAGAATGCCCAGAAAATGGGATTTGATTGAGCTTCGAGGGGAAGCTTACCGATTTAGAAGAAAAACTTGATTCATGGCAGAAAGCATTTCTTCTTCACCCTGCAGTTCGTTGAGTTTAGGCAGAAGAAACAGCTCGTTCAAAGGATTTGTGAGGAGAGAGGGAGATGAAAATATGGGAGTTTCCGTCGATCTCTAATTGTGTAAGGACAATTTCAGAAATTTATAAAATTTCATTAAAAATACTATTCGCGTATATTTTGAAAAGCCAGCAAAAGATGATCAGTATCTGAATGTATTTTTTGAAATAGCACAGAAAGTCTCTCTTTCTATAAGCTCCTATAAAAAATCCTCATTCTCTTGTGCAAATTTTGATTAGAGTTTTGTACTAAATACTTAGAAAAGAAAAAAAATATTTTACTTTCAGTTAACTTTTTACAGTTTTACTGACGAATATGAAGAACACAACGCCAAAAATCCACCTGAGATTCTGAGACTCAAAGCCGCCAGAGCCTCCGGTTCTCTCAACCTCTCTAATCGCTCTCTCAGGTAACCCCACTCGATCGCCATTATCGTTCTTTCCCTTTGTGCAATTTGATCTCTAAAACACACACTGGTTCTTTAGGGACGTGCCCGATGAGGTATACAAGAGCGTCAATGCTGTTGGAGAAGACGAGAAGTGGTGGGAGGTAAGTCGGATTTTGAATTGAGAGATTGTGATTGTGGAGATTTTAATTTCTCAAGTGTGATTTGATGGACCTATGACTCAGGCTGTGGAGCTACAGAAGCTGATTCTAGCGCATAATGAAATTCAAGTGTTGAAAGATGATTTGAGAAACTTGCCGCTACTGGCTGTGTTGAATGTCAGCCACAGCAAGCTTTCCGAGCTTCCGGCTGCAATCGGAGAGTGAGTTCTCTCTTTCGGCATTCTAGTTGTGTAAATGTGATTCATTAGGTATTGTTTTGTTGAAATCTGAAAGCATATTTGGCAGGCTAACAATGCTAAAGTCGTTAGACGCATCATTCAACTTGCTTCAAAATTTGCCCGAGGAAATTGGATCAATAACTGCTCTTGTCAAGTATGGTTCTTAATAAATACATAAACTGAGAAAACTAGTAGATTCACCTCCATTTCCGTTGTTTCATTATGAAAGCTCCGAGTGTATATGATGTATAAGGTATATAATTTCATATATAGTAACCAAGCAGCTAGAGTTGATAAGTTAGGGGAGCTTTAATTATTTATTTCCAATATCAAGGTTGAAATAAGGAGAGAAGTTAAGTATAATACCTTCTTAGCTCCGTCCTTGCACTGGCTAGAGATCTCTTTCTGTTTGTTACTGTGACAAGGTCATTTGCTGATCATATGTGCGCCCCGGACTTGTAGTATCATAGTACAGAAGCAAACTTATCAGTGCATTTCTCTGCATTTGTTTGTTCAATCTCTTTTAAGTTAATGACGCTGCTCTTGATCCTTCCAGATTTGATTGTTCAAACAATCAGCTTATGGAACTCCCAAGTTCACTGGGAAGATGCTCAGATTTATCAGATTTCAAGGTACAACTGTAGTTGGTTTGACTCTAGAAGTGTTTGTGGGAATTTCTGTGTGATTAGTAACATTTGACACTGTAATGTTACATAACCTTGCAGTATCCTGCCTAAGTTTATATGCATGCAAAACAAACTTGGGTTTATCCAAATATATTGCAAGTTTAATGATTATATCTACATAATATCCAGTCTTGGTTGAAAATAAGTTATGGCACTTAAACTTCTGTCATATTTTATGACGCTTTGTCAATGACTCAACGTTTGTCCAGTTTCTTAGCAAATAAGCATTGACACTTAGAAGAAAGTAGTTTTTATCTCGTTTTAGACCAGTTTTAAGGTCAAACTTTAAAAACTTTTATGGGCGGATTGATTTCTCAAATGCAATTCTGTATAACACTATCATTCAACAAGTGAAAATCAGTGTCAAACTCAGTCGTAAAGTTCGTCCTTGAACTCCAGCTACAAGGAAAGGGTGCTCCTGTATAGCCACCTATAGGTATCAGTAATGTGGGACTATAATAACAATCCCTTGTGCCATAACTATCGCCTCTCCCTCTCCACGAGGGGTAGGAGGTATGGACCTGACCCACCACGGGGTGCTACTTGGGCCATGTATATCAGTATATCCATGTGCTGAACCTACTAGTTTACAAGAAAAGGTTTCTCATAGTTTTACACTGGAAATTACGTAGGTACCCAAATGATGTTTGTGTAACCACATTTGTACAAGAAAACAACTTTAGATAAGGGATGGAGAATCCTATCATAGGAAATAAATACAACCTAAGACCTAGGTAAGGCGGGGTGATGACTTTCTAAAAAAACAAGCTACTTTAGAATAATAGTATTGTAGTGTTTTTTGAAGTTGTAAATGCTCCATGAATTCTTGTAGAAGTTCACATCATATTCAATTTTTTTTAAAAAGTCTCTGCTAACTGCTTCATGTACATGCAGTTGAAGGAGTATCCAGTGGAGGCATGTAAATTGCATCTTTCATTGTTAAATCTTTCAAACAATTCATTGTCTGGATTGCCTCCCGAATTGGGTAAGTTCATCCTGTCATATGTTTGGATTGAATGATACATCTGGTATATAATATCTCATCTGAAGTTGTAAAGTGCTTCATTGCTTCTGATGCTCGGAACCCACTTGTTGTGTATATTATGTCTGAGTTACATAAAGTGAATATAATAACTCACACACGAAGTTAAGTAACTGTTTAATTATGGGTTAGTCATTATTTAAAGAGACCACAATGTCCATAATTTTCGTTTCCAGAACCAAGATGTCCTACTTTAATATTTTAGTTTTAAAAATTCCCAATTTTCAGAATGATGCGACTTGTAACCACTTTCCAAGAAAGTAGGGTGCGGTAGAAACAATTGGGCATATTGATATTTTCGGATTCTAAAGTGGCAAAAGTCATTTTTCGCTCTAAGATAAAGGTGGTTCGTAGAGTCGTAGTGGACTAGTGTCATGTTTATTTATACGTGGTGAGGGAGGGTGGCTGGGATAGCGAAATGATGGTTTCTCTGAATCATATATACTCATTGCAACAAAAATCTTATATAGTTCTTAATATACATAACTGTTATTCTTTGTTTAGGCAACTGACTGATTTATTTCTTGAAAATTAGAGTAACTGGAGTAAGATCATAGAGTATGGCGTTTAATGGGTACATCACTATCTATATTCCAATGTGCAGACAGTTATCTCATCTAGAAACAAGATTAAAGACTGGCCCGGTGCAATTTTAAGCTCCCTCCCTAATCTTTTGTGCTTGAAGCTGGACAACAATCCACTTAGACAGGTAAATTACTTGAAACTGCTATATTCATCTTTTCTTGTGTGTTAAGATATTAACACACTCATAAGAGATGTGAGTTCCGACGAAAAACAAACAAGGTTTTGGTCCAAGAAACTTTTTGTTTCTCATATCTCCAAAATGAGTACTCTTGTATACCAAAAGTTAACTTGTCAATGGATAGATCAAAATTTATTATGTAACTAAGAGATCTAAATGTTGACTTGTAGATACCATCTGATGGATTTCAAGCAGCCCCTATGCTTCAGATTCTAGACCTAAGCGGTAATGCAGCTTCCTTACCGGAACACCCTGTATTTTCTTGCTTACCACATCTTCAAGAACTTTACCTGAGGTAAGTGAACAACCAAACATTATTTGCATTTGTATCTGTGTCTTCCTCGTAAATATTGGTTTTCAATAAGGTCTATGTAATTAGCGTATATGTATTTTTCACTGCTTCTTTATTTGGCTGAACTACACATGTTTCACTTAATAGTCGAAGTTCCAGCAGAAATCTTGAGTTTGCAGCAACTAAGGATCCTGGACTTGAGCCAAAATTCCTTGCAAGCCATTCCAGTGGTAATATATTCCTTTATTAAGAAACAAAGATTCATTGCATTCTAATTTTAAAAAAAGGGCATTAACTCGAGAGCCTTCAAATTGGAAGACAATCGAGACATTATGATATTGAATAGGAGTCATATTATTTTGCCAAGGAATAGAAGTTATCTATTGTCTAGAAAGTTTATGAGTGAAGTAGTTTTTGATTGAGGCTGGCAGACTGTTGTAAGGTCTTGAGGAGATAAGATCGGAATGAGTAAGAATGCTTACCGTGTGATCTACTGATTCTTTGGCATCTATACAAATGCTTTTCTACATTTCCATATTATATATAGTAGAAGTTATGCATTTAATATATCGGTGTGAAATGGATACTTGACAGGTCTATGTATAAATAAATGTTCATAAATCATGTACTACCCATAAAATTTGTTGTGCTACGTTAATCACTATTCTTGTTTTTATTGTTGTCTTAATATTGGCATATGCAGGAGTTCAAGAATTTTACTTCACTCCCTGAGCTTGACCTATCTGACAACAACATATCAACACTTCCTCCAGAGTTGGTCAGTACTTAATAATCTCTTGCTATTGAGTTTATCTTATATGTGGTGACTTCCATCTGACTACAGGAATTCCATATTGATTAATTACATATTGTAAAGAGCAAATAATAATAATTAGACTCATAAGTTTGATTGTATAAAAGCGGTTTGAGTACATGAGGTTCCTGCCATTGTGGAGTCTAGGGACAGTTAAATGCCAGCTCATTTGAGAATCATAGGCCCAATTTTTCAATGTTCTAACTTTCTATCCCTATGATTTTCTTTACTTATTTTATTAATATTATCAGGGTATGCTTGAACCCAGCCTACAGGCCTTAAAATTGGACGGAAATCCATTAAGAAGGTGAGTTTTCTTCATTTTGTCAGATTATATAGCACAAAAATTTCTATACAAATAGAAAGGTGTTGTAATACAACCTACATAAGCTTTCTATAGCCGAGTTGGTTCAGATTTTGTTCGATTTCCAAAATTGCTGTTTCTAATGCATCATAATTCTTATCCACAGCATCCGGCGGGCGGCTTTAGACAGAGGAACCAAAGCTGTTCTGAATTATCTGAAGGAAAAAATTGTGGAATAGTTTCTGAACTGCACTCTCTCCTTGTCCGTTTTCAAAACTCTTCATTCGACCAAGCATGGAGGTCGACTCTTGTATATATGATCATATGGTGTGGCCGCTTGTATCATTTGAGTTTCAGATTTTAATTTTTTCCTAGTCGACTAAATTGTAATGTCTGTTTGTTTCAATGATGTTGTAATTGAAGCTTGAACTTCACACATACTTGTACAATGATGGCATGATACTATAAATTATGATACAATTGGTGTTTGGTTTTCACTTTTCTTGTCAAACCACATCAGGCAAAACCCCAAAAGAATAACATACCTAATTATATGGTAGCAATATGGCAAATCTAAATAGCCTTATTGATAGCTTAGAGCAAGTTAGAGTACCTAGCTCCGAGTTTCTAGGGACACCCGAGAAACCCTAGTCGGCATTGGGAAGCGACGGATGGTGGCGGAAACGTCACCGAGAGTTGAGGAAAAACACACGGTTGAGATCGGAAGGGGGTAGGGAATGTGACAAGGAGTCTTACGGAGTCGATATGATGGAGTGTTGTCATGGAATATCCGTGGCTCGAAGGAGGATGCGAAGCTATCCGCTGTGAGGAAATTGGTGGTCACCAAAAAGCCGACGTTCGTGTTCCTTATGGAAACCAAAACAACAGACCGAAAAAGACTGGATCGGTGGACGAAAGTCCTAGGGTTTGACGGTGGAGACATGAGGCCGAGTACATCCTGAGGTGTAGGCGGGTTGATGTTGCTTTTGTTGAAAGAAATTGATCTCCAACTTCGGGATCATAGTCCAGATTGGGGAGACAAGTTTTTCGACGCCGATGTTAGGGTTCCGCCGGTTCCGGAGAATGGTTTCGGATTACAGGTATATATGGCGAACCGACAATGCGTAATCGGAAGAAAACCTGGGATCTCTTTTGGTACCTGGCAATTCAGGCAGGTTCTTCATCATGGGTGGTATTTGGGGATCTCAATGAGATTCTACGTATTTCAGAGAAGTTAGGAGGTGAGGATCGAGCAAACTGGCATATGGATGTTATGGCTGCCTGCTTGAATCAATGTCAGTTAGTTGATTTAGGGTTTACAAGTGCTCCTTTCACGTGACATAACTCTCAGACACAATGCCGCTTGGATAGGGCAGTGGCCACAACAGATTGGAGGCGCAACGCTTCCTGGTAGTGGAGATGGTCCATCTCCCCCACTGTGGATCAGACCATATCCCTCTACTGATTAATATGAGGTAATCCCAACCTATGTACTTCCCTGGACGAAAAAACTTTTTTAAATTTGAAGCCATGTGGGCGGAGAATGAAAAAAGTATTAAGGTTGTGGCTGCAGCCTGGCGAATGGCTCCTACATTGGAAACCGAGACCTTCCAATATCAAATGATTAAGAGGATTCGGCATACTAGGTTCGGCCTCCATGATTGGGCGAAGACGGAGTATGGTAGTCGGAAAGTGGAGTTGGTTGAGATCCAAAAAAAGTTAGAGGAGTATCAGTGTCGTGCTTTTGACGACGGGGATGTGCTAGAAAAACAGAGATTGATGACTTGTTTGCAAGAGCTGCTGACGGAGGAGGCTTTGTATTGGAGTCAACGAGGAAAAAATATGTGGATGTGATATGGCGATCATAATACAAAGTACAGAGATGTACCAATAGGAATCGAAAAAACAATATTACCAGTTTGTTTGATGCGCAGAGGGTGTGGCAGGAATCACTAGGAGGTATTAAGTAAGTAGTTATTGATTATTACAATGCGCTATTTTGCTCGACAGGTATCTCGGCAGACCAGATCAATTCGGTGGTCAATGATATTCGACATGTTGTTACCCCGGCCATGGGAGATATGTTGATGGCTCCATACTTGACAGAGGAAGTCAAGACAACGTTATTCCATATGCATCTTGCGAAGGCATTGGGTTCCGATGGTATGCCTCCTCTCTTCTTTCAGCGTTATTGGGATGTTGATGTAGATATATTGTGTCTGCAGTTGCAGACCTACTTATTTCAGGGCAGGTATTGTCCGCTGTAAACTTTACAAATGTCCGGCTGATCCCGAAAATTAAAAAATCTAAAAGGGTGATAGATTATAGACCAATTGCTCTGTGTAATGTAGTGTACAAGATTGCGGCAAACCGATTGAAGACAATACTTGATCAGATTATTGATCCTTGTCAAAGTGCATTTATTCCTGGTAGACTGATCACAGATAATAAGCTGGCTGCCAATGAAATTGCTCATTATCTGTAGACGAAGAAAAGTGGTATGAAGGGTGACATGGCACTGAAACTTGATATTAGTAAAGCCTATGACCGTGTAGAGTGGGATTAACTGAGAGCGGTTATGATCCAAATGGGGTTTCCAGTTCCTTTGATTGATAGGATCATTGGTTGTGTAATGTCAGTTCGATACGCTTTCTTGAGAAATGGCTCACTTAGAGGGTATGGGCTCCTACCCGTGGCCTTAGACAGGAGGACCCACTCTCTCCCTATCTGTTTCTATTTTGTACTGAGGGCCTCTTGCTCTGTTATGTACGGCCAGAGAACCAGGTGTGTACGTTGCCAGGTAATCGGATTTGCCCACAAGCTCCAATTTTATCTCATCTTTTGTTTACAGATGACAGTCTCCTCTTTTCGCCTGCAACGTCACAGTCTTGTTATAATATAAAGGCTATACTGCAAACATATGAGGAAGTTACGGGTCAGTCCATAAATTACACAAAGAGTAGTGTCTGCTTCAGTCAGAACCTGGTGGAAGAGGAACAAGGTGACTATGCTTCTCTATTGCGGATGTAGTTGGTTCAGTCTCATGAGCATTATCTGGGTTTGCCGACTCAGATTGGTAGGAATAGGTAAAAGGCTTTTGCTTTCATAAAAGAGAAGCTACGGGACAGGTTGAAGGGTTGGAAAGGCTCATTATTGAGTACTGCTGGATGATAATTGCTGATAAAGGTAGTGGCGCAGTCATTACCTACATATGCTATGAATGTCTTCCTGTTACCTAAGAAATTTTGCGCAAAATTGCAGCAGTTATGTTTGAATTTTTTCTGGGGTGACACCGCTGATAAAAGGAAGATTCACTGGACTACCTGGGATGAGTTGACAATGCCAAAGAAGGATGGAGGACTGGGGTTACAACTGTTCCTAAGCCCAGCCGAGTTAGAGATTGTTCGTAGTATTCCGCTGACTCGTTCTACTAGACCTAATAGGTTAGTTTGACACTTTACTCGGCGAGGCAGTTATACAGTGTGGAGTGCATATCAAGTAGCTCGGGATGTGATTGTTCGACCCAAGATAGCAGGGCCACAACTGATCAATAGTTCTACCAGTGTCTCTAGGGCTTGAAAGTTTCCCCAGCTGCAAAGATGTGCGCTTGGAGAGCTTGTCAGGGATATCTGTCGACTGGTGTTCCACTGTTGAGTCGTTGGGTAAATGTGGATGGTACATGTCTACTATATAAGCAGAATCCTGAGACTGTTCTACATATCTTTCAGGATTGCCCTGCTGTGTAGTCTGTGACTGGATCACTGGCATAGGGATTTGGATTACAAGGGTTTACTTGTCTGGAGTGGTTAGAGGAATGTGACCGAATATTGTCAGGAGAAGACATGGCACGACTAGTAGTCTTTCTGTGGTTCATCTGGAAGGGATGGAATGATGTCATTGGAATCAGAAGACTTTTGATGGACAGACTGTGAGGGTGCTGGCTGGAGCCTGGTAGGATTACTTTGTGACCCTGAATAGGATCCCGGTCCGCCCTGCACGGGTCCTATAGAATTGGAATAGACCACATTTGGGTCAGTATTATGTGTGCATGGATGGTGCTTTTAATGCTACCAGTCACATGGGAAGTATTGGTATAGTTGTTCAGGACTGGACGGGGCAATTTATACTGGGTTGGGCTGGCCGAGTGGATGTTGTTTATTCTCCCCTGACTGTGGAGTTAGCAGCAGCTGGGGAGGCTATGCGGGTTGCTATGGAGAGATGTTATCACCATGTTTGCCTCAACTCTGATTCACTACAAGTTGTGCAGGGTATTTTCGATCCTGACAACGTAGAGAGTAGGATTCGGGACCTTTGCCAGGATCTTGCAGATAGTCTTAAATAGTTCTCAAATTCGAGGTTTGTCCACTTAGGGAGGGAGACTAATAACGTTGCTTATAAACTTACTAGGTGGACGTTGCATAATGCAGATGTCCCTAGAGCCTATATTCAAGTGTCCCTCTAAATTTTATCAATATATTTTATTATTTCACCTCAAAAAACAAATCCAATGGAAGGTGATTTAAGATCAATAAATAAATAAAATCTCGAACTATTTAAAAAGAAATATGAGGAGAACATGATCTTCCATCTCTCTGGTCAGCATGGTCAACGAGCCTTCCGTTAGGTATTGACTTGGTGTCCAAGGGAACGAGGTCATGCGATTCATGCCTGTGGTGAAGGATAAAAACAAGTTTGATAATCTGGCCCAGCAGTGACCCATTTTAGAAATAACAGTCCAGTGACTAGCTGTGGGGACCGCCGAGATTCGTCCTATAAAATGACAGTGGTCGCGCCGATTAGGGCTCACTGCTCCCACTCTGCAACTTTTGAGCAACAGACCCATTTCATTTCCTCCTCTCACAGAAAAGCTAATTTTTGAGCGAAAATGGTGCTCGAGATCTTCGTCGAGCTCATGAAGCCGAAGCCGACGACGGGCGACGGCGAGCCCGACGTCGGGCCAAAGCGCTACTTCCCCAAGCCGAAGCCGCACGAGCTCTTCACCGTCCACGTGGACTCCAAGCGCATCCTGACCGTCTCCACCGGCAACGAACACACCGCCGCCAAGTGGCTCGCCGAGGTTCTCAAGTCCACTGCCTCCAACGCCAAGCCTCTGAAGCAACACTCCGGCCTCAGCCCCGACGTCATCTTCGTCGGCCTCGTCGCAGACAACGAGGAAGACTACTACACCCCCGCCGGCGCCTTCCAGGAGAAGAACCAGAACTACGGGCTCCTCACTCTCTGCTTCGGGTCCCACTGCCTCATGTACAACCTCCCATGGTGCGGCGAGCAGACTCCTAAGCCCGTCAAGGCTTTCTTCCAGAACCCTAAGGTGGTGGTGCTCTGCAAAGACATCGCTGACGTGGCGAAGAAGCTGAAGAAGCTTCACGGCATCGAGATCAAGAACGCCGTCGATCTGAACGAGCTCGCTGTCCGAGGCATGAAGAGGGACGATCTGGACCTCGGCCGCTACGATCTGAAGCGCCTCGCCATGACCGTGCTCGGGAAACACTATGACGTCATCAGGCCGGAGGAGGATGAGATCTACCGCTGGTGGAGGACTTACTACGACGAGGGCTCGTTCGAGGTTGAAGACCGTCGCCGTCTCTACGTGGAAATCGACAAGGTGAAGTTCAGCACTGTTGATGCTTACCTCTCCCTGCTGATCGGCACAGATCTCTTCGAGGCCATGTACGGCTTTGGTCTCTCCTCCCCCGCCACCAGGACCAGGAAGAAGATCACCACCAAAAAGAGCAAGTAAGCAGCAAAACGGTGCGTTCTGGAGTAAAACCTAGCTTGGTTGCAGTTAATAAAGTAGTTTCGTGGTCTAGATTCTACATGCATGATCAAAGTGTTTTAGGTCTTAAAAAAGCAGTGCTGGTTTGATATCAAGGTCGTCTTTCGTTCGTTTAATTTGCTTTACTAGTTTGTTTGTCGTAATCAGGTCTTCTGTGCTTGTTGTACTGGTTTTACTGCTCGTCATTAATTACGCTAGTACGTACGTACGTGATGCAAAATAGTGGAAATGAAACCTGCATTTTATTTCAGTTTTTGCCTAAATTTTCCGGTCACGTACTATTTGCTATTTTGCTTAGCTGTGGTGAGATGTTGTGGTCTGTGATTTTCCGTCAGAAAAAGTGAAAGATTCTCATTCACTATTCCGGTAAGCGTCGTAGTGCCTGCAACGCCTTGCGTGAAGAGTACTGGTTTGGCCAGCTTCGGCAACAGACACGCCCGCGTGGGTTTCAGTGTTTGGTATTCTCTCCTACTGTAGTTGTTTTGGAATATTTGTGGCTGGAAATTGAATTGTGTACCGTTGGCGCGTTTTTCTCGGGGCAGAGAGAGAGAGAGAGAGAGAGAGAGAGAGAGCGAGTGGTTAATGCTTAGCTGTAATTTTCAGGAAAGGTAATTCTGACGCTGTAGGAATAGGAAAAGCTAGGTTAGGGGATAAGTATAGGAGAGACTATTTTCACCTTAATTATGATATTTATTGAAAGAATACATTATTCACATACAAAATTACAATAAAAAATTATACATACAAATGGTGGTTGGACTAAACAACTTTTATTTTTTAAAACTATATGATGGAGAGATAATACACTAATTAGGAGCTAGCATGAAATCGAGTTTATTCTTTTTTTATTTTCTGTTTTATGGATTACATACATTCTGAGATAAGTAACAGATTTTTGTTCAGTAGGTGTCTACTGAAAATTTTGACTCTGTTCAACAAAGCCTTACTGAAATATATGCTTATTTTCAGCAGGCCGGGTTTTGTTAAATTTATTCAACTTTTTCAGTAGACCCTTACTGAAACACATGTTTTATTTGATACAAAGATGATTTCAATAAGACTCTACTGAAAATGTTGACTTTGTTCAATGAACCTCTACTGAAGTTTGTCACCTTGTTTTGTTCGTTCTCAAATTTTCAAAGGAGTTTAGAAATAAAAATCTGAACCTTTTAACCGATTGAGACATTTTTGATATGAAAAAGGATGAACTTAGAAAAGTTAATATAATTTTAAATTTTAAAAAGTGAAGATAGAATATTGGGTGAACTTAGTATATTGTAGGGTGGAAATAGTCTCACACAAAGTATAAGCTAGGTTTTAACCAAAGAAGATAAATTAATATATATGATTAAGGTAAGTAAAGTCGTCGATCTGAACTGTTAATAAGCGATAAAAGTAGGGGTGAGATGTTTTACCGAAAACTGAAATATATAAACCGAACCGAAATTTGTTGGACCCAAAATTCGTGGGATAGACTAATCTAGAAACCGAACTGAACTAAATCCGAACTAAATGACTTTTTATGGTACGGTACCGAATAAAACCGAACCATTCTGAAATGATATATGTGACAAAATTGTACTTATTTCTTTACACAAATGAATATACACTCACCCGTTTTGAATATTTTTTGGACATATATATAGAAAACACTTACAAAAATATTCTCTCTCTCACATTTATTCTATCTCTCTACAATTTTACTTTTCTCAAACAATAATTAACTTAAATAATTATTTAGTCCTAAAAAATTTTATTGAAAATTTTATCCGAAACTCGTGTAACGGGCTTGCCAAAATACTGAACTGAATAGGACCCAAACCAAATAATTTATTACGATATAGTACGAATTCCGACCTAATACCGAATGGATCTGAATCGATCCCACCCTAGATAAAAGAATTAATGCTGAAGCACGCGCGACTGCTATATCGTAATGCAAGTAGCTAGGGCAAAAGCACAAAAATTGTGCGTTAACGCACTCGTTCATGTAATTGTGAGTTACGGAGATTAGTATACCGTAATCCAAATATATAAATGATCATGCATGGTGTTCATGTGTAAAATAATGAACTAATAATCTATGTTTAAATTGTGCGTTAACGCACTTGTTCGATTGTTACATACTGTACTTGATAGCACAAGTACTTTTCATATGACCGATTTAGGAGAACTTGTATTCCTTTCCAAAACATATGCATGTGTGTATTTTGGAAAGAACACAAATGTTAAGTGCCGAATTCGAACCAGTAACCACATTGCAGTATTCCGGAGAATTTCATTAATTGTGCAAGGTGATTAATTTTTCAAAGGAAAATGATTCCGGGCATAAGGCTTAAATTTGTGGTCTTAAAATGATGTGGCATCCATGTCAACTTATTGTCATTCTCTATAATACACATCATATTTTGTATCATTTTCTTAAAAATCTTTAATTATTATTTAGAAAGAAAAAAACTCCCAACAGTACCACCATATGTCTTCTCCAAGCCAAGAATTGTTATCAGCAATGGAGGCAGAGATAATGCCCACGACCCTCTTCAGTTTTTCTGTCGGATGTGTTTTATGAACACAAAAACCTACTAAGATAAGATTGAATAAGAAAATTTATTTTGAAGAATGCTTTTAAACTGAAACACTTCCTTTGATATATGTTCGATATATGGTCCTCTTCCTCATTCACAAGCTATTGTGTTGTTAATAAAAGGGCCAATGATACATCATGTCACTTACATAAGTTTTATACTAGATTATGTCACATTTTATTTTTATCCTAAATTAGGTCACTTGAATTATGAAATAGACTTTAAAATACACACTATTTACACATTATGCCATCATATATATATATATATACATGGTTAGGAGAAGCACCCTCTTCACTCTCACACATATCGCAGAGCTCTATTCTCCTATCCAAAATCCTATCCTCCGATCGCCACTGTCACACCTCCCTCACTCCCTCGCCGTTGTCGAAATTTCCTTACCACCGGTCTCTTTCATCACTGCTCATCGTCGCCGCGCCTCTCCGTCGTCGCTCCTCATCACCTCTCTCTCTCTCTCTCTCTCGCCGTGAACCGACACATTTTAACTAAATCAGCGTGCTCATCTCCACCTTTAGAAACTCATCTTCCTCATTTATCTACGAAATTTTGTTACTCTATGTTTTCTGTGGTTAGTGGTTAGATTTGGATGTCAATATTATGTTTAATGATCTGTTGTAGTATTTTCATAGCCCTGAAGTAGTATGTGTAGATTTAATGATCTCAGTAGTATGTTCGATGGTCGGTAATAGTATTTTTGCAGACCTGCATGAAGTAATGTTTATAGATTTGATAATCATAGTAGTATGTTTGATGGTATGTCGTAGTGTTATTATAGGTCTTAAGTAGTATCTCTAGATCTGAGGATGTTGCAGTATGTTTGATGGTATGTGCTAAGATAATTGTACATTTGTGATAGTATTTATTTTTATGCTTCCTATGGTAGTATATTTAATTGTCTGAGTAGTATGTTCTGTGTTATCAGTAGTATGTTTCTTAGCAAGTCTGTTTTCGCTGAGATTATGTGCATGACACTCCCAATGATCAAGATCGCAATGCGAGAAGAATAAACTTCAGTTGTGGGTTTGTCAAAGGGGAAAGGGAAGACAATGAAGATATTGAAAGGGAAGTTGCATTTCTCACTACCACATTTTAACCCATTGCCGGCGATTTTTAAATCGGCAGCAATGTTTTTTATCATTACCGGCGATTTTTTCCCCAAAAATCGCCGGTAATGTCTTCTTTTTTTTAATCATTGTCGGCGATTTTTCCGGCAAATCGCCGGCAATGTTCCGCCGGTAATTAAAAAAAAAATACATTGCCGGCGACTTACATTTAAGTCGCCGGCAATGTCTTTTTTTTTTTTAATTACCGGCGGAACATTGCCGGCGACTTAAATGTAAGTCGCCGGTAATGTTAAAAAAAAAAAAAAAGACATTGCCGGCGATTTTTGGGGGAAAAATCGCCGGTAATGATAAAAAAACATTTAAATCGCCGGCAATGGGTTAAAATGTGGTAGTGTCTTCATTGTTCAAAGGTTTGAAAACAAAGAAGAGATAGGCGACGAACAAAAATGAGCGTTTCGAGTACCCAACAGGAAAGAAGCAACAAAAAACAGCAAAGAACCTAAAAAGTAGCTAGCATTCTATTTGTAGTGTTTGTTGATGTTGTAGTGTGTTTATCAAATACGTGTAGTGCTTTTGTTGTGATGTAGTAATAATGTGTTTGATAAACAACAGTAGTATGTTTAAAAAGATAATAATATTGTGGACATAGTCTATGAAGAAGTATCTTAAATATTTTGAAATAGTGATCTTACGCAATGTGATGATACATTGATGGCTAATAATGTTAGTCAAGTTTGATATCTATTGTGACTTAATGATTCGATTAAATGTTAGTCAAGTTTGATATCAAGAAAGATTATGTTAGTCAAGTTTGTAAATAAACTTAACATGTCCCAGGTAAATGTATAGCCCTCTAGGTTAAGCATACTACATGTGACTAACAAACACACTACCTTTGACTAATAAATGTACTCCATCTTCAATCAACTTTGGTAACATTAAATCAATGCGTAAAACAAGTAAAAATTTCATTGAACACTTAGTGGGCATGGTAATTTGGACTACATATTTGTGGGACTCATAAGTTGGATTGCCCTGAATTAGATGAGTTTTCAAGCTCTTAGAGACCTTATTTTCCTAGCCTACATTAATATCACAAAGATACACAAGAAGTTTGTCAATCTTTTTGAATCTCGCCGTCGTCATGTACCTATATCTCTGTTGTCGCCGTCATCATGTCTCTCACTTTGAGCTCTATCTCTTTCTTTGAGTCATCTATCTCTTTATCTGTCACTTTGAGGTCTCTCTCCCTCTCTTCGACTCTCTCCTCGCCAGCATCGCTATCCTCGTCGTCGTCTCCTCTACTTTCGCCTCTCTCTCTCTCTCTCTCTCTCTCTCTCTCTCTCTCTCTCTCTCTCTCTCTCCCCCCCCCCCTTGTCAAACATAATTCTTCCTATTTGACCTTTAGTGATGTTCTTTTTTGATTCTCAATGTTGAGGCTGAATTTGCATCCATTGCATAGAGCATCATCATCGTCGATCTAGGGAGATGAGCAATTAAGGATCAAGCATTACCAGAAATACAAACTTAAACGACTAAACCTTAACTGTTTTGTCGTCTAAGTAGGTGTTAGACGATGAAAAAATAATTTGTCGTGGAAGAAAATACTTCGTCGTCTACGATGGACTTAGATGACGAATTTCTAATTTCGTTGCCTAAGATTTTACTTAGACGACCAACATCAAGTTTCGTCGTCTAAGAGTTCTCTTAGACAAAGAAATATCTATTCGTCGAACGTTTTTCCGTCTAAAAAAACTTTTAGATGATGAATAAAAGTTTCAACATCTAAGTACAACTTCTTAGATGACAAAAAATATTATCCGTCGTCTAAAAGCTCAACTTAGACGACAAATATGTATTTCGTCGTTCAAGAGCTAACCAAGATGATGAAACTATCTTCGTCGTCTAAGTTAACTATCTTCGTCGTCTAAGTATAAACTTAGACGACGAAGATAGTTTCATCGTTTAGGTTAGCTCTTAGAAAACGAAATACAAAATTCGTATTCGTTGAACGTTTTGTCTTCTAAAAAAACTCTTACACGACGAATAAAAGTTCATTCGTCTAAGTACAAATTCTTAGACGAAAAAAATATTATCCGTTGTCTAAAAGCTCAACTTAGACGACGAATTATGTATTTTATCGTCTAAGAGCTAACCTAGACAACGAAACTATCTTTGTCGTCTAAGTTTGTACTTAGACAACAACGTGTTATACTTATTTCGTTGTCTTAGAAAACTCAATTATTTAGATCAAATTCTATTTCTAGATTGAGCATTTCATCTCTCTCTCATCTCTCAAAACGTCTCAACACCACCTTCGGCCACAAATTTTGATTTATATGGTTTTCCCACCTCCGGAGTTCTAGTTTACCCACTTATCTCCTTATCGGTGAAGGTATTAATTCGTTTATTTCGATTACTTTTTTTAATTTAATTACGGATGTAATAACATACGGTGATAGCGATGGAGTTCTCCGGTGAAATATTCCGCGAATAATTTCAGCGACCTTGTTTGCATATTGTATTAATTAATTGTTTAATTGTTAAGCTAATTGCATGCATGTGTTGATTAATTATATATGTGATTATATATGTTAGATTAATTAGTTGAAAAATTATATATAATATGTAAATGCATGTTACTGTGTTATGTAATTTAATTATATAGTATTTTAGATGAATATTAATGTAAGTTAAGAATGATAAGATGCATGATTCCTTCCATAATTAGATGAATATTAATGTAAGTTAAGAATGATAAGATGATTCACTCCGTACATAATTAGATGAATATTGTAAGAACAAAAAAATTTTGCTAACTTATTATGGTTTATTCGATAAATTTTTGTTTTGCTCATGATAATTTACTTACACAGAAATATGGATAAGAGTTGGTTACAAATGGTGAATAGAAGTATATGGACAAAATTAGAGAGTTTATGTTTTTTCGATGCAACATGGTCAAGGAAAGAAGCATTACAGGTGTGCGCACAAAAAATATCTTAACCATCAGTTTGTGGAGGTTAATGTTATGTCTCAACACTTGTATGACCACGGTATGATGTGGAGTTACACTACATGGAGTGAGTTTGGTGAAGTAATAGACTTCAACTTAAGACCAGGCTTAAGCTCAGGGCAAAAGCTTTATTGTCTCCTCACTCGCTTTCTCTCCCATTATAGTGAAGTACCTACATGGCCAAGGCTAGAGTGAGTAATTACTACTAATTAATGAACTAAAATATAACAAGAACAAAATACTCATGTTACATATGACTGACTTATATAAGTTGATATATGTCATATGTTAAAACATACTAGAAATTTTTGTACCTGCGGTCTACTATCTCCTTATACTCGGCTTGCATTCTCGATCTCAACCCCGAGAAGTCATCCATCATATCCTTTAGCTTCTTCCCCAAGCCACTAACAACTGAGGTCCTTGTTCGATCAGCCGAGGAGCCAGGTCTGTAATTAGGATTGTTTTGATGAGCCGCATTTAATTAGAACGCTTTAGTCCTTCAAGCTTACCCTTAATGATCTTCACTTTTTTCAAATTTCAACACTTGCTCAACATCCAAGTCTATACGAGTCCTTGGCTTCTTCACAGGCGTAGCTGCACATGGGCTACGGTGGGCTACAACCCTCCTTAAATTTTTAAAATCATTATTTGTAGCTTAACTTCTAGTGTAAAATTTTAAATTTTAAAAATTAGACCCCTTCCCAAATTTGTACATCTAACTCGTACACCATGAGTAAACTTATTTGGAAAAAATTTAGCACCCTCATTATTAAATTCTAGCTCCGCCTTTGTTTTAGGGTATAGTTACCAAGGTGCATCATCCAGCAGTAATGGGCCCCTTCTTGGAACCCTACTGTGAATTTGTTCTATGATGTTTTTTTTTTTGAAATTTAGCCATGTTAGAAACCAACATGAAGAGGAAGATTGTGATACTCCTCATTATGACACAGTCCCTGCAACCTTGACCACTGACACTATTGAGATGGATAAGTACTACAACATGATGCTACTTGAAGCCCAGACCCTGGTGTATCCTGGATGTCCAGAGAATGTCTTGCGATATATAATGGAGGAAATTTAGATAAAAGTGAAGAATAAAATATCAGACCGTATTTTTTGACGAAATGCAGGAGCATATATGTAAGTTGCTTCCTGATCATCACAAATTTTCCAAAAACCCATTATAAGGTAAGAAAGATCTTGAGCAGCATTGACCTAAAGTACAAGAAAATTTACGCGTGCAGAAATTGTGTGCTATTTTACAAAGAGTGAGGACATTTGAACTACTACCATGTATGCAACAAGTCTTGATATTTGCACCCTAATAGGAGGAGTTTGAAAAAGCAAATTTATGTGAAGGTGCTTCACTATTTTTCGTTGATTCCTAGACTGCAATGTTTTTACTTGTCTCTATACAAAGCAGAGGCAAAGATATGGTACACGAAATTGAGAACAGATGACTATGTGCTCTGACATGTGGCAGATGAAGAGGCTTTTACTGATTTTGACAGGAAATTTCCTGACTTTATAACAGTGGTTCGAAATGTTAGACTTGGACTTTTTACAGATAGATTCAACCATTGGGGGTAATAATAGCACTTCCGTTAGCACTTTGCCAATTATTGTCATGCCGTACAACTTTCCTCCATGGATGTGTATGAACAAGGAATTTAATTTCCTTACTTTGCTAATTCCAGGTTCTAAGTCTCCTGGAAAGTGTTTAGATGTGTGCCTCAGACTATTGATTGGCGAGCTGAAACACTTGTGGATAAATGGAATCCCAACTTATGACAAATTCACTGAAATAATGTTTATGATGAGAGCAGCCGTAATGTAGACCATCAACGATTTTCCTACGTATGAGGTGTTGATATCTTGCACAACCAAATGGTACAATGTTTGTCCTGTTTGCATGGACGGTGTCAACTCCAGTTGGCATGCAGGAAATGTGTGTTACATGGGTCACCGTAGATAGCTTCCTCATGATCACTAGTGGCGACATGATAAGAAGAATTTCAACGAGACAATAGAGAATAGTTTTAAACCTCGACATTGGTCTAGTGAAGAGATTTTTGAGAGGTTAAACGGCTTCTATTTCGGTGTGTTGAGCACTGACGATCATGTGAAAAAACTAAATCCACACCCTCCTCATCATCTTAGATATTGGAATCACATGAGTATTTTTTTTGAACTGCCTTACTGGTCGAAGTTGAAACTCAGAAACAACCTAGATGTCATGCACATAGAAAAGAATGTGTGGGACAGCGTGGTGAGAACATTTATCGGTATTAAATTCAAGACTAAGAACACTCCCAAAGCGTGAAAATATCTGGAATCTATGAATTTTCGTAGTCCCTTGTGTTTAAATAGGGATAGAAGAACATCAAGATGCCAGATGCACTTTATACAGTGAAGCCGACACTGAGAGATATTGTATTCAACTGGTTTAAAAGTGTTTGTTATCTATCTAAGTATGCATCGAATATATTTAGATGTGTCAACGTTGGAGAACACAAGTTCATTGGTCTAAAGACTCCTGACTATCACGTTATGCTGCAACATTTGATTCAAGTGGTAGTTCAACCATATTTGCCTCGTGATGTCCTCAAACCAATAGTAGCATTATGTAGATGGTGGCATAGATTATGCGCTAGAAAGTTGAAGAAATCAGATGTGGTCGAACTACAATACGAAATTGTCTACATTTTTTGCAAATTAGAGAGGATTTTTCTCATACATGGTCCGGTCTACTACACTTGGATATATCATCGAGAAAGGTACAATTCATATTTCATGTAACTTGAATTTATTTATAACACGATTTTCATCATTTATATATATTTTTGTCTTTATACAATTCCTTAAATAATTAATTTACTCGGACAATATAAAAGATTCGTCAAAAATAAATCTGCCACAGATGGCTCCAAAGAAAAAATATACCTAATGCATCAGTGTGTAACCTACTGCAACCAGGTACCTCAAAGATCTAGTCCAGACCACAGCCTCCAATCCACATGCCCGTAACAATCTTTCAGTCGTCACAGATGTTGTACGACCGCTAAAAGGAGTATTAAATAAACAATTAAGTGAAGAAGAACTTATTGAAGGGAGATCAATGATCTAGAGAAGAATGCCTACTGATTCGGTATAACGAACAGTTACCCACACTTGATCACGCCACATATCTTACTCAAAAGGAGATCGACGACCTAGAGAAAAATGTCTCTGAAGAGGAGTTGGAGGATGACGACGACGACGTCGTATACGATTCAGACGATGGAGATTATAGTGATGAGGATCATTCAGTTGAGAGTGAGGAGGATTATTCAAACAATGAAGATTATGATGATGTAAGTGATTGATATCTAAATGTAATATTAAGTATAATTAATTAATTAATAGATGGAGAGAATTCAATCAAATTCGAACTTACTTTGTATGTACACCTACTAATTTGAATACATTATAAGGAACTAATTAAAAGAGGTTTCTTTAGAGTGTATGTAATACTTATTATGTCTTACAAGAGTGATTTTAGAATAAATGAATGCAAAATGGTTTTTTGTTAAAGCAGACATCTTAGACTACGAAATCATAGAAGTTCGTCGTCTAAGTGCACCTTAGATGACGAACATTGTTTCGCCATCTAAAAAATACTTAGACAACGAATATATATTCATTTCATCGTTTAAGTAAATTTATAAACCCTATACCATAAGCCATAAACCCTTTCCCCTAAACCCTGAAAGTGTTAGACGAACAAAACCCTAAGTTTTATCATCTAAGTGCTACTTAGACGACGAAACTAAACCACTTTCGTGGTCTAAGTAGAGTTTTACAATCTGACATCTAAGAGCACAATCATGTGTATCATGTTAGATTGCAGATTAGATTGATCATGGGAATAGAGTAAACAATTCTTGGACCGTGAGTGTCGACGGTTCAAAAAATGGAGTTACGGAGATTAGTATATGAACGTTTCTGTTTCGTTGAAATTTTGGTTTTATAGTTGACTACGGTGATCAAACTTTTAACGAACTTCGTATTGAATGAAAATTTGTCTACTTAAATATTATGTTGTGATGAATATATTTAACAGTTATTTTTTCCAAATTTAATTTCGTTAATATATATGTGGAGTGAATACTGACATACAGACACTGAAGTTATACAACATCGGTAGATGTATAACAAGTATTAACTCTTCAATATAATTTTTACGTCAAATTTCAATTAATTTATAACTAATTGATATATAAAGTTTCAACGTAAGTGGAAATGCTCGTAACGTCTGAAATGGTTTTACGATTAATAATTTATGATCATTTCCGTCTTTTAAACTTTTGTCGATATTCACAAAACTCTATTGATCGAATACCAAATGATACCGAATTGGCATCAATTTTTTCTACAATATTATATAAACGTAATGATTACATTTGACAGTTGATTTTTTCGTAGTCTTAGCTAGCTACCCATTTTTTTAATCAAATTGGTCAAAAAAAATTAAATAAAATATGACTTAGACGACGAAACGCATAGGATTCATCGTTTAGGTTCCTTCTTAGACGGCAAAATCATGTTATTTTGTCGTCTAACCCCAAATATTTGGCGGGTTATTTTTTTCTGCCAAATTTTTGGAGAATTTTTTTAAAACGACTTAGATGACGAAACACCTATGTTTCATTGCCTAAGTCAAGAAATGAGATTGACTTAATCGATCTTCTTCCTCCTTCTCCCACCTAAATTCTTAAATCTCCAAAATCATCGATCTTCCTCCTCCTCTCCTCTGATACACCCTCTCTCTCTCTCTCTCTCTCTCTCTCTCTCTCTCTCTCTCTCTCCGACGACGACGACGACGACGACATCTCCGTCTCCTCCTCCTCTCATCCTCTCCATTCCGCCGCACCTCCTCTCAATCTCCTCTCCTCTTGAACCTCCTCTCTTCTCAAACCTCTCTCCAACCCGCCACCTCACCTCATCGGTCAAGAGTATAGTTGTCCGTTCAGTCTTTCTCTCTCTCTCTCTCTCTCTCTCTCTCTCTCTTTCTATATATATATATCTGTTCTCTCAGTCTCCCCTTGTTCTGATTTAATTGATGGATGTTGATGATGAATTGGTGGAAGTTAATGATGTTTAGAAAAACAGTAATTAGATAGAAATATAGGAATGGATGGATGGAATTGGATTACTATTTGAATTGGCATGCATTAGATTTTTGAATGGAATTAATAATTAGCATGATTTTTGTGTGGAATTAGGCATTAGAATTTCAATTGGAATTAGGCATTATTTATGAAAATTATTTGGTTGTTCCGATTATGGAGAGTATAGAGATTATTTAGATTACGGAGATTATGTTCCGATTATGGAGTTTATTTAGAATTATTATTGATGGATCCTTTATGTACTGTGTTGAATGAAAATGGATAAGGTATAAATGAATATGGAGGAGCATTTCAAATTTAGTTTATGTTTGATGAATGTAGGTTGTGTTGGATGAATTTAGGCATGTAATGAAGCTATTTTGAATAGGTACTGGATCAGACGAATTTGTTATTTTTGGTGAATATGGTTTCGTTAAGTAAATGTTGTCATTTTTCGATGTTGTAGGGCTTAAGATGTCTGGCAGAAGGAAGAGGCGCACTGTACAAGAGACGAATGCTGAATTTCAATCCACATGACGACAACTTGTTTGGGGTCAAAGGTTAGAGGAGACCGTTACGACTCCTGTAGCTCCTACTGCTCCTGATAGGTTATAGATGATTCCCAATGAAGCGTCGACAACCTATACAGTTAAGTCAGAGATTTTTGCTTTGGACGTCGTGTCGTCACAAACTCTCCAATCATCCATCAACGAGTTTGTTTGCTTTAGCGCCTGACGCAAAATGAACAGGATGGACCTCTCATCCCCAGCCCCTAAACGCACTCGAGGACATGTGAAGGGAGCTAAAGTCGAGAAGATAGTAAAGTCAACGAGGAAGAAGATTGAGGTTCCGTATGACAATTAGTAAAGTCAACGAGGAAGAAGATTGAGGTTCCGTATGACAATTTCACCAGAGGCTTTCTGATGTTGGAGGTGAGCAGTTTTTACTTGCACAACATCAGATCTATTATATAGAACAACATATGTATGAAGACCCTTTCTTGGGATGAGGTTCCCAAAGATAATATGTTCAGGGAGTACTGCGAACTCTCAGTAATAGGCTATATTTAATTTCATAATTAATTACAAATTATAGGGTCTAGGAATTTATTTATTTTTCCTAGGTACATTTTGACTATGAAGCCAAACCAAAGACGTGGGAATCCATAGAGAAGAAGGCTACGGGTATTTACAAGGATTGGAAGCACAACATGCATAAGCACTACAAGGAACATGACGCCTCGAGTGTTCCAAGAGAGTTGTTGACAGAAAGAGAAGACACGTGGGAATGGCTAGTCGGGCCCTTTGAGTCCAATAAGTTTAAGGTTCGTCTTCCGTTTCTTTAATGTAATAAAATTGAATCATTTATTACTTTTAAATATTTATTTATTATTTAATTTTCCTTGTTGTGAAATAGAGAAGGTCGGCGACTAACATTGGTAATCGTGAGAAGAAGACTATGCACCATAAGTCTGGCTCCAAAAGAATGATCCAAATCACAAAGTCTCACAGAGATGCGGGTTTGAAGTACTATTTTTTTATGCCAGTGTGTCTTCTTACGCCAGACTCAGACAAAAAGATATCGTGAGTCCACGTGCCGTAAGTAACCATTTTTCTGAAATTGATTGAGTTTAATCTTACAGTTAGTTTGAAGATATTGAATCATGATTAAGACATTTATTAGGTTGTGCTATTAGAATTTGGTTTAGTTAGCTAAATTAAACATTAATTCTGAACTTGAGAAATCCAGATGGGAATCGGTGCTTACAGTTTGTTATTTTGGAATTTGTTATTCGAAGTGTTTTCTTTCGCGCAGATTTATGGTTCCCTTTATTTTTAGAGGAAACTATGTTAAATTTTCTTTAGAAATCGACATTCATATATTGTTTACATTATTAATTTTAGGAGAGGTTGATACAATTGATCGAGGAGGAATTGACGCACACACATTCACAGGACTCGGAGATGATGCTTGAAGAGCTGCCTCCTTAGTGGAAGGACACTCATATCAATATTGTAGATACAATTTTTGGCCGCCAACTTGGGAATGTGGTTCGTGGCCTTGGACGGGCGGTCGAGCGTGATTTGACCCAGCCATCCACATTAGCGAGTAGGCATTCCACTGCGGCGGTTTCCAAGGAGCGGGTTTAAGTGGCTGAAGCGGAGGCTCAAGCAGCCTGAGAGGAGGCTTGATCAGCCTATGAGAAAATTTGATCGGCCCAGACTCAGACTGGTACGTTACAGGCGCAGATGAGCTTCATGATCGAGTTCCTCGGTTTGATGGGAATGACTCTCTACCCATTTGTCAACCGAATGTTACGCCTCGGGATACTGAACACGATGACGATGATCTGAGTGGCGGGAGAATCGGCAGGATCCATACACCCGGTTTAATTTTGTAGTTTATAGGGTTTAATTAGTTTCGATCGATACATCTTTATGTACACTTTTTATATTTAATATATTCAATGCATATTTTATTAATTTAATATTTAATTTTTAATTGAATTTCTAATTCTGAAATAATTATTAAAAAAATAAATAAATTGAACTTAGACGACGAAAATATAAGAATTCGTAGTCTCGTAAATTTTTTTTACCATTTCGTTATTTAAGAAGAACATTCAGACGACGAAAAAAAATTTGTCGTCTCAATTTATACTGTTAGACGACGAAAGTACAATATTCGCCGTCTAGGATCAGTCACTAAGACAAGGAATATGGTTCATCATTTGTCGTCTAGGTGTTGTAACTTAGACGACGAATATTTCTCTTCTTCGTCTAAGTGGTATCACTTATATGAAGGAAGATGTTTTGTCATCTAAGTTATAACACTTAGACGACGAAAGTCCTTCATCGTCTAAGAAATTTTACACGACGGAATGTTTCTTCATCTTTTGCAGCAAACTCGTCATCGTTGTACTTAAACGACGAAACATATTTCGTTGTCTTAGATGCTACTTAGACGATGCAACTTTTTTATTTCCTTGTCTAAGTACTTCAACGACGACACTTAGACGACGAAATGGCTTCGTTGTCTAAGTGTTTTTTTCTGGTAGTGAAGTCTTTTTCTCTACGATTTGAGAATTTGTCGACTATTTATGTTTTCGATGTTTTGCCATGAATTGCAAGCTTTGTTTCTCATGAGCAATTTAGTACTTAGTGTTCATTAATAATTTGCAGCTGAAATTTATTTATTTATTGGTTATATTAATATCCCCACATAAATATTACACTTTAATTTGAGATATAAAATAAGTAATTTTAGTTTTTAGAATTTAGGTGGCAATGTACAGTGACGTGGAATTAGACATAGAAATTACTCTAATGATGTGGAAATGCCATGTCATATTAAAGCGACAAAAATCTTCTTTAAGGCCCCATAACATTGCTCTATTTCAAACTTGTACATCAGTTACACCAATGGTAGAATAGTTTCCTGCCATGGTACAAATCCTGGTTTAATTCCCGACCAGTTTCCTTCTATTTTGAATCGGCTGATTCATTTAAGTAAGTTCTCGTAATAATTTTTTGCCTAGTAGAAATAACAAACTAACCATAGAAAGCTCCGAATAACTGCCACGTTAATAAGTTTACTCCAGATCGACACATCTTCAACCTTATTCGGGTCCATACTGACATACCGTGCTGATAACACATGGCCCGCGAATTTAACAATGTTAACTTAAAAAAAACTTGTACTTACTAAATCTGGTATATAGCTAGAGTTCTCACAAGGCCATCAATAATAAATATGATATCTCTTCTGCTGCTGCACATCCCTGGAAATAAACAAAAATTTCGGCAATGCAGTCGATAACGAATTCGTCTGAATATGCTCGGTACACACGATTCATTATACTCATATAACAATAGATGCATTCAATAAAACAAACTGCATCACCCGAAATTAACATCGACTGAAACACGATCAAAAATAATTTTTAGCAATACTGAAGCTCCTTCCGAATTATCTAACCAAACATCACAACAAAATGGTGGATACATGCTCTTCACGATAACTTAGTTAAGTTACCGACAGACATCACACAATCATATGAAATCATCTGGTACAACGCCTACGTAATAAGACATATACCAGGAACAACTAATACATGTCAATAATTGCCCGTAATGGAGGAAGATCTAATAATTCTTCAGAATGGACATCAAGATATTCCCTGACTACTGCAATCTCTTCAAGATTAGGAGGAAAACACAAGTATTCACATCGTTCGCTAAATACGAAGTGCACCATTACACAGTATTCTGTTGCTTCACGACGACGATCACTGATAGGGATATTCCACCTTTCCAAAAGCTATATAATGTTATCGACTCGACTAGTCTGTCCAATCCTCATAACCTCTGATCTTGCTAAACTGACTGCCTCGGTGGTGGTGCTGCTCTAACCTCTGAAGTGACTCCTTGAATCACCATAAGTGCTCTGCACCAAAAATCCACCTAAGGGATCCCAGTGTGGACACACCCTCCCAAAGTAACTCAACATCAGAGTTAACTCTTCCCAATTATGAAAATAAGTCGGACAACATACACTGAAAGTAGGAATATGAGCTTCCATGCCTTGCGTATTACATCAAACCGCAATACTGACAACTATTTAATACAATGCGTATTACATCTGATAGATATAGAGCGACATCAGACTGCAAAATCTGCTCCAAACCTCAATGCTTCACTTTCACTGTCTTGATGGAATTTGGTGTCAACTCGGGCCAAACAGGGGAAACGATCTCGATACTCTAACCATTGAGCGAAAACTTCATCTTTCTCAATACCCTGCCACTGGCAAACTGCATGGTCCAACAACAGACCAGCAACCACTACAATTTTCTGCTCAAAAGTTAACTGAAATCGCAAACGATCAAACTCGACCAATTCCACTAGCCAAAATTCGCTAGCCACAGGGTTATGGGAGTATGTAAAAGAAATGTTCATACAAAAGTAACTTTACTAAATAATTCTAAAAATCTACTCACAATACTGGCATCATGCGTACAATCAAATCACGCACACATCAAACTAAAGTTTGTATATCATACAGACATACTGAGTGTCGAGGGGTACCGACTAACTAACTACAGAGTCCAAAACTGATAGCTCACTGAAAGAAGTCACAAATCGAATAAACTAGGAGACTCTAGACATCTGACAAAGCACAACACTTGGAATAATAAACATCCGCCAGTTGGTCAGGCTATCCTTCCAGAAATGTCATACGTTCTCAAACGCCTGTACTCACCTGACTAGAAAAGTGTACAGAATCTGTAACCTAATGCTTTGATACCAAACTGAAAGCACCCGACCCTAGTTTAACTAGTAATCTAGAATCAAGCCCTAACGGCTGACCCTAATCTACGAGTTTCTGTGAAAATTTTGACATAACTTCTCTTATAAAAGAGACAACCAAAAACCTACAAGGAAAACTGGCACTCCGCAGATAAACCCACAAACAATACCGTGGACCACCGATGTCCATCCATATTTCTCAACATAAGACTGGAATTAAACCTGATATTTTATTCAGAATTCGAAAACATAACTCCAGTAAATACACTGATTCATAAACAAAGAAATTTAACTCGACAACTATACGAGTGACAACCTATTCACAAGAGTCTCACAAAGAAGATACTGCAGAACTAGTATCCAAGGTGACTTCAATAACATAAGAGACATACTGACAGTGAGCAAGGACCTACTGCTGAAGGAATTGACTGGTGGACTCGACGCCCTCGACGACATCCAGTACCCTCATGATACACAGTGCAATCTGGGCAAATAAAATAGAAAAGCCCAGGAAAAAGGCACATAAAATAATAAAAACTATTAGAGTGAGTGGACGAAAATAATAATATTTCACTTTTTAACTGAAACTGTAAATAATATGCCTTTCACATGTAACGTGCATAAAAATAATGTAAGTCTGAAAATAAACATGATGCGAGTTTAAAACCGCGGGGTCCCTCTTGGGCACATTCGCGACACTACAGTCTAAATCAGGGGATCCCAGACCCACACGTGATTAAATAGTCAGAAAGACCTCGGGTCAGGATATCTGTCCCCCCCCCGGAGCACCTCGGGGATCAGCCAAGTATGTCAATGCATCGATGCCATTAGTATCACTGAGACTGTACTCTGTGTAAAACAAATCATATTTGTTTCCATGCACATGCATAATCATAAATGCATACTCGTACGACATATAATCATAAAATGCATAATCGTAAATGCATACTCATACGTGAATAATAAAAAAAATGCATAATCACAAATGCATAACCGTAAAATGCATAAATCAAGACTCGCAGGTCAACTGTGAAAATAAAATGTCCACTCACATGTTGGATCTCAAAACCACCAACGAAGTAACCCCTCACAGCAGCAGTGAAGAGGATTCCAAGGGAAAGCAAAAAGAGGTATACAGAGAGGCGACTCCGGTAGTACTTTGCACTCGATGCAAAGCAGAGTGTGGCCTTAAGATGACATATGAAGGATTTGTGGAAGCAATACGAGCAAGTCCAATGGTCAAATCTCCACCAGAAACTTATCAGCCAACGAGCCCGAAGGAATCATGCATAGTGGCCAAGGAATCTAATCTGTTCAAATGAATATGAATGGCTGAGAAGAAAGCTGAAGCTGTTGATGATAGGCAGCGAGCGGAATCAAGCAAGCCTTATATCCTTCCTGCAAGCCGATCAGTGATTAAGGAAGACGTATAGTATGTGAAATTAAGAGGAAAGACGGTGGAGATTACCCCTACCAGAAAAAGGAAACTACACCGTCAATTCGGAGTTGCAAAAAGAACTTTAGAGGCTTTAGACAGAGGTTTGATCAAACTAGAGCAGCTAGTGGAATCACCACAGCAGATTCAGAGAAGGATGAATATGCTCACAGCTACACCCATGATTTCGTTTGACAAAGGGTCCAGCGGACCAAAATAGCAAGCAACCAGATCAAGTGTGTTTTCTTGGATTGATAGGGTAAAGCCTAATGCAGAGGCACAATGAGCGCCAAAAAGGGCTCGAGAGATAGTTGAGGACAAGCCAGTACGGAAATCAGTCTTCAAATGCATCTAATCCAAGAAAGAACCGGTCGATGAGCCGAGAAAGAAACCGGTGTTGCGATGGAGACCAAAGCCTTTGGTGATTGAAGAACAAAAAAAGCTCGCTCATACTTCTTCCAAGCCCAAGGTCACGGAAGTAATGGCTGGTGAGTCAGAACTCATAGCAAGGATATACTCTTCGAAGAGACTTAAGTTCGAGGTTTACGTAAGAGAGCAACAATGCCCTCCCATCGAAGATCAGCAACATGAGCCATTATTAGTTGAAACTGAAGTAGGCGATGGAGACGAACAATTAGTCGACTACAGAGATGACAGTGAGGACTTAGAGGAGGTCTACGTCGAAGACACACACATAGGCATGATATACTTATTACCGACCAAATTTGCCAAACCGATCAAAGAAAAGCACGTAGCCGTTGTAAGCAAGGCAGCTCAAGGATTAACTCTGGCAGAGAATGAGGAACCAGAGGAATGGGGACTAATGGTGGATCCTGTGCTGCAATAGTTCTACATGATGTTCTCCAAACCGACAACCATAATGGCCTCACATATAAGACCATTATACATCACTGCAAGCATGGGGGGCATCCAACTTAGCAAGGTCATGGTGGATACTGGTGCAGCGGTGAATGTCTTGACTACTCGAGCAATGACATTGCTGAGTATCCCAAGATCAGCTATTGAAGCGACATTCATGATGATCAAGAACTTTGCAGGGGCTGTCTCGCAGACACTAGGGTTGCTATTCATAGAAGTCAAGGTTGGACCCGTCATAGGGGTGCACACTTTCCTTGTCATCGAATGCAATTCACCTTTCAGTGCAATATTGGATAGAGATTGGATCCATAAGAGTTATTGCATGCCTTCGTCTCTTCATCAACAGCTCCTCATATGGGATATGGAGACATCAGAGTCGCATATAGTCAATGCCAATCTGCGATCATATTCAGTCTCTGCGAATGCGTTGGATGCCGATTACTACAATGAAAATCTTCGGCCATTGGAAGTGTGCGGAGTCGAGAAGAAAGGCCGACCTGTTAGGGTAACGGCCTCAGAACTAGCTCAGTGGAGAATAGTGCAAGCAAGAGAAGATAAAGCACGATCTTATTTCCTTGAGCTAGCCTCCATAGGCCATCAACGATACGTCCATCCAAAAATGAGGAGGCAAAGGCTTGTGCTTCTCTATATGCAAGATTACAAACCTATATGATTGAGTCTTAAGCCTATGAGTGTCTGCCAACCATAACCACGGCAGAGTGTATCAATGAAGATGTCCAACAGGAAGAAATTGAGGAGGATATCATCTAGCTCGCACTTGTAGCCTTGGATGATACACCACTTAAAGTTAGAGATCCAACCGAGAAGATTAACCTTGGAACTATCGCTGAGCCAATGGAGGTGGCTGTCAGTACCTTCCTAGAGCCTGAAGAAAGAAAGAGGCTTGTTGACCTCTTATTCGAGTATGAAGACTGCTTTGCGGAGAAATTTGAAGATATGCCAGGTATCAAAACAGGTCTAGTCCTCGAGCTAGCGATGACGGCAGCACGATTCCCACCTTGGGGAAGATGGAAACATAAACCCAAAGCATGTGAGATACCAACCTATTGCCAAAGCTCCTCATCAAGTGACTTCCGCTCCTAGTACCATTGAAGCTCTTCGGCTCGAGTGATGGGCCATTTCCCCAGTTTCACGTCAAGCTCCTTTTGATCCCACTGGAGAGGGGCAACGGCTTCACCTCGCGCGACTAACGAAGGACGACGTACAACCGAATCAAGGACTAAAGAAGCCTTCGTTGTATTAGTAGTCATACCCAGTGTAACCTCATCCCCCTATGTTAGGTCGACCCACGAATATGGAGTATCTTGATCTCGGTGAAGGCGTTGGTCCATATGGTGGCGGAAGGCTTCTACATCCTTCTCGAAAACGTCTGCGCAGAACTTTTGATAATGATCCATGTGCAAGGAGAAGAATGAAAATCGGAGTTCAAGGAATAATTGAAAATTGAAAATCTTGGATTGAAGAAACTTCAAAGAGAAGGTGAAAAGAAGCAGAAACTACACGGTGCACTACACAACAACATTCTGCCATCAACAGTGGCACGCCTCGCACACAGCACAACAATAACCGCGGATACAAAAAGAGACAGTTTGCGATCACTCCATTCGCAGCAACTTGACTGGAGAAAAATCGAAGCCAAACAAGTTATAACTGTCCCAGCATACTTTAATAACTCCCAACGACAAGCCACAAAAGATGCTGGCTTAATTGCTGGAATGAAGGTGATGCGTATCATTAATGAGCCAACAACTGTGGCAATTGCATATAGTCTCGACAAAGAATCTAGAAGCACTGGTGCGAAGATAGTTCTCATATTTGATCTCGGTGGTGGTAGTTTTGATGTTTCTATTCTGAAAATCGAAGACAAGATTTTTGAAGTGAAAGGCATGGGAGGAAACTAAGAACATCAACAAAGACCCCCGAGCATTGAGGAAACTAAGAACATGTTGTGAGCGAGCAAAAAGAAGTCTTTCTTCAATTGATGAAACCACCATTGAGATTGATTCTTTGATTGAGGGTATTGACTTCCACTCTAAAATAACTAGAGAAATGTTTGAGGAGCTCAATATGGACCTCTTTAAGAAATGCATCGATACTGTGGAAAATTGTGTGAGGGATGCTAACATGGACATGAAGTTTTTTGATGATTTTGTGCTTGTTGGTGGATCTACTAGGATTCCCAAAATACAACAAATGTTGCAGGATTTTCTAAATAATGGAAAGGAGCTTTGCAAAAGCATTGATCCCGACGAAGCAGTCGCATATGGTGCTGCAGTACAAGCTGCAGTTTTGAATGGTGGCGTTGAAAAAGTTCAAGACTAATTACTGTTGGATGTCACTCCACTTCCACTTGGTACGTGTAGTTTTACTGGACATACAAAGATTATAATCCCAAAAAACACTCCTATTCCCACCAAGAAAGAAAGGGTTACCACAACCACAATGGATGGCCAATATGGTATTATTGTATCAATTGCAGAGGGTGAACACATAATGGCCCGAGACAACAAAGTGTTGGGTGAACTGAGAGTTGGAGGGTCACCTCCTAATCCAAAGGGTGTGCCTCAGCTCTGTGTTTGCTTCGAGATCGATGCAAATGTGATTTTGGTCATCACTGCTGAAGAAAAATTGTTTCTAAAGAAGAAGAAAAAGCAAAAGTTCACCATCAGCGAAGACGATTATAGATGCGGTTGAAAAGGCCTCGCTCTGGCTTGAAGAGGACTAACTGGCCGAATGCGGTCAATATGAAGATGAAAAGCAAAAGCTAGAAAAACTCTGCAATCCCATCATTAGAAAAGCAAAGACGAAGCAGGCTGCTAATACTCCTCAATCTGGCGCCAAATTGGGGCGATGATGTCTGGTGGTGCTCTTCAAGCTTCATTTTGCTTTCCTTAAATAAGATGTTAGTGTTCGATCAAAGTGTTCCTTGTATCTTGTGCCAAAGTGTTCCTCACTTCCTTGTATCTTGTACATTGAATAAGAAGTAGGCACTAGCTAATTCGTAATATCGTCATTTAGTCGCGCTACCAAGCCTCTTGACCTCTTCTATCGCTTCTTCGCTGTTTCCCTGAGCTCATCAGCCTTCAACTTCAGGGCTTGAGAAACTCATCTGCAATCTGAAATCGATATTTCGGATTCAGAAGAGCCGGTTCGCACAACCTCGTAAAACGATATACAAAGGTCAAGGTACGTTCGTCTCCCCTATCTCATCTGTTCGCTATGCTCTGAGAATTATTAAATCATCAGCGTGACTCTAATTATGAAATTCATTTGATTAAGGATTAAAGCTAAGAAGCACAGAAACGGGATTGAGGGGTGGTATCGCGTATCGGATACCGATATCATACGAGTCCCATATGCGTGGAAACGTTAGAATATGGTATCTGAATTCTGATACGGATTGGATACGTATGCATCTTAAAATGATATGTAAATCTGTAATTTTTCAGGATATGTGGGGCAAAATTGTCAATTTACAGTAAAAAAAAGCAGTAAAATAAAAAAAAAAGTGCAGAAAGAAAAAACCTCATCGACTCTCTCCTCTCAGTCCTCTGCCGTCTCTCATCGGCTCTCTCCTCTCTCATTAGCCCTCATCGGTTCATCTCCACCACCGCCAAAACGGGATTCCACCAGCCGATCACCGACTAGATAGGATTCCGGCAGACCGCTTGCGTAAGCCACCGCCATACTCGATCACTCCCCTTTTCTGCGATTCTGTACCACGCGCCGATCAATTATCCCCTCTATCTCAGTAGCAGGTCTCGTTTTCATAACTGTGCTTTCTTTTGTTTATTCAAACAATTAGCCTTTTGTATATGATGAGTGTGCGATTGTGTTTGAGGCTATAAATCCATCTTCAGAATTTCATCCCCAGTGCCTTCACAGTTCACACACACACAAACACAGCAGTGCCCGCATACCACATCTCTGTAGCAGCCTCGCTTGAGTCGCTTCTATGAAACTTGTATTCAGTTGCTTTCTATTTGAATTATTATGGTTTGTTCTGTCTTTTTGTGATAGTATCTGTTAATTTGTTGTGTTCGTACTTTTGAGTTCTGATGTGATTAGTGGGAGAACGAGCTGAGGATGATGATTTGAACTTTTTGTTCCCTATTGGTTTGATCGCCTATATGATGGCAAACTATGTATTAGCTCTATGACTCTATCTGACTCATCATCTATTTTCACCACAAAAAAGACTTCATTTTGGATTTGTATTTTGATATTTTGGTCAGTGTTCTTGTGCATTTTCTGGGTTTTATGTGTAAAGGATTGAGAATGAGATGATGATTGAACATTTTTGTTCCCTATTGGTTTGATTTGCCACCATGATGGCATCAATGGATAATTTGATTTTCGTATCCTACTCGTATCGTATCCTTGGATTTTTTTATTTTGCCGTTTCGGCATATCGTATCGTTTTGTATCCCCGTTGCCGTATCCGTTTCAGTGCAACTTAGGATTAAAGGCTTCAATCCCTATAGATAAATTACATGTGCAACTGTTAAAAAAATACACAATTTCATTCTTAGTGATGATAGTTAGAAAGCTGAACATTCGGTAACTAAAATCCAGACAGATTGTTGGGTCAAGGATAGAACGGCGGTGATATATTATTCATATAGCATAAACAACATGGTCAAATTCTACCTGGAGGATAGAGATCATTGAATAAGTAGACCTTGAATAGTAGATGTATGAGGACCAAATGAGACTTAAAAGGAAAAGAGGCAATTGGGCAACAGTAAGAGAGTTTCGGTTTGCAGAAAACCGGCTAGAGTTCTGTTGGTGACAAAAGTGGAAGTGGTAGGCAAATAAGTTAGCCATGGAAGAGGTAGGTGTGTGTAAGGAGTGATGCGAAGGCTAAATCTGTTCATTCGGTGGTCTCTTTTTGTGTGAAAGAGAAATTCGGGGAAAAACACATATACCCGGAGCTTAGGGTCAGCAGGGATAGCACCTAAACCCAGATTAATTTCCTCTTTTGAGTGGACTATCGCCGAATTTGTTTTGTTTTTATTTCATAAATCAATATAGAGTCTATATGTGTCTGGATCATTATAAAATACCATTAATATGAACAGGTTATGGAGTCAGAGACTGTGCCCAGTCAACACCAGGAGGAGGAAGAAGAAGAAGAGTATGTATTGCTTGATCTGGATTCAGTTTACTCGCAGCTTCAAATTCCACCAAATGCACCATATGTTCTTTCCGTATGTTTTTCTTTCTCTTTATATTTTTAGTATCTTCATTTTTTCTTTTGAGAATTATCATTGAATACCTTTTTGATACCAAGAGTCTTTATTTTTCAGGGTTTAGATACTATGAATCCTGTATTGATTCTAGATGACAAATTCAAGCTGGTGAGATTATAAACCCTGGACTAATTTTGACTGTAGAAAGGTTGTACTATTGCTATCTTTGCCTGTAAGTTTGAAATAAAATATCTCAATACTGGTTTTCACTGGAAATAGAGGTGACAAACTATGTTTGCAATTAGAAGGAATGTCCAATCATATTATGTCTTTAAGTAGCACATGTGGATCTCCTGCAACACATGTGATTAGCTTGCGAAAACCTTGCATACATATAAACCATTAACCATTCTATACATAGAAGATGTGATATGTGCTGTCTATACCATGATCAGATATTTGTTTTATCAATTCATTCCATTGTTTCCAATGAAAGTTCAAGGCAGTTGGAAGTAGCTTTGATCATTATTAATTCAATGCCACGCTTCGGTGTATTCTTTTTAAGTCATATGGGATGTTGCATTTAGGAGTTATCAGTAATTATTATGTCATGCTTCTAGAATCAGGACAAATTTCTTTGCAGTGGAACAACATGAATGTTGAAGTACTGGGCTGAATATCTAATTTTATGAGTTCTTGTTTTTGTACAGATTGGACAATGGGATGAGACAATTGGGACATGTCTTTTATTCAAAGAAGAAGGTATAGTTCAATTTCATCCCACTCGGCAAATGCCTGCAGAAAAAATGCTTATGGACTCTATAGTCTGGATTGTTCTAGGAAACATTAATGTTGTTACAGAGGTTTGTCTCAACACGAATTTTATCTGGTTTTGTTCAGCTTCCTTCTTGATTTTCATGAAAGTGTCTTAAGGCTATTACTTATTTGGTGTTGGTTGTCATTGTTCTTCTGCATACTTTGATATCAAGCTTATGGACTATAACATGGAGAGGTCAAATAGATTTTTGATTCATAAAACATAGTTACCACTTCCTTGGCTGGATTTAGATAATTTTACTTGTAAGCCAAACGGTTAGCCAACAATGTACCATAACCTGGTATCTCTGCATAAATTGGCAAAATTCTCTTTCATTTAACATGTCACAGGAAGAAAAAGCATTCAGAATTGTTCGGCAGATGCTATTGTTTCATATAATGTTTCTGGTATCTTCCTACATTAGGCGAGTTGCTATGATCAGCAGTTGTATACACTAATGCAAGTTCTATTTGCAGTTGTCTCTGTTGTTCACGAAGAAACAGGACCCTCAGAAGCTAACCTTTTTGCTGGAAAATGCATAGTTGACCAAAACCAATCTCCAAGCAAGCAAGTAAAACCACTGGGCCGCACTCATAGGATTCTTAAATTCAGATTGGCACCGGATTTTGACTCTCCTAATACTGCAGCTACACATACTCAGGTAGAAATTTAGTAGAAGCTTTGTAGCAACTCCATTATTGAAATGGTATGAGATGTATAGGTGAAGGTGTTGGCATTATGTTCATTCTCTTGTAAAGGTACTATCTAACAAACTCGAAATTAATCTTTAATCAACGTATGAGAATTAAGGGCGTCTCTAAATGATACGCAGAAATGCACTTCAATTCAATTCGTAGTGTTCAATCTGTCTATTTGAAAATTTGAAAAGCCTGTATGTGCAAATAAGAGTATATTTGTTCGCCAAACATGAGAAGGATGTCCGAGCTCCCAAAGACTTTCGATATGACACTTGGACCCCAGAATTCCCTCTTAAAAGTCCACATGAACCTATTAATTGTATTGTTAAGCTAATTGCTGAATGTTCCTTTCTGTCTTTGTTTACATATATTTCTTTTCCTGTTGACTTGGCTGGCAGAATGGGATATGTGAGTTCTTAGATTCATATTCCCTTACTTCATCATTAAGGCTTGACAAAGCCATATCACATTGCTTTCAGATCATGTTCCAACAAACAAAACCATAAATAAGGTCGCAATCTATTTTTATATTTTCTGCTCTTCTTTTTGTTTAATATTGTGAAACACGCGGTCTTGTGATCCCGGACCTGGTCATATTCCAGCCATAGGGGATGTTTGGTGCACACCCTCGTGTCTTTTGCAATATCCATTGTCTTCCACTTTCGCTCTTGTTTTTGGACCACATCTCTCGCCATAATACTATTTGTAACGATTTTCTTGTATACTATGGAGTGTATACTACAGCCTGGTTCGTCAAGCTTAAACATGGGTTTGAATTTCATATTAACTGTTCTTAATGATCTTCTTTTGAAAGCTGTTGAGCTAACTTGGTTGAGGTTGAATTCCACGATGAATTTAGGTTTTGAAACTCTAAATTGTAGATGGACCCAAAAAAAGAGAGGACTATGTCTAAAGAAATTGCGAGGCAAAATCAATATATAATTCATTTATAATAACACCATCTCCACCTTTGGAAGTGCAAGTGAGTGGGGTGTGCAGGAAGATGAGATCAAGTCGTATAGTTATTTCAAATTCTTAAACTCATGCAGTGAAGTGATTAAAACGTCGGCAACATGTTTTCGGGTCTTTATAGATACACCGTAAGTAACCATGAGTTTGTTCACAAATCTCCATCAAAGTTTTGTGTACGTATTTCAGACCATGGGACATTTCTGCTACATAGAATATGGCGCGTGTTTTGCTTTGCACTCTGTCATTCCGGTGGCCTGGAAACTCGAATTCGGAAACAAGCACGTACCACCCCCCCCACTTACACGTGTCACCGAATCCGTCCCAGACCAGCAAACAACAACATCACCCATCCAATCACAAGTGAAACTCTCTCTCAGCTAATAACCAATTCAAAGTACGTTCACCCAATTTATTTTAAATTTTAATTGGTGGGTTTTGCTTTAACAGATATATATATATGTATGAACACACCATCAACCCCTAGCTACTTTAAGCTTGCCCTTTCTCTTCTCTTCTTCTCCATCTTCCTTCTTTTTGGAAAGTAGACACTCCTCCAATCACCCCTGCCTTTATTCACAGCCCAATTCTCAGCCTTTTCTGTTTCGACCAATTAAAAACTCAGAGGGAGATCGCCGCCTGAATTACTTGCTGGTAAAGTTTCCGTTACTCTCATTTTCATTCAATTCAGATTATAATTGTTCAGGGTAGACGTTTTTGAATTTGAATCTCTTGTTAATTTACTTGGCAGGTAACAAAAAAGCTGTCGTCTTGTTCTGAGTTGTTGTTCCGATTCTGATGTTTTATCACCAATCACTATATCAAAAAGCTGTCAATTGTACTTCCTCCACTGTCACCTTAATCCGTTGCGTTAATTGCCTCAGATTTCGCCTCAAAATTTGACACTTTTTGTTTGGTTGTTTAATGGCGGAGAGGTATAGGCCTGTTGTGATTGAGGACTTGCCGACACATTTGGTTTTGGAAATATTGTGCTCCGGGAGGCTCAGTGTTGTTGATCTTATACATTTAGAGTTGACTTCTACGACTTTTGGAGGGAGTCAGGGCTTGTATCCTTACAAGTTTCGGTCTTTAGTGGATTTTGCAGCATTTCAGCTATGTGTGTCACATTCTGTGTATGCCAAAATGGAAGAGAATGCTCAGACGGTGCTGGTGGAACGGTGCGGTGGGAAGTGGAAGCGGGTTTTGAGGTTCTTGCAGTCGGTGGAGCAATCGGCTGACATTGTGGAGACTTCAGCAGGCAATGTACTATTTTCTTGATTTTTGATTTTTTTAGATTTTCTTATTTGCTTATGAATGAATGTTGTCTATGTGTTACTATTTTCTGTGTGAATTCATTGTGATGTTTGTCTGATACAAATTGGCTGTAGTCTCTATTCTACTTGATTGTCGTAATTCTTACTCTGATGTTAGCTGATGTGCTTTGAAGAATTCAGACTGAAACTTACCTTTATTGTGGCAGTTCCGTTCAGAAATATTTATATTGAATGTGGTTGGTGTTGGTTATATTCCTTATGGTTTTATGCTACTTGTTAAGGTTTTTGTGCATTTTTTGGTCGCCTTTGCTCAGTCTGAAAACTAGATTTGTTAATTAATGTTGTTTATATCAGCAGATGCATATTACGACTGGAAGGTATCACACTTTGCTCATGAGCAATTCGTCAGTGTACTCGTGCGGTTCCAGCTTGTGTGGTGTTCTCGGCCAAGGTCCTGAGGCTAAACAATGCGTGACACTAACACGGATTAGTTTCCCGTCTCCAGCTCATGTGGTCCAAGTCTCAGCCTCCCACAACCATGCTGCTTTTGTTACGCAATCTGGAGAGGTTAGTACCTGCTTATATCTCATCACTGCTCTACCATATTTTCAACCGAACAAATACTGGTATCATGATATTGCAAGTTTGGTGCGAGATTTCTCTCAGCAATGAATGAATGATGAATGGTTTTTTTGGATGTCATGGTAAGGTATAACATTTTTGGCAAAGGATGGCTAAATCCATGTAAAATTTATGAAACAAGGGTTTATTCACTGTTATAAGTGTTACTAATAGCTGCTGACATGGCAAATTTGGCAATAACAGAAACTGGTTCTTAACATGGAGCAATACTTGTCCTGTTTCCCATTAGTTGAAACTATACAGTTTCCGATAGAGTCTCAATCTTTCAACTATCATGCTTTCATAGATGTTGATTAAAGTACTAGGCACCTAGAGGTAGTTCTAGAAGTATGAGTTGAGTCCTCATGAAATCTGGTTTATTATTTGGTTGGGGTTTCGAGCATCTGACCTATATGCCACTTGTTTTTCGGATTTTTTCCCGTGATTAATTTATCTGTTTCCTATTAAGTGACTTAACTCTTCCACTAGTTCTTTTACTACTTTCATCATGTCTCTGTGCTGTGTTAATCATATAGACATTTGTGCATGGCCATCCTTATGCTGATATTCACAGTGACATAGTAGATATTGAGCTCAAGTTTGTTAGATTGTTTGCTGAATTGCCATAGTGAAGTATAACATGAGTGTTACTGATACAGGTGTTCACATGTGGGGATAATTCATCATTTTGCTGTGGGCATAGAGATACAAACCGGCCGATCTTTAGGCCTAGGCTTGTAGAGGCAATGAAGGGAATTCCTTGCAAGCAGGTACGTTGATCAAAATTCTACGTGTATGTGGTAAACAGGTTTCATATGAAAGAACTAACCATTTAGGGAACAGCAAATTTTTTTTCGTTTCACGTAGTATAATCTAGGAAGGCAGGAAGCTTCCCGGAACCAATTTTTCTTGATTTCAACACGTAGTGGTACATCTTTATGAGTTGTCTTACAACATTTCCACCAATTCCTTTTTGCTTTTCTCTCGGTAGTTAAATCTCTTCTAACAACTTGTTTCAGGTTGTTGCAGGGCTTAATTTTACGGCCTTCCTTACAAGACAAGGCCATGTTTATACATGTGGAGCCAATACACATGGACAACTCGGTCATGGAGACACCTTGGATAGTCCAACTCCCAAAGTTATTGAATTTCTTAAGCAAATGGGCTCAGTAATTCAGATTGCTGCTGGTCCAAGTTACGTCCTTGCCGTAACTGACAATGGAGTAGTCTACTCCTTGGGATCAGGTTCTAATTTCTGTCTTGGCCACGGAGAGCAGCATGATGAGTTCCAACCACGTGCAATTCAATTCTTTAGAAGGAAGGGGATTCATGTGGTCCGAGTCTCTGCAGGTGACGAGCATGCAGTGGCACTTGATTCCAGTGGATTTGTTAGTATCTAAACCTTAGATGAACCTTCCAGATATTATGACATGTATTTGAATTATGGTACAATCCATATTAACTTTTCCTATAATAATTGCAGGTATATACCTGGGGTAAAGGCTACTGTGGTGCATTAGGCCATGGTGATGAGATTGACAAGACTACCCCGCAACTCATGAGCATAGTTAAAAGCCAGCTTGCTGTGCAGGTTTTGCTTCTTTCATTTTAACATTTCTGGTTATAGTGTCCATTGATGTGCTTCAATGGCCCAAATTGTGAAAATAGATGCATAAACAAGGAATAGAACTTTTTGTTCCCAAGTCGCATATCTGTTGATGAGAACCAAATGTTTGAATATTATTTTCCCTCTGCTCATGAAGAACTTTCATTTTAAATTTCTAGGTGTGTGCAAGAAAGCGGAAGACCTTCGTTCTAATGGATAATGGTTTAGTATATGGCTGTGGTTGGATGGGTTTTGGTAGCCTCGGATTCACAGATAGGGGAGTATCTGATAAAATCTTAAGCCCTCGAGTTCTTGATAGCTTAAGACTTCATCATATTTCTCAGATTAGCACTGGGCTGTACCATACTGTTGCTATCACTAACTCTGGACAACTCTTTGGATTTGGAGATAATGAACGAGCACAGCTCGGCCATGGGACACTGAGAGGATGCCTCAAACCAACTGAAATATTTATACAAGAAATGACCGATGAGGCGGATCTTCTTCCGGAAAGCCTCTGACCTCGGGAAGGTGCCATCTGAGTTCTGGAGCTGTATGCTTAATGTCCAAAGTCAACTCCATTAGCTCTTCAACCATCATAGATCATTGACAAATTTGTAACTATCTGAGTTAAGTACCTGCTGTATGACATTGCCAAAAAGAAATAGCTTCTATATGAGTGGTGTGCTATGTGTAGCTTCTGTATGAGTGGTGTCTGTGTGTGTAATACTAGTTTGTTTCTGTCATTGATTCTTACGTAGAAAATTAGATTACATAAAGGGTTTCAGCTATGGCTGCAGGCTGCAGGGGCCACTGCCTTTCATCTGCAATTTGCCTGCCAATAATGATATTTCACTTGCTTTCAACTTTCCATCTGTAAGTGACTGGACTTGAAGTCTTTAATAACTCATTCAAGTATGATTAGTTTTTAAATGATTGGACTTCCTTTTCTGCTGTCAATTTGGATTCTCTTACTGCAAAAAACTGCAAGAAGCTTTTCACGTACCGGTCCTTCTCGTCATCTCTGTATATGCAACACAAATGTGCAACAACCAACAGAACTCGATGCTTACAAATCTATCGAACCACCAGACCACTGCCATACTCGTTAAACGTTCCATATTTGTAACTGATCTTTGACACTTGTATAATATGAAACCAGTTGCTAATTGGTTCATATTTAGCTGTCTGCAAGGTATAATAGGCACTGGAGCAATCAAACAAATCATAATTCATACCAGTATGATACCACGCATAGTTGTAGTTAGTTCAATCGGATTGCATTTCAAGTCACTTTCAGGGTTTCAAAACAGAAAAGGAGGTACATTTCAGTTTCCAATCCCTTTCGGTACTAATTTCGGTAGTACAAATGAGACTGTACCTACCTGCCAGCTCCTCTTAACCAAACTTCACCAGCTTCTGCCAGTTTCCTTTTATGAATAGGAAGCCATGATCTTCCATGTTAACAGATTAACCAGCTGTTCTCTCTTAAGCAGCAGAATAGATGTGACCTTCTGATATTGGTCTTTCCTTCCATCAAATTATTCAATGGATTTTGAAGAAGAAACAACCATTCAAGAGGAGCTACATTCCAAAGGCTTTACCTTAGAAACCGACCAAGAAATGAAGAATACTATCATGATTGACCACTTCCCACTTCTCATTTCCAAAATTAAGGATTAAGGACAAACCTCAAAAGATTGAGTCCTACAAATGTTAAATTCTTAATTGTAGTCTCCCCACGTTTAGTTGCTGTTCCTTTGTGCTAAAAATGTTAACAGGATCATAAAAAATCCAGATTCATGAGTTTGCAGTTTTCCCTGGGAATTTGCCAATGCCTCAAACTAGAAGATAAAGTAGTAAGCGGAAATAATTTAGACAAAAGAATGAATCTCTCTTCAATATGAAATGGTACGTGGTTTCTGCATGTGAACTGTATGAGCTGCCTAGCAGATTCATCACCTACAAATGTTAGAAATACCATACAAACCTCCAATTCCTTGAGTTAGCTCTCTCTGCCTCAAATGCTCACACTAGAACTGAAATAACTCGGCCAAAACGACAAAATTCGAAATTATTCAGACAAAAGATGAATACGTTCTTTCAATAAAAACAATTTTAAAATGGTGCATGCTGCATGTGAATTGTATAAGCTGCATTACAGATTCATCTGCTGCCAAATATCGACAGTAGCAGCAACCATACAAAGTTCCAATTTCATGAGTTTTTTGGTTAAGGTCCAATTTCATGAGTTAACTCTGCCCTTTACTAGGAGTTTGCAAATTCTCCACAAGCCCAGAGTAGATGACAGACTCTGAAAAAATGAAAATAATTGAGGCAACAGACTGGTACTTTTTCTCATAGAAAATATATAAAATGAAGCTCTCTTTGATTGTGTATACACATGTATATTTAAGAAGCCACATGTCTCATGAGCTGTCTTCATGCCAGTTTGACAAATCTTATCAATCATGGACAAAAATCTTTGAAATCCCATTAAAACCAGAAACATAACCAGAAGTCCAGAACCCCATGTGTTCAGTTCTCTTCATTTCTTTATACATACCCACATAAGTACACAACCAATTAAGTAATTAACTTTGACAATCCATGACATAACAGTAATCTTTACAATGACAACAAAATGCCCAAAAGAAGAAATAAAAAGAAAGAGGTTTGATCTGCCTAAGCCTAAAATTTGTCTCTAAAAGAGCTAAAATACGAGAATGCCGAAACAGACCAACTCAAGATCCAACATGGAGAAGAAGAAAAGATCACATACACAGATCGAAAATCATACAAAATCTCAAGTCCCCCATCATTACAAGCCAAACAAACTTGATAATTTTGAGCACTAGGATCTCTCTCTCTCTCTCCCCCTATTCACATCCACACAAAAACATGATCAAAATTAATTCTAGGACATGGTCTCCAAGTGTTCCCGGAAAACTTTTAACATGCCGGAGAATGTGACAATCCCGACAAGGCTACAATCAGCCTCAATAACCCAAACATAGTTCACTCTATGAGCAATGGCCTGAATCATCACAGCCACCAATGAGCTCTTGGGATGACACACTATAGCCTCGGCCCTTCTCACCATTCTCGCCGAGTAGCTATTCGACCTACTGAACCTCCCCGACCTCACCATTCTCGGTGTTGCCGATTCCTCGTCCGACGAAGACGACGAAAACATCGAACTTGAGTCAGTACTACTCGAGGACGCGTAGTAGTTCTCCAAAGCTCCTTGTAGCTTCCTCTGTTTTAAAGTCTCCGTCACAATCTTGATCAAGTGCTCCGGTGGGCCACCGCAGTCAATGTAGGCCATGAGGTCACCGCACGACAGAGTGGCAATGGCGGCAGCCACCGACTCGTCGCAGCTGGAGAGAGTGAAAGGCGAGATCTCCCCGATCAAGACGCCGTCGACGTCGACGACGGCCACGGAGGTCTGCTGAGTCAGCGACTGAGTGATGAGCTGGACGGCGGAGTTGGCCGGGGAGTGGTAGTTGATGGCCAAGATGTCGGCAGAGTTGATGAGACCGAGTGAGTCGATGGAGAGAGCTGCCATAGGAGAAAATACCCCAATTGAGCTGAGAAGGAATCGGATGACGTCCTCCTGTGTCAGCCAGCAGAATTCTTGGCCACCGTGGACGGTGGTTGAGGCGGTGGAGCTGATGAGTTTTTGTTGTTGTTTTCTTCTTGAGCTCTGTCTTGTTTGGATTGGTACCACCAAGTTCTGAATCCCTTGGAGCATAAATTCAATGGCTTTAAGTAAGCTGAAAAAACGAAACAGAGGAAAACAGAGTTTAGATTAGAACACAGAGACCAACTTGACTAAAAGCGATAGTTATGCCCAGAAATCTGAGCAAGATTAAAACTTTTCTGGCCTTCAATTGTGGGTTGGTTTTGTTTAAGTACCTGCAAGAAGCTTCCAGGTGCATAACGGTTCCTGCAGTTTCAGTCATGATTCCAGAGACTGGTGCTTTGAGAGCGGCGGAGGGTGACAGCAAGTTGGCATCTTTGGAGAGATAGCAAATCACATCGACCATGCAGACCTTGCCAACGCAGCGGCACTGATCGCCGGCGAGGGTGTTTGAGTTGTGGTGGTTGCAATCCCAGACGCTGAGGAAATTGTCTTCTGAGGTCTTGAGTGCCTCCAAGGCATCGGCGACGGTGGCTGAGAGGGAGAGGGACCTCAGAGCCGGCTTGGCTAGACAGAGGTCGGATACCTCGTACCTTAAGAAGCTCAGTGCCATGCAAGAGACAACGGAAGGGAGGAGAAGAAAGAAGGTTGAGGAGGGAGAGACAGAGGTGGTGGAGATGGTGAGGGGAAAAGTAGTGGGTTACAGTGGGAGATCTACTTATAAGAGAAAGTTAAACTTTTGATGAGTTGGTGGTGAGGTCATTCAATTTGGGGAAAATGTTGAAGTATCCTACATACGTACAAAATAAGGTGTGGGGGATCGAACCATAAACTACAATTTTTCTTACAACTGCAAAACAAATTTTTGTGTTGGGAACTGAACCAGTGTAATAGAAAATAATCAAAATATTTAGAGCATGTATATCCACCGGGGAAAGGGACACAGAACAATTAGGGATTTAGGGGTAAGAGGTGAGGCCGTAAGGGGGGTGGAGGGTGAGTACTATTCATAGCTATGTTTGTAGTTAGCTTCTACAACTCGTGACAGACAATGGCAAACAAGAAAACATTAATAGACTTTGAACATTGTACGACCAATAAATTGTTCGTGGCGTCGTGGAAATTAATGAAGTGTACAACTTTGTGAAGAAAGTTTATACACAGGAGGTATATGGTAAGTTGTCATTCGCTCAAAACTAAATAAAAGTTATCAAAAATAATATTAAAAAAATTAAAATTTATGTTTTGTCCTCGTTTTCCTTCATGTACTTGCAGTGTATAGAAATTTTTTTCTAACTTTGTGTAGCAATCTAGCATTTGTATAGATCTGTCAGCTCCTAACAATATTGTAATGTCACATACTCAGTCACAGATTTGTTGAAAAACATGTGCTTCCATAGGGTTCTAGACTTCCATATTTATTTGTTGGCTTGGGCATCTTATTGTATGGTCATCATTTGGTACATAAGTTCGAAAAGTCTGCAGGCAGTCTGAAGTCTGAAAAGCTCAAATTTGGCCCGGCCTAAATTTACGCCCACAAAAAGTCCGGCTCTATGAGCTTAGGGTCAGGCTTGAGCCAAGGTCCCAAAGCCCACATGCCCAAAAAAGTCCAACTCAGCCCGTAAGGCTAAGCTCGTCTACCCCAACCATTGTATATATTATATATTAGTTTATCAATATAAACCTCTAAACATTCTAATCTACCTTAATTAATATCGTTCATTTATACTAATTATCACTTTATTTAGGTTTATATATTATTTAGTGTATATAATTGTTGATATATTTGATAATTAAACACTATTAATTTCTAAATTTTTTCATTTAATACAAGAAAAAATCCCGCCCGAGCCTATGGGCTTAGCCCAGCCCGACCGAGGCCTAAAAAGCCCATAAACGGCCCGTTAGCTTCAAATTTTCAAAAAGCCCAATCCGACCTGAATTTATAGATGAAGCGCCAAAACCCGACCCGGCCTGACCCAAACCCGACAAGCTTGAGCTTGGGTGCACTACAAGAAAAATGCACTTAGACGACGGAGACTTTCTCTGCGGTCTAAGTGACACTTGGGATGACGGAAAGTGTCATTCCGTCGTCTAAGTGGCCACTTGGACCGCGGAGAAAGTCTCCGTCGTCTAAGTGTCACTTAGACTGCAGAAAAAAAAAACATATCCGTAGTCTAAGTACTTTAACCCTAAACCCTAAGGCCCTTAACCCTAAACCCTGCATTTTCACTTAGACAACGCAAATGTGCCTTTGCGTCGTCCAAGTGCTTACTTGGACGACGCAAAGACACATTTGCGTCGTCTAAGTGAAAGTTTAGTAATTTCATTAAAGACAACGACCATCTAGACCATGTCCCATAACATATTCTTTTCGTCGAGACCATAGAGTAAACAATTCTCGGAGTGTGACCGTCAACGGTTCCAAAATAGGACTTACGGATTTTCGTGTATCTACGTTTCCGGTTTGTAAAAAATTCAGTTGCGGTTGACTGTGCCGATGAAACCCTTAACGAACTTACTATTTTGTGAAAATTATTCTATTTATATATTGTCTTATGGAGAATGTATCCAACGGTTATTTTGTCCAAATTCATTTTCGTTAATATCGATATGCAATGAGCCTATACTTAATAACACTTAAGTTATACACATTAGTAGATACTTAACAAGTTTAAAGACGTAAGATTATTCGTCGTCTTAAATATACAATTGTTTATATATATAATTCGTTAATTGTTATTTTACGACTATTTTATTCGAATGACAGATCGGCAACTTCCTTGCGAATTATTTTTAAAAATGAATTTTACAGAAATTTCACCTAGACCACGGAGATGGACATTTCCGTCATCCAGGTGACCACTTGGACGACGGAGACGATCTGGTTCTGTCGTCCAGGTTCCACTTGGACGACGGAGATGAACCATCTCCGTTGTCTAGGTTGAAAAATATGGCGGTTCAATTTTCATCGCCAATTTTTTGGGGAACGGTTCAAATTTCACTTAGACGACGGAAATAGGCATCTCTGTGGTCTAAGTGAAGTTTGAACCGCTCCCCAAAATTTGGGCGGTTAACTCCCATCCGCCAAATTAATTGGGCGCTGGTTCCAAAAATTTAAATTGTTCACTTAGACCACGGAAAAAACATCTCCGCGGTCTAAGTGAAACTCTATATAAAGGACTCATCCGATCTTTTTTCCTCATCCCATTCTCAATTCCTCCTCTCCTGTCTCTCACTCTTACTCTCTCTCAAAAATCCGGCAACTTTCCAGCGACCCAAAATTTGGCGACTTCCTCCTTTCGGTGACCTCCCTCTCCGGCGACTCCCTCCCTCCGGTGACTCCGCTCTCCCGAGAGTTTAAATTAATTTATTATTTTACAGCGACCCAAAATCCGGCGATCCCCTCCCTCCGGCGACTCCTTCCTTTCTGGCGACTCCCTCCCTCCGTCGACTTCCTCCCTTCGGCGACTCCCCTCTCCTTAGTATTTTAATTCCTCCTCTCCTCTCCTCTCTCTCACTCTCACTCTCTCTCAAATATCCGGCGATCCCCTCCCTCCGGCGACTCCTCTCTTAGGCGACTTCCTACCTCCGGCGACTCTGCTCTCTTTAGTATTTTAATTAATTTATTAATATTTAAATGAGAATTTAGCATTTTAATCAAATTATTAATATTTTACTTTAAATTAAAATTAAAATTAAAATTAAAAAAATTAAATAATCACTTACACCACGGAGAAAGTCATATGCGTGGTCTAAGTGGTCACTTAGACCACACATATAGCTTTCTCCGTGATCTAAGTTGGGGCTTAGACCTCGCAAAAAGTTCGCGGTCTAAGTAATCACTTAGACGACGGAGACCGTATTTTCTGTGGTCCAAGTGATCACTTAGACCACGCAGATCTTCATTTCCGTCGTTTAAGTACCTAGACGACAGTACTTAGAGGACGTAACCTACACCACGGAGGTTCCGTCGTCTAAGTACTTAGACGACGGAAACAATCTGCTGTCTAGATACGTTTTTCTTGTAGTGGTGGCCCGCCCATTGTCGAGCCCTATCTTATTGTAACCAATTTATGTACAAATATGAAATATGACTCTAACCAAGATAAAAGAATTAAGATATTTCATATACCAACCTGTCGTTTGTCACCGACTTAAGTTTTTAATACATAATTTTCTGATTTTAATCATTTCACTATTCAAGCTTCTTATTTTTTTTTATTCCTTAAGGCCATTCCTGAAGGGCGAGCCAATCATAACTCGCTATTCCAAAACTCCATACATATACTCATATACTGTCCTTGCTAGTGGAGAGCGAAATTCTCGAACTAACCAGGCATCAAGACTGGCTAGGCCGTATGAAAAAATGAAACAGCAGCCATGTGAAAGAATTGCTCCGATTTCAATCATTTTACTAGTTATGGTTTGTCATTAACTCGAGGATACTACGTCAGTTTTTAATTTAAATCATTTTACTACCTTAACACGTACTCGATAATTTGCGTCACTTTCGCGGTCTGTTATGACATGGCTCATCCAACGTCAATGGGCTTTGATGCACTTTATATATATTTTTTTCTAGTCTACGGTTTTCATTTTTCTTATTACTCGTGGCGACAAAAATGTCATTATTATAATAGTAATAACACAGAGATTTGCCACATGATGACTCGACGAAGTTTTTTTTTCTCTCTTTGACCCCCCGATAAAAGTTATCTTGGATAAACATGAGAGAGTTAGGTTTGCTCTCTTTCTCGAGAAAAGTCGTCGCCAAGTTCCTTGTGTGTCGTGATCTAGAATTGCCGGCTCTTTTGGGATCGGGAGGTGGGCATCCATCTGATTTGGTTGGATTGCTGAAGAATACTAGCTCTGTTGTTCCCACTTGCTTGGTCTGCTCGAATGGTTTCTTTCGGTCAACTTTTTAGGCGAGTGGGGTCTGTTCATAGGCAAAAGTGGGATGGGTTTTCAAGTCGTGGTTTGGATATTGGTATCCAATAAGAGAAGGGAGCAACTGAAGGGGACACCGACTCGTATGCTGAACAGTGCGCTTCCTCAAGTATTTCTTTCTTCAATGCTTCAACATATAGGACACAAAGTCTGCCCTTGAACAATAATGTACCATCCTCCCTTCGAGAGAAATCCATATTTCCATCATCTTGTGCGGCTTTTCTCTACTTGTTCTTGGATACGTTCTGGAGTTGGGCATCATGCACGCTATCAAGTAGCACAGGTCTTACATGAAAACTTTCCACTAAAGTAATTTCATTATCACTCTCTTTATGTACATGTAATTGTGCACCAATGGTCCGCAATTCATACAGAAGTGGAACCCTTACGGTTTTGAGGAAAGACAATGACACATGTGACTTTCGACTAAGTGCGTCAGCAACCACATTAGCCTTACCTAGGTGATACTCAATGACACAGTCATAGTCTTTAATTAACTTCATCCATCGTCTCTGTCTCAAATTCAAATCCTTTTGCGAGGCTACGTAAGTGAGAGTCTTGTGATCTGTGAAAATTCGACACTTAGCTCCATATAAATAATGTCTTCAAATAATGAGTGCAAAAACCACTGCTACAAGCTCAAGATCATGAGTTAGATAGTTTCCTTCATGTGACTTTAACTGTTTAGATGCATACACAATGCCTCATTGATGTTGTATCAACACACAACCCAATCTTAATCTTGAAGCATCACAATACACTGCATATTCTCCACTTTTATCAGGTAAAGTTAAAACTGGAGCTTTTGTCAACTTCTCTTTGAGCTCCTGAAAACTTCTATCACAATCATCTGACCATATAAACTTTACCCCCTTTCTAGAGAATTCTTGGATGAAACGACGATAATAACTAGCTACACCTAAGAAACTTCTTATATCCGTCACATTGGTAGGTCTTTCCCAATTCAGGACCGCCTCTATTTTTGTGGATCTATGGTGACTCCCGCAGCTGATACAACATGACCTAAAAACCCAACATTATCAAGCCATACACTTACTGAATTTGGCATACAACTGAGCATTCTAAAGGATCTATAAGACTAAATGTAGGTGTTGTGCATGTTGCTCCTTATCTTTGGAATACACCAAAATATCGTCAATAAAAATAATCACAAATTGATCCCAAGTAGGGTCTAAATACTTGATTCATAAGGTCCATGAAAGCTACTGGTGCATTGGTCAATCCAAATGGCATTACACAAAACTCAAAATAACCATAACGTGACCTAAGCACCGTCTTAGGAATGTCTGGGTCTTGCATATGCTACTGATGATATCCTGACCTTAAGTCAATCTTTGAAAATTTAGCGAATCCTTTTAGTTGATCAAACAAATCATCAATGCGAGGCAATGGATATCTGTTCTTTATTGTGACCTGATTCAAATTCCTATAGTCAATACAAAGCCTAAGGGTATCATCCTTGTTCTTCACAAAAAATACCGGGGAACCCCAAGGTGATATACTAGGTCGTATGAAATCCTTATCAATTAGCTCCTGCAACTATGTTTTTAACTCTTGAAGTTCTGTTGGAGACATTTTGTATGGTGCTTGGGAGATTGGGGTCGTTCCTGGGAGTAACTCAATCATAAAATATATTCCCTCTTCGGGGGTAATCCTGACAAATCCTCAGGAAAAACATCACTATACTGACTTACTAATGGAATATCCTCAAGTTTAGCTTTTTCCACCCTAGTGTTCACTACATGTGCCAAATAAGCCTGACACCCTTTTGACAACATCTTTTTGGCTTTAACCGCTATTACTAAACATGATGAGAACACATTCCTTTGATCCTGAAAAGATACTTCTGGTGTACCTAAGCCTTTAAATATGACTTCCTTTTTAAAACAATCAACGTACTACTGCTCGGTAGGGCTCTAAGAAATTCATTCTCAAAATTGCATCAAACTCAGCGATATCAAGAAAGATCAGATCAACTCCTAAAACATGCCCCCAATACACTCTGGTCACTTTATATGTATCACATGAAGCTAAGGTTACTCTACATTCCCCAACAAGAGAAAACGATGCTCTAGTACTCAATGCAGCTAGTTTACTAGAGATAAATGAATGTGTAGCTCCTCCATTAAAATAAAAGTAGGTTGACCAATAATAGATAACGTACCCATTATGATTTTCGGAGAACCTCTACCCTCTTCAAGGGTTATAGCATGCAGTTTGGGCTGGGTCGTCGGTCATCCTCGTTGGCCTCCATCACGTTGCATACCACTTAGACCTGTAACGCTAGCCCATATGCCTTTAGTAAGGGTGTTCTCTATAACATGACTAACATTCTGTGTAGGAGCTAGGGTAGTAGTCCCCGAAACATACTATGGACACTGTTTCCTATAATGACTCGGTTGTCCACACTGAAAACATATAGCGACACCCGTTCGACTCTCTCCCAGATGATGTTTGTGACAATTTGAACATTCAAGATACTATCTTGGAAGTTGTGCCAGAGTACTAAAGGATCTGATGTTCCTACTAGTGCTCCCAGTCATGCTCTGACGCCTGCTCATTTGATACGACTTACTAGAACGTCCCTCAAATCTAGGAGCTCGAGAACCATAGCTAAATGTGCCGGGACGACCACTAAAAGATTATTTGACCTCCCATTTTGAAGTTCTCTTAGGAGAACCTTGACTAGGGCCACCATATTCTAAGGGTCGAGAGCAAGTAAGAATTCTACTCTCGCACTTGATAGCCATACAGACTAAGTAAACAAAGCTGGATGGCTTGGCTGATGCTGGCATGTCTTTAATTTCCTCAGACAAGCTCATTTCAAACCTGCGACACTTCTCCACCTCAGTAGCCACCAAAGACAGTGCATAACGAGACAAGCTCAAAAACCATTCCTCATACTGCTGTACTTTCATGCTCCCCATTTTGAGATCTTGAAACTCCCTATAGTTCTGATCTTGCATAGCTGAAGTGAAGTATCGACTAAGAAACAATTCTAAGAAATCACCCCAAGTAACTTCCTTAGGATCTCTCCGCATAGTTTCCCACCAGTCATACGCTCCTTTGTTCAGGAAGCCAACCGCTAGTGGTACTTTCTCATGTTCGGGGCAGTCCATTCTTGCAAACACTCTTTCCATGATCTTTAATCAACTGTGAAAATCTGTAGGGTCATCCACACATGTAAAGTATATGGCACCATGCTTCTGTGCATGAACTAGGATAACATGCTCACGGCTACCGTGAAGAGGAAGGGCATTTACAATACGCTCAAGACTATGCCACATACGATAATATGCTCCTTCTACAATCTTAGAAGCATGCTCACCTACATTCTTTACCTCAGGCGGAGGATTTTGTTGAGGTGCGCGTCCACGACCACGAGGCACAATACCTAAAGGAAGACAAAATCAGTGAACTCTAAAAACAAGATCGGAAGATTACCTTACATTGTTAGTGACACATAATGCTCGAAAGCGTACAATGGTTATCCGCCGCGGTCAGGCCATCGTAACTCTAAGTATCACCAAAGATATAAGATAGTCAACAAAATCTAACAACCTAAGGCTCTGATACCAAGTTGACAGAACCTGTCCTAGATAACCTGACGTTACCCGAGACAAGCCCCGTAGGACCCACATCAGGCTAGCTCACTCCGTAAATACAACGATGAACCTAACATGAGTTACCTGAAACTTAAACTTAGAGAAAAACTAACTTTAACACTACTTGAAAATAAACTCTCAAGATTAAGTACTTGACTATTAAACTTACAAAGACAGAAAAAGTGTACTGCAAAGTTTACAACTTAAATACATAATTTACAAAAACTCAATAATTAGAGCGTCTAGACAAACCAAAAGGAAATATATAACATAAGGTCATCAAATAACCTATTCAGAGCAAAATAGAAGCAATGGGTATACTAAGCCTCGCCAATTGGTTGGACACACCCTTCAGTTGTCTAATCTGTGATCTGGGTAACGTAAATCGAAAAGCACAGGAAATGCAGTTTTAAAACGTTAAAGTGAGTGGACAAAATAACAAAAATTGAATAACTGTAAATCTAAATATTTTGCATTTCCAACGATACTTGAATTTAAAAGCTAGCATGCGATATACTGAACATTGACTTCTACTCACATCTATAATGACGTCGAGGATTAGCAGGTGCTGGCTGCACTAATCATCGCCAAATAATGATAGTTGATAAATAATGTCTATATAACTACGGAGACGATGATTGGCAGGTGTTGGCTGAATGAACCATCTTTGGATCACTTAGTAGGTGCTGGCTGTACTAGATGATCTCTATTGACATGTGCTGGCTGAACCAGAGTCGCCACTAGGAGACCAGTCCAATTGACTATTACATGTATGCATACATATAATATTAATATAATTATAGTAACCCCCGAATAAAACGTCTTACTGAGATGATAACTTAAATTTGAAACTGAATGATATGGAAAAACTGAATGATGAAAATAAAAACTGATAATCGCATGCTTATAATATTTGAAAATAAAAGTCCACTCACAGACTTAAGTTTCTAGTCTAGCTGAATTCTCCGCCGCTTCTGATTCGGCGTGTTGTTCTAAAAAATTGAAGATTATTGAATAACTACTCATCTAAAATGATATTGAATAACTTGTTCACTCCACGAGTATTCCTGTCAAGAATAACACATTCTCAAATTGCGTGATTACTGAATTTCTAAAACTACTCATATGTCAAATAACCTTAATATACGTACTTTCAAAATCATCATACGTTTCTGAACAATTCAACGTTTAATTGACGCTCAACTTGATAACTCGCTAAACCGCAATAATGTTAACTACAATTAGATTAAATCTGTTAATGTACAACATATAGATTCACGAACCTCTTCAATACAATCCTTACATAAAAATGAACAAAATGATATAAAATTTTTGTCGAAAAACCCTTTACTGGAGCACCACCGTGAACCGCCAGCAGCCGCAGCCTAGCAACACCACCCTTATTTTCCGGTGACCCAAACCTGAAAACGCTCAAAATCTTGCGAGCAACATTTTATTACAAAGCCACAACATCCAATTCACAAGCTAAAACGTCCAATTTACCTTTGAACTCAAAATTCCCAAAAACTTCAAATTTTCAATTCGTGCACCTTCGGTGGAATTGAGAAGCATCTAAGGTATGGTTAGCTTCATGGTAACAAAGGCTACAAAGCTCAGTGGGTCTCCTTGACCGATTTGAGCTCGAAAACAAACACCCCCAAATTCTAAGGTTCTTGAATTTCTGATCGGGTTCGTCGATTTCCAGGCTAAATCGTTGAACAAGAGGTTCATGGGTGTATTGGAGATGATAGAGGAGAGCCAGCGGAAGATTTTGACTCCTTGTTTGCTTGATTTGGTGGCCGGCCGGTGGTAGACCTCCGACGACAATGAGAGAGGGATGAGAGAAACGGGAGAGGAAGAGAGAGAAAGTGAAATGGTAAGGGAAGGGAGAAAAAATTTCTCAAAATGGTAACTTGTGACTTTCCACAAACGAAAAGTTACTATTTATACTTATAGAGTTACCGAAATGTAACTTTTTGACAAACTTCCTCTAACCATCACTTCTTCGTCATAATTCTAATTTCAAAGTCCCACGAGTCCATGAACTCGTCTCCACAAGCTCAACGACTTTCATGAAGAAGATTTATCGAGCTGCTAAACCCAAAAGAAAATTGACTACAGGACCTTGACTAATTATCCGCGGTAAAAACTATTCACCACACTAGACTAAACTTTATTTGATTCGTAAAATTTCAAATTAGGTACGGGTTATCATAATTACATTAGACTGTTTACATAGGTTTGGCATTTGCAACAGATGGATACAATTGATCTATGAATGTGTTTCCTCTGTGTCTTTCTCAATTCTAATTAATGGTAATGATGAGGGATACTTCACCCCTTCTAGAGGTATTAGGCAAGGTGATCATTTGTCCCCATATCTGTTCATTTTATGTATAGATCCCTTCATCAGGCTACTCAACATGGAAACCCTCAGGCCAAAAAACCATGTTGGCTTACTTTCTTCCTATAATGGTTTTAGAATCTCTAATCTGTTTTTTTGCGGATGACTGTTTAATTTTTGGAAAAGCTTCTACCACTGTTGCTAAGAAAGTCTTGCGCATTATGAAAACTTTTTTAGACGTCTCAGGCCAAAATATAAATTTTTCTATGTCCTTCTTGTGCTTCTCTCCTAAGGTCTCTTCTAGACATAAAAAGGAAATTTGTGACATTCTGGGGATTGCAAACAAAGCAAGTATAGGTAAAATACCTAGGAATTAATAATGTAGCTTGGTGGAAAGATCCATTAAATTCAAAGGAACTCTTGGATAGAGTTGTTAAGAGAATGGCTGGTTGGAAAAAAGATTCTTTATCAAGAGTAGGTAGACTTACCTTGATCAAAATTTGTATATCTGGTCTAACCATGTTTTATCTTGTTTTAAATGCCCTGACAAGATCTATAAAGACATTGACAGAACTGCTAGAGATTTCTTCTGAGTTTCAAATAGCAAACTTAATCCAGTCTCTTGGAAAAATGTATGTACTCCAAAATCTTGTGGTGGGTTGGGAATTCGACCTACTGCCCATTTTAATAAGGTTGTTCTTGCTAAATTGGGTTGGAAACTAATTTCCCAAGCTGAGAATTGGTGGTCTCAAATTGTAGCGAAAAAAAAAAATACTTGAAAGGAAACAGTTTTTTTTTTCTGTGAACAAAAAACCAACTTCCTCAGAGGCTTGGAAATGAATTTTAGATAGTAGGAAAATTTTGATCATGAGAATGAGATGGATTGTTGGCAAGGGGGATAAAATTAAATTTTGGCTCTATAACTGGGTCTTTTCTTTCCCTCTGGCCAACCTATTGTGTAATAATCCTCATCAATCAATTAATTGGGAGGATAATGTTTATGATTATATTCTAGAAAACACTTGGAACAAATAGAAACTACTAGAAGTGCTTGATCAAGATATTGTAAACCATATTTGTGGAATTCCGATCCCTTTGTATGAACAAGATGGCTGTTATGCCCAAATGGTAGTTTTTCAAGTAAATCTACTTCCTTGATTCAAAGTGATGAGGAAATTAAAAAATGAGAAGACAAACTTGCTAAGAAAAATGTAGAAAACAAATATTTCACTAAAAGTGAAAGTTTTTCAGCTAGCTGATGATTCAAGAGAGAATTAAAACCAGGGACATATTACTTAAATTCGGGATTCTTAATGTCAATAGTTTCCCTTTATGTAATAATGATGAAGAGTCTGTTAACAATTTGTTTAACTCTTGTGATTATGCAAAAAAAGTCGGGAACTTAGCTGGTATAAATTTTTTGGACAACACAGAAAATTTTCTAAGGAAACTTTATGATTAATATATTAAGAAGCATTCTAACAGTGATACTTTTGAAAGAATTCTTATGACATGTTGGCAGATATGGAAGGCAGGAAACACTAAGGTGCTTGAGAACAAGGAGGCAAAACCCCAGGAAACTCTCATGGCGGCTGCTATCTGCCTAAACCAATACAAAAATCACAATGCAGTAAAGGAGAAGAAGATTGGAGCATGCTTTATCATTCGCTGGACTCCCCCATATGCTGGCCAATTTAAACTCAACTTTGATGGATCGGTGAAGGATGAAGGTTCTCGAAGTGCTGCTAGTGGCTTCATAATCTGAGATAATGAAGGCAATCCTTGGCTGTCGGGAGCTCATGGCTTTGGCAAAACAACAATCCCGGTTGCTGAAGCTTTTGCTCTTCGTGATAGTCTCACCTATGTCAAAAGGCTTGGCCTATCAGATATTGTGGTTGAAGGTGATTCCCTCCTCATCATTAACTGTATCAAAGGAATCACTTTCATTCCTTGGAGGCTGAAGACAATTATCCATGACATAATGACACTTGCTAGCTAGTTTGGCCGAATCTCTTTCAACCATGCGTACAAGGAAGCCAATTTTGTTACGGACAAGATAGCAGACAAAGGCTACAACCTACAAAACCTCCATGTATGGGATAGAAGTATTCCTAGTATAGCTAGAAATGTCCTCTTGTTTGACCAATGTGGGGAAGGGTTCTCTAGAGGCACCTTCCTGTAGTGTTTATTCCTTTTATTTTCTCATAAAAAATCATCTAGGAACAAAGAAACCATTGGAAAGCTAATCAAGAGTTTAGAAATTAAATTTTGACAATCGCTGAAAACTTCATCCAAGGTATAAGAATTGTAATTTTACTAATTTGAATTGAAACTATAGACAAATTAACAACTATTTTTATTGAAACATATGTATTCTTGAATCCAAGGTATAAGAATTGTAATTTTACTAATTTGAACTGAAACTATAGACAAACAACTATTTTTATTGAAACATATGTATTGTTGAAGGAGAAAATATATACGCAGAAGATATGATCTGAAACTATACTTTATTCATTAATATATGACCTTTAATACAATCTGTTACAATCAATATCCCTATAAATCAGGGACTGCGAGAATATCTACTTCTACTTTAATTAGGACAAGACCCATACCGAGATACCAGAAATATTATTTCCTTAAACACTCCCCCTTATGTCGCGATCCTCATGGATGATACATAACCTATTGCCTCACTAAAAACCTTGCCAAGAAAACAAAAATCTCATGGATAAAATAAAATCTTGGTCAAAGAGAAAAAGAGTACAACGCGTCAACTACATAAGTGACCACATGTGATGTAGACTCCCCCTGATGTCTACGAAATGAACTCCCATGATCAGTAACTCAATCTTGGAGTTCAGATAATTTTCGCATTCTAATTCGTCTCACATGCTTCATAAGTGTAGATTTTGGTAGAGACTTGGTAAAAAGTCTACAACATTATGCATCAAACCAATCTCGGTTCACATGAATATTCAATAATCGCTGCTATTATTGATTGTAGGAGTACTTCGGAAAAATGAGTTTAGTATGATCACTCTTAATGAAACTCAACTTCATTTGTTCAATGCAAACTGCATTATACTCAAAGATACAAGTTGGTGCTGTCATAGTAAATGGTAATCCATTAGACCCTTGAATATGGTTGTTGAGAGAATTGTACTCTACACTTTGTGCGCTAATAATTAGCTCATAAGTGTAAAGATTTATTCTCACCCGCAAGTGTACGGGGTCAAGTTATAGAATTTGATAGAAGTCGAGTGTCGAACCCATGATGATTAGCCACTTGAACTCCTTAGTTTGAATTACTTAAGCACTCAAATTAAAGATTAACTAGACACTAGAATGGCAATATAACTAAAATAAAATGCGGAGATGTACCTTGTAAGACTAAATCCTTTTGAGGCTTAGCATTGTAAAGGGTTGTTAAACTATGGTGAGTGATTAAACGAAGGTTGATTGATTGATGTATTAGTCTAATGCAAAACGATTAAAATAGCTACAAATTCAAGATAAAAGAACGGTTGGCTAGGGATGTCCCCGCTAACCATTTGATGCTCAAACAATGTCCAATTTTAGTTCATGAGTTGTTTAATCTGGTTTACATACTCAAATGTCTTTTGGATCATAAGAACAAATCTTTTCATTGTGCAAATCATGCCCACTTGGGTCACGCTTGGTTATGGGCCAAAAATCCTAAGCTTTTTGGGATTCTAAAAGGTTTCAGTCCATCCATGAAGCACAAAGTAAACCAAGATTAGGAACTAGACTTTTGGTGCTAGACTCTTAATGTATTTCTTGCGTAATGAGTTTGGTTGCAAACACATGTGAAGAATGGATAGATTTCCTTCCTAAGCCTCTATTGGAGTACCCGAAAATTGGTTCTAATGAATGCTCACAACTCGCCATTTTGGGTAACGAGTTGAAAGAATCAACAATAGCTATAAAGTCTCTCGGTTCATTGTAAGCTTAACCGAAAACTCTTAACTCACTTGGACCTCAAGAGTGTCTCGATTCATGCTCAAGCACAAGGAAATCAAATCCTAAGCTCAATCTTTTCAGTCTAAGCCTAAGTCATGTTATATGCTCATCTATTACCTAAATCAATGACTAGTTCCTTTAAGTGTCATTTCCTAGTACCTTTACGAAAATCCTAAGTTAGCCAAAGCTAAGACATGCATAGGTGAAACTAATCAATAAGCTCAAGCATAACAACATGTCACAATCACACCACATATACAACAAACTCATCCAATATCATAGAACACTCAAAACATACTCATAAACACAAATCAAACATCATTGTTTATATCAAATGGCAATGGTTTGACCCCTAGCCTCCCATATAAGGGCTACTCACTATACATAATGAAAATGGATTATAGATACATAAAGAAGAATCAATAGGTGTAAAAAATAACCGAAGTGTCTCTTAAGCCTTTAAGTTTTTCAAGTACTTCTTCACTTTTTGATCCCTTTTTTGCTTCTTGGTTCCACTAAGATGATGAACTCACCTTAGACTAGGGTGAAGATGGTAGAGATGAGAGTATGGTTGTGGTGATGGATTGAGTGTTTGAGGTGGAGGAGAGAGCTAGAAGGTTAGGGAATGGATGAGGGATATCTCTAGAGCAAAAACTAAGCAAAACATGAAAAATAAAATGTGTTGTAAGTGTGATGATGGGGGAGCTCAACCAAGGGGGGTATGGGAGAGAAAAATGGGATTTTTTTTTTAGCCCTTGGATGTGTTAGAATAGCCATGAAGTTTGACCTAAGGGCCACAACTTATGTTCCATTTTTCTTGGCTTCTAGCTAGAGTCTAAACCATGCATAATAGATCCAAAATTTAAATAGTGTAACACCCTAACCAAATCAGCTATGATTCCTATCTAGGTGGTTTGGGCCTTCTCTTGGGACTAGCTTGGAGTGTTTGGGCCATACTTGATAGTCTGGCCGGCCACGGATAAATTCGGCAATTTTCTGACAGCTTCCAATAACTTCGGGCAACCACTTTTTGTCATTTTTCTCAAAGTTGCTTTAAATGCTTTTGTGACTTCGAAAATTAATGTGTTCAGTTTCTCCAAAAAGTGATTAATTTTCATCTTTAAGAACGTTTCTATGCCAACTCCCAATTTCCTAGCATGAACAAGAAACGTTATAAGAACGATGCTTTATTCATAGAAGACAAACAATAAGCATGAAATTAGGAACATAATTAGAACAAAATTATGGACCTAACAATGGTGTATTACTGTCTCAAACCAAACACACATTTTAACCGCTTCATGCAAAACTATAATTTCAGAATGATTCGAGGAAGTAGCAACAAGGGTCTGATTTGTTGATCTCCAAGAAATCGCCGTGTTTCTCATGGTGAATATATAACTTATTTGGGAACGTCCTTTGTATGGGTCAAAGAGATACCTATCATCAGGAAAACAAACCAAGATATCACAAGGTGTCTCTGAGTAGAGGACTACACTGTATGAATGTAAAGTGCTCACAGCTAGAGAAGAACTCGACGGGTCGAAGCCTTCCATCGACGAGTCGAATGGTAGCTTCAGGTCAATTCAAGGGATTTCATTCGACCGGTTGAGAAATCTACTAGACAAGTCGATTTCTTTCTTCGGGTTCATCCAGGGTGTTACCATTGATGCGTAGAGAGATCCACTCGACGGGTTGAAAATCTCAGAACCTGCATACTACGTTTCAACAATCCTGTTTTTGGGAATTTCAAGCTTCTCTCTGCATTCTTTGTAGGAAAAGAATAGGCCCAAGTCAATGACTTCCTTGAAGTACTAGAAGGCATGCTATACTCCATTCTAATGACTTTGCATAGGTGCAGACTGAGAAAGCAATGTCTAGATGTGTGCACCAAGCTATATATAACCAAGCTCTAATCACACTAATATATGAAATCTCAGCTCCAAAAGTTCTTCACCATCATCATTTCAGATGAAATGGATCCTTTTGGTTTCCAGACTACAAAAAACCATTGGTATGCTAAGAGGGTGTGCTTTGTCCATTGCTTGATCTAGACATAAGAAGACTGATGAATAAGAATTCAACCAACTCGATGTTCCATGTCTAAACTAAGACAAAATTGAGTCCTAACAAGTTCTATATTTTCAAAAAACTTATTCATCTAATGAACACGCATGGGCATAACTTATAATTCTTGTATCCCTTCCCAATCAAGTAGTCACTTAGAGTGGTGAACACATGAGTACTTCGTGATTTAGAGTTGCTTGTATTGGGTAGAACTATACCAAACTGACACATATGCATATCTTTGAATCAAGATCCTCATAGAGAGATATAACCACATCTATAAGTTGCATACTCAGTATTTTGGATACTACCAAACTGATAAGGTAGCGGAAAGTAATGATGTCCATAACTAGAGAATTCATCTCCTTATAATCAATACTAGGGCGTTGAGAAAATCTTTGTGCCACAAGTCTAGCTTTATACCACATGACTTCATTCTTCTTATTACGCTTGCGAACAAAGACTCCTTTGTGTCTAACCGGCTTACCATTCAGTGGTCATAGAACTACGATACTGAAAACTTGTCATTTGTAAGAGAGTCTAGTTTAGCCTAGATTGCAACTTTCCATATTAGTCAATTTGCTCTATGTTGACAATCTGTAACCAAGCAATGTTCCACTTCATCGTCATCAATTCCTGATCGACAAAATAAGCAAATGCATTATCAACGAACCTGGAAGAACCATCCATAATACCGTTACCATTTGTTTAATTTGGTGAGATTTCTTTGTTTACTGACATCGTTATTGACTCTAAGGCGTCCTCCAGTGTTTGTCAATGTCGACTTCTTGACATAATTGCAGTCAGAAACAGTCTCATATAGTGATGATGAATGGTTGTGCCTTGATGGCTTGCCTTTTCACCAGCAACTCATCAGTGGATCATGACCGATGCTAAACCTCCACTATGAGTAGGAAAAACGCTACCTTGCTTGGGTGTTGCATTAACTTGCCATTTTTCAGAGACTTTCAACCTTGCAGTATTTGTAGCTTGTATAACCAATCTCCTCACTTTTTTGATATCAGTAAAGGAGTCATGCATCAAATCTACTACTTTCTGAAGATTAAGAATACATTGCACTTCAATCTCATAATGAGATGTGCATGGATCATGATGAGACATAGTGGGGGCATACCACGTCAATTTTTGACGTTTAACCAGAATGAAACCATTTCTATTTCCCCTAATGGCGGGAAGTATGTCTCATCAAAGTGACTTTATGCAAAACAAGAAATAAAGAGATATTCTGTCAAAGGTTCTAAATAGCGGAAAATCGTTGGAGAATCATACCCAAAATAAATGTCTAATGATCGTAGAAGACCTATTTTTGTACGCAGTGGAAGCGTAGTAGACACATGTAGTGCGCAACTAGGGATGTGTAGAAGTGAGATATCAGGCTCATATCTAGTTACTAACTGGTACCTCTACAACAAAAAATTGATTTTGCTACGCTTTTTTACGACGACATTCAGTTCTGTCGCAATTGATATTTATTCGCAACGACAATTTAGCCGTCGCTATTGTGGACACCTTTTTGCGACGGCGTTTACATGCCATCGCAAATATTTTAGCATTTTGCAACGGTATTGTACACCGTTGTAAAAAGGGTATGCAATTGCGACAGATCAGTTTGCCGTCGCAAGTTAATTATTTCCAAAAAAAATAGACTTAAACTCAATCTGCCATTATGTAAATAATTAATTTAAGACCAAATTTCGCATACGCATTCTCGTGAGGTTCATATTTATATTATCATGAAAAAAAAATAACAAAACAGGTCAATTTGTATAGTTCCCCCCCCCCCCCCCCCCCCCCTTAGGAGAATGAGAAAATTCCCTAAAAAGGTTATTTTAGTATTCTTTTTATAATATTTGACCTCAATTGACCGCACACTAAATGAATTCTAACAAGGTTCATTTTTTTGTACGATGCTATTTACTACAACGTATACGCGCACATGTGGGCTTTTTTCTCACTAGACTATTTTTGGTTTCTCATACTGCATAAATTCCTCATATGACTACTAGTGTTGTCTACAATATGTATTTGGCTATACGGAAATAGATATTTATAAAAGAAAATAAAAAAAAACAGTTTTTATTTTGTAATTTTGACCGTTAGATGAGATAATCAGACTAATCTAAGTACGCTGTAAAAATATTAGAACTTTTTGACTTGAATTCAATCTCGATCCATGCGTCCAATTGATGCGATCGACCATAAATTAATTGCCCTTAAGAATGAAACGCGATTTGTCGTTATGTCAAGAATAATTTGAAACGAAGTACCTCACATGCATTCTTGTGAGGTTCATATATATCTTATCATGTAAAAATTTTACTATAACCCAAACCCTTGATTTGTAGACCATAAACCCTACACTCTGAATTATAACCCTAAATCTTAAAAATTTATAAAAATAAAATGAAAAATACTTATGTATTGACATAGGGTTTACTTCTGTTGGCTAAAACAAATTCTCATTTCCTCCAAAACAAATCCTCAAATCCAAACTCCGTCCAAAACAAATGCTCACGGTTGAAACTCTCTCTCAAAAATTCTTCATCGACACTTCTTCCATCACCGATAATCCATCGCCGTCACTCCCTCAGCTTGGACACGAACTCAGCTTTGATTCGCTCATCCAAGTCTCGCCGTCTCTCCTTAGCTTCCGATTCTTGTCTCGTCTCCATCTCGCCATCTTCTTCAACTTTAAGACCCATCCAAATCCAAGGAAAACTAAAATTACGGCTATTGGTGCTTGCAACTCCGTCCGAGTCTAATTCTCATGGCTTGTCTTCTAGCTGCATCAATAGTGACCACTACTCTAGGTAAAACCTTATTCGTTTCATCTTTGGTCCTTAAAAACCTCTTTTAGAGTATTGGGTTTATGTTTTTTGAGTATAAAAGCTATGATTTTGTAAGTAATCTGTTGTGGGTTGTGATTTATCATCTATGATGAATAGTACCGAATAATGAATCTATCAGCATTGGTGATTTGGTGCTCATGTCCCCAAATTGAGTAATGGGTTTTAATTTGTAAACCCTAAATGATATAGCTGACCTCTGTTTTCAATTGTTTGAAGAAGAGAATGAAATTGTGTATTCTGTTTTCTTTCAATTTTGTGTGTAGGTGTTTGAGCCAGTGATTGGGAAGCCGGTTCGCTTGATTTTGTTTGTCTTCCTCAGTTTCTCACCTAAAGCCAATTTGCTTGATTTTGTGCTACTCAGTAGTGTTTCTTTTTCTTGTGATGTGGCTTTATTGTAGCTATGTTGTCAATTTAAATGTCATGACTTTATGAGTTTCTTAATTTGTTTGACCCACTTGTTCTCTTCTCTCTCTTCCCCAAATAAACCACAGATTGTAGTTTTTCTGCAGTTGCTTTTTTTGCTTTTCTTACATGGTACTTCCCCATTCATGGTACTACAGCTTAATTCTAATGAGCCTAACTTGAGTAGGAAAATGGATTCAAGGAGCTTAATTTTCCTATGGGTTAACTAAAGGGATTATGGTTGTTTCGTTCTTCTGAGTTCTAAGACTGAAGTTTCAGTGAAATTAGATCACATTGTTACAGGAAACTAGTAGTTGTTGAATTCTAGTATAAAGTGAAATGTGTGAAAACACTACTTCCATCAGGTGATCTATTGAAACTGATTTGTTTTGCATACAACAAATTTCAAACCAGATCAATCAAAAGGTAGATGGAAGTATCAAATCTTATCTTTGAATGTGATTGTCGTAATCTACAACAAACTTTGATCGGATATTCAATAGCTTAATAGTTGAGAGTAATGCCAATTTTCAACAAAGTGTCTAATTACCTTAGAAATGGGTGTTATGACCGGTTAGTCTGTGTGGCTTAATTTCTTAGTCTCTCTTTCTAGTGGTACTTGCAGAAGCAGCAGCAGAAGCAAGGACACTTTCCTTGAGCCAACATACTCTTCAAAATCAGGGCTAGCTATTTATGTATGAACTCCTGCTCTGTATCTCCTTGACTATTGTTGTTGTATATGCTAGCTTTTTTATATGCTTCTTCCTGTCTCTGTGTAGTCCTATCTTTTAGTTGCTATTATTGATTGCTGATTATTTTATTCTTGAATTTACTTTTGGTCTCGGTGACCGAAACTACTGCAATTAAGAGAATTAGTGTAAGTTTTGGTTTCTGTGCTTCTGTTCCCTGCTGATATGATGTTGATATGATTTAGGTTGGTAACATCTTCTTCGAATTTAAAGAAAAGCAAGCGAAGGAGAACGTCAATCGTTTGAGTCTTTGTGCAATATCTGAAAATGTCTTTTTTTGTTAATACAGGGCCAAGACCTCTACCAGTCAAAACAAGTGAGAGACAAACAAATTGCACGAATCCTTCGAAAGGTTTGTTTTGTTTTGTTTTTGTTTCTTATTTTGATGTGCTGGCTTATAATACGTAGCTTTCATAATCTAATGTGCCATCCTCAGCTTCAGAATTTTAATTATTGATCTAATGGTACATTCCTGTTGCTATAGGCTTGCTTCAGACACTATTGTTGATTAACAATCTGTCATATAACCTAATAATATTTAGAGGAAATTATTTAAAAATTCAAAAAGAGATAAGTTTTTCAAAAAAAATTAACTTATGACACTAAGGTAAAAAATATTCAACTTATGACACTTTTTTTCTTCAAAAATACCTAGCTGACATCAATTTCTCCCAAAAAGGCCAAATAAGTTATTAAATCCATTTTTTCTAACGATTTTGCCCTTCTTTCCTAATTTGAATTCCCTCCTTTTTTGTCGGGAAAGTAAATCTCTCTTTCTCTCTCTCTGTCTCAGAAATCGCCGCAAAAAAAAATTCTATTTGATCTCGACGTCATACGAAATTTCAAACGTTGTAATTTTCAAATCTCTGTCTATCTATCTTATTGATTCAGTATCTCATGTAACTCTATACAAAAATTGATGAATTCATATGTTCACTCTATTTTTCTATATGATAGACGATTTAATTTTTTTTTGCACGAATCTGTTTTCGTTCGTAGTTGTATTAATCGAACTATATGCAATGCGATATCGAAATCTACTCAGTTACGTTTGGATCTGATTTTGGTTTTAAAAAATAAGTTTTAGTATATGTTATAGTATCTGTCTGAGTATATGTCTTTGTATCTGTCTGAGTATCTGTCAACCTATTTGCCTGAGTATCTGTCAACGTATCTGTCAGAGTATCTGTAACTCTATTTATTATGTTAAAAGTATCAGACCTTACTGTCAGTTAACCAAAGCATTTGCATGCGTTTCTGCAACTCTTCTGTAGGTATGTTCAATGGCAACAACACATTCTCCAATCATTGTGAAATATATTCATGGTCGAGAAGGTGTGATGGATATTTTGAGTAATGATATCACATTTGCTGACATTATGGATATTGTCCGTCAACGATTCAAAACACTCAACAACTTTGTCTTGACGTACAAATACTGTATCCCACCAGAGGATGAACACATTTTCCTAAAAACTGACCGTGACATGTTTTTTATGATGGTTCTATCCAAAGACTCAATTCAAAATATATTGAGATCAGAATCACTGACCTGAATGAGGTAGAACATCCAAAAACAAATTTTGAGTATCAGTTTGAATATCTGCTGCAATATTATGTCCAGCTAAAACATGTATATGTTTTCCCTTCCCAGCAAACATCAGTTCCAAGCAATTGACGATCTGTAGCAATCATAATGAAAACTCAAGCCAGGATGTGTAGATGGATGGCTGCTTGGAAATATGTAATGTTGCAGACGTCGGTTTTGGATGCTTTTAAGAAGAGAGGACAAAAGATTACTTGACAAAACCATGGGCTAAACTTATACAAGAAAAATGCCAGAAATTCTTAGGTGGGGTGACTGAGTTCAGGCTGAAACTCAGAAAGTACTCAATCGAAAGTGGATTCAAGTGTAAATATGAGAAGAATGAGCCCACACGTGTAAGTGTACATTGTAGATACAAATGGCGCGATAAAGGCAACTGGTTGAAAACAAGACTATTCCGCGCGAATGGATCCTTTTACATCAGTGAAATAAACAATAATCATACATGCAAAGAAAAAGTCTGAAATCAGACCAGTGAGATGATGAGATCTTCTATTGTTAGGTATGATACGTTTTTCTAACATCATTGGCTAGCTACTTCACCAAAAAAAAATATGGTGTCTAAAGATATTATTTTCTATACTTGGAACTTATCATTTATTCAATACTCAGCTCAATCATTAAGAACAAACTGCGCGCTGACCTGAACAACGGAGCCAAGGCCTTATAGACAGAAATCAGAGAAATTTTTGGCCTGAAAGTTCCTTACAAGATGGTGTGGTATGGAAAGGAATTGGCAATGAACTCACTGCATGGAAACGAAGCAGAATCATACACAAACCTTCTCTGGTTTCGAGAAGAATTTTTGAAGACAAATCCTGGCTCCAAAGTTGTTGTAGATATTGATTCGAAAACACAAAGGTTTCCCCGCCTTTTTTTGTCATTTGGTGCCTGCATGCAGGGCTTCCAATACTCCAGACCCATGATTTTTGTTGATGCAAGTTTCCTCAAGAACGAATACAAAGGACAAATCATGGTGGCCTCGGCAAAAGATGTTGATCAAGGTAACGTAGACAAATGAAATGATATGACTATATGAGTATCTGTCTGAATAACTGTCTGGATATCTGTCTGTTTTTTCTTTTATAAACTACATATAAGTACTTTCTGTACAACTAGATAGGAACCTTAGCTTTTTGTTTCTTGTCAGGACTCTATCCAATTACATTTGCGATAGTCGATACTGAAAATGACAACAACTGGAGGTCGCTCTTGATGAACCTAAGAGATGAGATAGACAGACATAGCATAAATCAGGAAACTAATACTCGGAGAAAAATAACATTCATCTCCGATCGCCATAATGAAATTATGAGTTCTCTTCCAGAGATGTTCCCCAATGATGAGCACGGCTACTGTTTTCGGCACTTGGTTGCTAACCTCAAAGACAACTATAGAGGACACGCCATAGATAGAATTTCTAAACTCTTCATGCAATGTACATATGCCAAAAGTGAGAGGCAATATGAGTTCCTTCACTACAAGAAAAACTCACTTAGACGACGGAGAGTTTCCGTCGTCTAAGTGAGTTTTTCCTACTTAGACGACGGAATCTCCGTCGTCCAAGGTCCGTGCTTCAAGTGTTGTCGTCCAAGCACCTGGACGATGGAGAATTTAATCTCCGTCGTCCAAGTTCACTTGGACCGCGGACATTCTCCGTGGCCCAGGTGATCACTTGGACGACGGAGAACTTAATCTCCGTCGTCCAGGTGATCACCTGGGCCACGGAGATTGTAACATTCTCCGTGGCCCAGGTCATCACTTGGACGACGGAGAACTTAATCTCCGTCATCCAAGTGCCTATTTAATTTTTTTTTAAATTAAATTGTAATTAAATATTATTAATTTAATTTATTATTAATTTAATTTAAATAATGAAAAATGATAAAATTAATTAAATAAACTAAATTTTTAATATTACTTAATTATTAAATAATTAAAATTAATTTGTACATACACATCCAAAAAAAAGACCCATAAAAATGAAAATGTTGTTCGAAATGCGGAAAGAAACGAGATAATTAATAAACTACTGCTAGCTAATTAACACACTGGAGGAGCAGATGCACCGCCGCGTCCCCCGCCTCCAACCAGGTCGTCGTCGTCGCGGTATGGGTTCGGAGGAGGTTGACATACTTCTCGAGATTGTTGCATGAGGACGATGACTTGGGCTATTTGTGCTTGTTGCTCGTCAAGTCTTTGCCGCATGGATTGACTCTCCTCTCGTGCCAGTCGATTCTCCTCTCGTGCCATTCGAGCCTCTTGAATGGCTGCTTCGACGGCCGCAGCCTGAGTCCTTCTCCGCTGCCCCGAACCTCTCGTTGATGATGAGTCGGAGGTCGTCGAAAAATCTCGAACCACCTTAGGCCCGAAGTGCCTAACCTCCTTGCCAGCTCTACGACTGTAGACCTCATCCGCGATTGCAATTTGGCTCTCCATGAGTGTTAGCCAATTCTTCCTGCGCACGCTCTATCACCCTTACCTACAAAAGAATAATTAATTTATTATAATGAAATAATATTTAAATAATAATTACTATAATTAAAATCACATATATATATATCACTTACGCCGCATTGACTCGCTTCATTATCGAGCCCAGGCGTCACGTACGCGGTTATGCTTGCATCGAGATAAGGGTGTTTGGAGCCCTTATCCTTGTGCTCCTTGGCTATTTGAATGAGTTGTTTGGCCCCGGAAGTATGGTGTTTGTCTTTCTTCCCCCGGTTGGCTTTGTTGACACCGGAGAATTTCTGTTAGACAACATAATTAAATCATTAAAAAATTAATAAGTAACTAAAATTTAAATAATTCAATTATCTTAAGTGAAATAAAAAAAGTAAATTAACACCTTGAATTCGTCATCGGTAAAGTGGTTACACAACCACTGCCACTCATCTTCTCTCTCCCCACGCAGCTCTACGGGGGGAGGCACGGGACCGACAGTTTGGAAGTACTGATGGAGCCTGTACTTCCAATCTTTGTAGATGGAGTTGGCGGTTTGGTTGATATGCCTCAACATCGCCGGTGACGGATCCACCACAAATTGTTCCTATCAGAAATAAATAGAAAATTATAATCGTATATATTATGAAATTATAACTAATATTAACAATATTATATAATAACTAAAATTGGACGTATTACGTACCGAAAGTTCTTTGAAGACTTTCGCCTTCTCATCGTCCGGCACCTCCATCTAATTAGGGGAATTAATTCGAACCCGGCTACGAACGATTGACCCTATGCTATGCGCCGAGAGACTTGCTAGCTTAGCTGTGGGAGGGCCACCGGTGAATTCATCGTAGGGCAAGTCGATCTTTTTCCCGGTCGCCTTGCAAATTTTCTCCGCTTTGCCCCCTTTAACGAGACCCCGAGTCCTTTTCGGTTCCGGGTCAGTGGGGGCCCTCCTTTGCTTACGGCGGGCGCTGTACATGATAGATTCATCGGTCGAGGACGCCTGAGTACTTGCCGTTGAACCTGTACCGGGCGTCGGAGTTGAAAAGGGGTCGACGTCATCACCGCTGGAGATAAATGGGGCAGAGGGAATTTCCCCAAGAGGCGCCGCCTCCGAACCAGATGAAGGGTCCGGATTGAGGGCGTCGTTGCCCTCCTGTTGAACTCAACCGACTTGGTCTGCCAAGCAGCGGAGCATGGCATCTTCTGCCTCCTGTTGGGCTTTCTTCTTGCCGGATGGAGCCATTTAAACCTAGGAGTACGTTGTTAAAATACCTACTTACCATAATAATTACAAGTGCAAAATTTACGCTAATTAAGTACGGTTAAGATTTAAATAGAGTACACTAGCTTGGCTTTTTCAGTCGTTCAATGGACGTGCGACCCGCACAATAAAGTGTAAATTTTCAATTAATCAGCCTTGGTTAAATCGAAAAACATGGCCAGTTAGGGATAAAGATAACGCGAGAGGCAAGACTAATTTCGACAAAACACCTATTCGTGTCGTCTTTCTTAGATCCAAAACCTGTCACCAGTCATAACCCGTTTCTAGACACCATGTCCGACATTCGGCCAATTTTTCGAAAATTTACACTCCCTCAAGTCCTTTGCAAACTCCGCCCTCAACCTCGTGTCCATAACTTCACTTAAGTTATGGTGTGCGGTAATGAAATCCACACATCACGAGGGGTTAAGGAGATAAGCTAGGAAAAGATGCGTCATCTATTCCAAAGAGTGCGACTTAATAAACCAAGCCTATGTACTAAATTTAAATCGAAGACGTACTACCGTGCAATTTACTAGAAAATACACGTAATTATCAATTAATTAAAACAATAAATAATGACAATAATGAATTATTATTTACCATGCATTTAATAATAATTATTCATTTACCAATATAATTAATTATTATTAACAATAATTATTATTACTATTATTTAATTACAATAATTAATATTTATCAAATATATATTATAATAACTAAATAATTAAATAATAACAACTAAATGATTATTATAATAATTATAATAACTAAATGATTACTAAATATTAATAATTACCACTAAATATTTATTATAATTACAACTATTAATTATTTAAAACTAATTATTTAATTATATTTATAAATTAATTAATTAAATAAAAATAATGTTAAAAAAGTAAAAAATAGAATTATTACCTCGCCGGAATGTCGCCGGAATATCGGGAGAGTAGAGTCGTCGGAGAGGGGGAACCACGCCGGAATATGAGTCGCCGGAGCGTCACCGGAGGAGGAAGGCCGGAGGAGAGGAGAGGAGAGGAGAGGAGAGGAGAGGAGAGGAGGAGAGGAGAGGAGATGGAATGAGAAAAGGGGGGGGGGTGCTGTTCTATTTATAGGCTTTCACTTAGACGACGGAGCACTAATTTCCGTCGTCTAAGTGACGGTTTTAAAAAATTTCAAGCGGCGCCAATTTATCGGCGGGACATTTGAAACCGCTATAATTTTGGATTTAGACGACGGAGAATTGATTCTCCGTCGTCTAAGTGAAAATTCAAGCGGTCCCGAAAACTGAAGCGGTAAAACGAACCGCCATGATTTTCGACTTGGACGATGGAGAATGACCATCTCCGTCGTCCAAGTGAAATTTACATGGAAAAAAAATAAAAAAATTAATTCGAACCGCCATGGTAATTTGAACCTGGACGACGGAGAATGGCCATCTCTGTCGTCCAGGTTCAAATTACGTAAAAAAAAATTTAAAAAATAATTCGCTAGGAATTTAGCGATCTGTCATTCGAGTGAAATAGTCGTACAATATCAATGAACGCATCGTATATATGAACAGTTAAATTTGAACCGACGAATAATTTTACGTCTTGAAAGTTGTTAAGTATCGACTAATCTTTACGACTTAAGTGTTCATGAGTAGAGGCTCATTTGCAGCAGAGTATTAACGGAATTGAATTTTGACAAAACAACCGTTGGATATGTTCGTCGTAACATAATATATAATTGTCTTTAAAGGACCAGAAAATAATAAGTTCGGGAAGGGTTTCATCGGCACAGTCAACCGTAAAACCGAGAATTTCACAAACCGGAAACGTGGATACAAGACAATTCGCAACTCCGATTTTCGAACTGTCGAAGCTCACACACCAAGAATTGTTTACTCTAAAGTCTAGACGAAAAGAATATGCATTGGAAGAAGGTCTAGATGGTCGTTGTCTTAGAAAAAAATTACGAAATCTTCACTGGACGACGGAGAAGCTCATCTCCGTCATCTAGGTGTATAGACCCTGAATTCAGGGGTTAGGGGGCCATACTGTTTAGGGTTTAGGGTTTGTGAACTTGGACGACGGAGATGAGTGTCTCCGTCGTCCTAGTTAGTACTTGGACGACAGAGAATGACCATATCCGTCGTCCAGGTGTAAAAACCCTGAATTCAGGGGTTAGGGCCTTAGGGTTTAGGGTTTAGGTCGTCCAGGGTCATTTGTGTGTCCGTTCAATTATTTTGAATAAAAAAAAATTAAAAAAATGATCGATCGATCCGATTTGGTAGATTTAGGGTCGAGGATTTAGGGAGATAGCTCAAGGTACGTATTTATGTATGAACTTTCTTTCTCGCATGATATCTAGATTTAATGCCGTAATTAAAAGAACATATATATATATATACTACGTACATTTTTGCTCACAATAATATACTATCACATGTTGATCAACGTATATAATCAATTAATCATAGAATAATATATATAATATAATTTCTGAAACATTTATTTCATTAATCTCTCGCAATATATAATTATATATATGGACGCGTGTAATTAATTAATTAAGTACAAAAATATTAAGATCTACGTACATATATACATTCTCATCGATCCTTATAATATTTATATTAATTATTGATCGATGATGCATCATATATTACAATAATTACATAAATTAATTACCAATTAATTTTTCTCGTCTTAGTTAAGTAGTCATCATCATAATCGTCATCATCCTCGTCCCCGGTATCCGATTGCTCATCCTCCTCATCATACTCAACATTGTCCGACGAATAACCTGAGTCCTCGTCCGCGTCCTCATCCTGCTCGTCTTCTTCATCTTCTTCATTAATGGCATCGATAATCTCATCTTCAGTTAGATCTGTACAACCATCAGGCATGGGTAACTGTTCACTATCTTGAACCAGGTCCATTATACCGGAGCGGATGACAGAAATATTAGGCTCTTGATAGGCAGGAATGTCTCTTTCTGGTTCAGCAGCATCTTCAGTCGTCGCCGGTGTCCCTTCAATTGTCTCTGTATTCCATATTCCTCGATGAGAGATATGGTTCACTATTTTCCACCCTTCACCGGCTTTCGGATCATCGAGATAGAACACCTGCCGAACTAAGGTGGCGAGAGCGAAAGGCTCATCCTCATACCAGCTTGATTTTGTATCGACTGATAATAGTCCCAGGTCTTCCTTTGTACGCTTGAACCATCTGCACTTGAATAGAAAAACGTTGACATCATTCCCGTAACATAGCTGAACCACATATACAATAGCCCCGTAATATAGATCATTGTCTTTCCCAACCGCTACCCCACTGTTTTGTGTTCTTCTTCCTTCGTCTCGGGCCAATGAATGGGACTTTACACCGTTCACAAAACATCCGGGATAAATATAGTGTTTAATCGGCTTCCCTGCTAGCAAGTGCTTTGGCCATGACCACCACCCCCCGTGGTTTTCAGATTTTTGCAGATCAATCATCTGCGAAAAAGGACAAATTAATATAAGGGTTTACTTTCTACAAACATGATCGATATGTATATAAATTACAAATTAAATACCGAGACGTACGTACGTACCCATTGGAAGAAATAATCGGGAAACTTCTTCTTAACCATTTTCTCAATCCACGCCGAACTCTTGTTTTGATTTAACGCCTGAAGCCTTTCCCTGTATGACATTATTTACGGCTCAACTTCGTCACAGTCTCGCAACACTACCCAATGTGCCTCAATAAGTTCTTCCCGTGTTAACGATTCCTTTAATACTCCTCTAAACGGTTGGACGACATTGGTGACGACAGAAAGATTGATGCGGGCACTGGGATCGGAGGCAGTGGGAGGTGGTGGATCTTTGAGGTACCTGTTGCAGTAAGTAACACACTCATGCATTAGGTATGTCTCTGCTATAGAGCCATCCGGGGCCGACCTGTTTTTGACGAATGACTTATACTGTCCAAGCTGTCTACAAAATCAAACATACAATAAGAATAAGTACATATAGCTAGCTAGTAATCTCCAGTGGAACAAATTATGAATCGAAAAACCTGTATAATTAATTAGTTGTACGTACCTTTCTTGATGATACATCCAAGTGTACTGGACCGGACTAGAAATGAGCACCTGCTCGGGCAGGTGGATCATTAGGTGAATCATGATGTCAAAGAAAGCAGGGGGAAAAATCCTCTCTAGTTTGCAAATGATGTGCACAATTTGTTGTTGCAATTCCACCACATCTAACTTCTTTAATTCTCTGGCGCATAACCTCTGCCACCACCTGCACAATGCCACTATTGGTTCTACGATGTCACGAGGCAAGTATGGTCGAATTACCACTGGAATCAGACGTTGCAGCATAACGTGATAGTCATGTGTCTTTAGACTAACAAACTTGTGTTGCACCTCGTCCACTGCTCCAGTTATAGTAGCTGCATACGTAGCCGGATAACGAACGCCCTTAAACCAGTGAAATACAGAACGTCTAAGTGTCGGCTTCACTGTGTAAGGTGCAGCTGGCATCTTGTTGTACACTCATTTCCTATCCCTCCTCAACCACAAGGGACGACGTAGATTCATTGATTCCAGATCTTTGCGCGCTTTGCGCGCTTTGGGAGTATCTTTAGTCTTGAACTTAATACCTAGAATTGTTCCCACCACGCTGTCGCACACATTCTTTTCTATGTGCATCGCGTCCAAGTTTTTCCTCAGCTTCAACTTCGACCAGTAAGGGAGTTCAAAGAATATACTCTTGTGATCCCAATAGCTCAGATCATGTGGAGGAATTGGATTGCATTTCTTTATATCCCCGTCATTGGTCAACACACCAAAGTCGAAATAGCTCAACCTCTCTAAAATCTCTTCGCCCGACTAACTACGGGGTTTAGGATTGTTCTCTACCGTCCCGTCGAAATGAGCTTCATCCTGTCACCAGGGGTGGTCATGAGAAAGCCATCTACGGTGACCCAAGTAACACACCTTCCCCGCGTGCCAACTAGAGTTCACGTCGTCCAAACATATAGGACATCCATTATATCCTTTTGTCCTGCAGGCTGCCAACAACCCATACGCTGGAAAATCGCTGATCGTCCACATTACGGCAGCCCTAATCGTGAACATCGTGTCAGTGAATTTGTCATAAGTTGGGACTCCATTTTCCCACAACAGTTTCAGCTCGTCGATCAAAGGTCTGAGGTAGACATCTAAGCACTTCCCTGGAGATTTAGGACCTGGAATTAGTACAGTAAGAAAATTAAATTCCTTGTTCATGCACATCCACGGAGGCAAGTTGTACAACATCAGAATAACTGGCCAAATGCGGACGGCGGAGCTATTACTTCCCCAAGGATTGAATCCGTCTGTAGATAGGCCGAGTCTAACATTTCTAACCTCTGCAGCAAAGTCTCCAAATTCTTTGTCGAAATGTTTGAAACCCTCCCCATCCGCGGCGTGTCGCAGGACATCGTCATCTATTCGCTTTTCTGCATACCATCACATCGCCTCTGCTGTGTGTAGAGACATGTACAGGAGCTGCAATCTGGGAATCAAGGGAAAATATCGAACAACTTTCACAGGAATTCTATTTTTCGAACTCTTCCTATTCACCTGGAATCTGCACTGGCCATATACGGGACAATAGTCCAAATTTTTATACTCTTTGTAAAATAGCACACAATCATTCGGACATGCGTCAATTATCCTGTATTTTAGGCCGAGGCTGCTCAAGATATTTCTAACCTTATAATGAGATTTAGGAAGATTGTGATCATCAGGAAGCAACTTACATATTTGCTCCTGAATTTCGTCAAAAGCACTCACTGACATTTTGTGCTTCACTTTTATCTTCATTTGCTCCATCACATATTGCAACACATTCTCTCGACATTCAGGGAACACCGGGGTCTGCGCTTCAAGTAGCATCCGGTTGTACTTATCCATCTCACTGGTGTCAGTGGCCAAGCTAGCTGCGGGGAATGTGTCATCATGCTCATTAGTGGTACTGTAACCTCCGTCTTGGTGTTGGTGTCCACCATGACTACATCCCGGAAACGCATCATAGACCAAATCTGCAGTTGGGTTGCAAGCTGGGGGTCCGGCACCACTGCCGCTGGATGAGGCACCATGGTAACTGTACCCTGAGCTGAAGTCTGCTGCGCTGAACTCTACTGCTTCACCATGCTCGCTCTATCTTGTGTAACTCTACATCATACCATTTTCGTACAGGTGTTGCACCATAACATTAACCTCCAAATACTGACAATTAAGACATTTCTGGCACGGATACCTGAAACGCTTGTTTCCCTGACCATGTTCTATCGCAAAATTCACAAATTCGCTAATTCCATCCATATACCGGACATCACATCTATTCTTCAACTTCATCCAACTCTTGTCCATACTGCTACAAAATATTGTAATTAATTAATTATTACATATATATATATTAGTCAATTAATTTACGCTTAATTATACGTACTCGGTCTACATCGATCCATCAATTACGTACGTAATTTAATCTGTATATATAGCTAACATCCATGCATGTATGTACGTTTTCACTAAATATATATATATATATTAAGCAAATTTTAACTACGTACGTACATGCTGGCCTTCTCGATATCAGTTAATTAAGCTAGCTAGCTAGTCAGCGGAGATCCCTGATCCTTCTCCTTCTCTTTCTCCTTCTCCTTCTCATTCAATTCTTCTTCGATCTTTAAAATTTCCCGCGGGACAGAGGATCGGATGGAATGAAGAGAGTTTGGCATCGGGCTTATATAATGGTTCACTTAGACGACGGAGGTGTCGGTACGTCGTCTAAGTGGAAGTTACTCGGACCACGACGTGTCGGTCCGTTGTCCAGGTGATGACCTGGACGACGGAGATGGTATTCTCCGTCGTCCAGGTGATGACCTGGACAACGGAGAAGACTCCGAGGTCCAGGTGGTCACCTGGACGACGGAGATGGTATTCTCCGTCGTCTAGGTGTACACCTGGAGGACGGAGATGTTATTCTCCGTCCTCCATGTGTACACCTAGACGACGGAGAATACCATCTCCGTAGTCCAAGTGTCACTTGGACCACGGAACAATTACATTTCCGTGGTCTAAGTGATGTTTTCTTGTAGTGCTTTTTAACTAGCTTAAGCTAGAAGGAGGATATGCAGAGATAATGGAATTCTTCAAGGATCTCCCAAAAGAAAAATGGTATGCTGCATTCTCCGGAAGAGATAGGTATGGCAAAATAACAAACAACATCTCAGAGTGCTTCAACAACTGGATAATACATCTCTGTGCACTGCCTGTCTTCTACCTTGCAGAAGAAATCAAGTCATCCATTACAACCTGATTAATTCAAAGGGTTATTTCCAAGATATCTGTAAAAATGCACTGTTTCTGAAAAAGAATATCATGGGTATCTGTTTGAGTAGCTGAATGAGTATCTGTTTCGGTATTTATTTTTTTGGTTACATTACAACCATTTACAAAAACCGGGTTCATTATGTTATTTATAGGATAATTCTAAGGGTTATTTCCATTACAACCTGATTAATTCTAAAGGGTTATTTCCAGGATATCTATAAAAATGCAGTGTTTTTGAAAAAAATATCATGGGTATATGTCTGAATAGCTGTTTGGGTATCTGTTTTTTTTGTTACATTACAACCATTTACAAAAACTGATTCATTCTGTTATTTCTAGGATAATGCACTATTTAATTCCTTCTTTTTTTCTTTTCTTTTCTGTTACTACTCTCACAGGAGAAAGGTGATGGAAATGATGGCAAGCAAAAGACAAGAATCAGAACAATGGTACACTGTAATGGGATCCATAATGGAAGGAAAGCTCAATGAAACACTTAAAATGGGAAGACATTGGAGAGTGATGCACTCAAATGGTTTTGTCTATGAAGTTCAAGCTGACAAATATAGCAGTGTAGTTATTATGGAGACATGGACCTGCTCATGTGGACAGTGGCTGTTGCTGAGGTTTCCCTGTGCCCATGCCCTTGTTGTCATTCAAGATAAAGGACTGAATATTTACGATTACGTGGACAAATTGTACAAAGTTCAGTATTACAAGCAAGCCTACTTATTCACACTCAATCCAATGTCAAACATTGAGAAATCCATTTAAGACATGTCACAAAACAGACCGGACGTCAAGCCTCCACTAACAAAGAAACAACCAGGAAGACCAAAAAAGAAGAGAATCAAGAATAAGAGCGAAAAAGAAATAATGCTGACAAAATGCTTAAGATGTCACCACACTGGTCACAACAAGAGAACCTGCAACAACCCCATCGATTGAAAACATAAATGTCTATGTGGTTTATTGAAATGTTATCAGAATAATTTTCTAAAAGTCTGAATATTTGTCTGGATATCTGTCAAGTGTCTGCATAAGTATCTGTCTGGATATCTGTGTAAGAATTTCAGATCTGCAATTTGTTACTTGCAAAATACAAACACAAAATTGAGGTTGTTTTTCGGGTCTCTTGATTTTTTGTTGTTGTTTTGTTTCATACTGCATGGTAAAAGAAAGGAAAAAAAGAGATTTTAAGATTTTATTCCATAAGTTACTGCAAAGATTCAATAAAATTCAAAGATAGCTATCTGAGTATCTGTCTGAGTATTTGACTGTGTATCTGTCTCCCTAGATGTTTAAGAATCTGTTTGGACTTGGATTATGATTCAATCATTTCATACACACATTCATTCATCCATGATCATTGCAAACAAAAACATAAAATGAAGAACAAAAGATAAAAAAACATAAACTTCATTAATTAAATAGGATATTGATTCAATTACAAACATTAAAACACACAACAACTAATAACAAAATGAGAACAAAATATTATGCTTCACATCTTGGCCTTCTTCCTGCTTCTCCCTGCAAAACCTGGTGGAAGACGAGATGCAATGCCAATAAGAAAATCAAGCATCTGGTCATGTACATCAAGGACCAAGTCCATATCTTCCTTCATCGTCTCTACTCGACGCTTCATACGATCCATTTTCTTCACAAAATGTTGAAGAGGGACATCAGAAACAACACCTACAGAAGATCGAGTAGCACGAGGAGGAGGAGGGTTCGATACAGAGTCTTTAGATGAGGAGGAGGAGGAGGATGAGGATTTAGACTTTGATGGATCAAAATATTCATCGGTTGAATGGCCAGAAGTGTCTGAGTTGTGTGGGTTCTTCTTCCTTGGCGCTATAACTTTTTTTGATGATAAAAACTTAGAGAGAAGAAGAAGAACTCAAGCAGAAGGAGTTGATAATGAAACACAAACATGTTATGGAGAATGTGGGAAGCCAATACTATTTATAGAGAACAAACCAAAATTTCTTTTATGGTTGAAGCAGTTTATTCCCGTGTCTTTTCAGTTTTCTTTCTCTTTTTATGACAAGACGCTTCATATCTCTCTCTCTCCCTTCTCTTTTTACGACAAAACTATTCCTCTTTCGTTGTTTCTTCCAACAAGCTTGCATAACGGCATTGAAAAACAGTAAGGGACATTAATATGCAACCCTTCATCTAAAAAAAAAGAGACCCAACGATTCCATCAACACAATCTTTCACTCTCTATAAATAAAAGATGCATTGAACATAACTAATTCACAAAACAAAACATTTATATTCACTCCTCATTTCCTTATGTTCAAAAGATAAAATGGCCAACACCTCAAAGAACTCTTTTGAAGAGATGATCGAAGAAATGGTCTAGGAAGGCAAGGAAGCCACACGCTGCCGCTATAACACTCAAGAAGAAACTTCTCCACCTTCAAATATGCTGAAACAGTTATCCAATAGGATAACTAACCGTGAGGATGGCCTCAAGGATTTAAAAGAAAAGCAGAAACTCACCAAGGAGAATGATGAGACAATCCTTCAATTTCTTCATCAAATCTTCGAGATGCTGCCTCCCTCACTATCAGGATTTGATAGAGCAAGCAGCAGTAAGAAGAGGAAGCTTTGAAGATGACTCATTGCAGATTACTATGTATTCCTATAATTTCTACGATTGTATTTTTTTCCATATTATCAATGCATCTATTTTAATTTAGGGAATGAATAGTGTTGTTTAAAGAATGAGTCCATATTGTTTTGTCATTTTCAAAGCCTATTTGCTCAAGTATCTGTGAGAGTATCTGCTCTTGTACCTATCATTCAAAATGAACACACGACATAAAATGACGTGTCATTTTATGAACAACAATGGGTATCTGTCTAATTCGCTGCCTAAGTAGCTGTCTAAGTATCTATCTTTACGGTTGGTTTATGACTGATGGATTTCAATACCAAGTATATAAACAGATTTAAGTAGGTTTTGTATTGTAAAATGGATCAAATAGTGAAAATCAAACACTTTAGTTCATAGGCTTAAGATATTAGTTCTCTAATTCAAACATTCAAGAGAAACACTCATGCATATACGCAAAAAGGGATCAACATTCCATTAAACAAAGGTCATTACAAAAATGGATCAACATTCAGACAGATACCCAAATAGATATTCAAGCAAATACTCATGCATATACGTAAAAAGGGATCAACATTCCATTAAACAAAGGTCATTACAAAAAGTTCTTTCCATTGACTTCCAACTAAAACATCCATTACAAACAACATAAAAACTGGATGTTTTCTAGTAAGCAAAATGGATCCAAAATCTCTAAACACCGAAACCTAACTAAAAATCCTAACATGCAAACTCAATAGCTAAAACCCAACAGATATTCAAGAATACAATACAAGAGCAACACAAAAATATTATTACGTAGACAGATACTCAAGCAGATACACACGCAGATACTCAGACAGCACAAACATAAGATTCATTTTATAGAGATTCTAAGAAGACGGTCCTCGGGAATACGACACATGCGTTCTAATCAAAATGAACAGACGCGACTTGTCATTTCTGAAAAACAATCGGTATCTGCCTAATTCGTTGCCCGAGTAGCTGTCTAAGTATCTGTCTTTAAAGTTGGTTTATGAACTACTACGTTTCAATACCAAGTATACATACACAAAGATTTGAGTTGGTTATGTATTGTAAATTGGATCAGAGTGTGCAAAAAAAAACATTTCTTTTCAAAAGGCTTTATAAGTTGATTCTCTCATTCAATAAAACTCAAGAACAACACGGATAGTATTATGCTACCAAGTACTTAAGCAGATACACAAACAGATACTCAAAAGAGAAAGTCATATAATTACATAATGATCACTACAACAAAAAATAGACTTGTTCATGAGCTCATTCATTCCTTGTGACATACACTACTACTTACACAGAATAAACTAAATATGGATTACTTATTTATTGTTATACATAAACTGATGGAACCATTCAACCTCCAAAAGAACTACACATAAGCTATATTGGCCACAACGTTTGCACTCCTTCACTAAAATTAAAATGAAAACATCTGGATGTGTCAGATGTTGCATTATGGAATCATAAGGAATTGGATCAATGTCCAACCCATTCACTCGTACACACCTTGCCCATGATTCTATTTCATTTTTATAGTATGGCAGAATCAAAGAGGCCATGATTGATGATAACCAATGTTTCATTAAGGAGAATAGACAACTGTACTTTAGATCTTTGGGGCTGCCCATAATCATCAACATGTATGACATGTATAATAGAAGTGTAATGTCAGAGGATTTTGTTGATCGTTATAGCTCCATCAAACAATATACACGCTTGAGGTATGCTTCCCTGTCGAAACAAATTATGCATTACGTTTCGATACAGCGTTTCCGATGTTCTAAACTGCCATGATAGATTCAAGAACAATACCTCTGTGTCAAACTCCCAATCTGTTGTATCCAAAACCCATATATTTGTAGCAGGAACATATCTGTTCCAGGTAGGGGCTTAAATGGATGCATCTACAGCTGATAATAGATACCTGGTACGAGCCAAATCCCTGAATTTCCTGCAAATTGACATCAAAACATAAATTACGGCATGACATTGCACACCAAATGGCTTAGAGCGGACGACAAGAATCATTATATATTGCCAAATCACATTGGGCAGTTCCTTCCATGGGTCCTCCATAATTTTGGTATTCTTATGGGGAAGAATAGGGGACGATGACTTTCCATTTGGGGAACAAGATGAGGTTGAAGGGCCAGAGCGGTTATGCCTTGATGATCTTCGAGGATTACGATCCATTGAATGATTTTTTCGTTGTGAGGATTTTCTGGGAGATAAGATTGGGGTTTGGTTTAGGATTAGGGTTTTCAAAAAAAAAGTGTTTAAAGAAAATGACGGGGCTTGGGGAGATACTTTCCTATTTATAGAGAGACTAAGAAGAAGGTCGGTCATCAAGAATACAACACGTGCGGGAACCACACGTGCGTTCTGATCATATTTTATAATGATAGAAACTTCTCCACCTCCAAATATGCTGTAATAGTTATCCAATAGGATGGCTAACCTTGAGAATGGCATCAAGGATCTCAAGAAAAAGTAGAAACTCATCAAGGAGAATGATGTGGCAATCCTTCAACTTCTTCGTCAGATGCTGCCTCCCCCACACCACCAGAAAATGAAGCTTTGAAGATGAAGAATTGTAGTTTATTATGTACTTTTTATAATTTCTACTATTATATTTCCATATTATCAATGAATCGGTTTTAATTTAGAGAATGAATGGTGTTGTTTAAAGGAGAGAATGAATCTATATTATTCTGTCATTTTCAAAACCTATCTGCTCAAGTATCTATGAGAGTATTTGCTCAGGTATCTGTGAGAGTATCTGTTCTTGTACCTATCATTCAAAATGAACAGGCGCGACAGAAAACGACATGTCGTTTTATGAACAAAAATGGGTATCTGTCTAATTTACTGCCTAAGTAGTTGTCTAAGTATCTGTCTTGAAAAACATGAGTGTCATCTAAGTATCTGTCTTAAAAAGCATACATCATGAGTTCATTGAAGGGATAATCAACTCCATTGGATCAATCCAATCAAACAAATGAAAAGCATGGCCATCAATAATAAAAAATGATTATAAAAAGAAAGTTTTAGCACTCCAAACCAGAACAACACTTGAAACCATATTTGATGGTGACCTCCCAAGAATACATAACTTAACACCTAAAAATACAAGCTGAGACAAACATAATCAACATAACACCCAAAACAGTTAGGGTAACCAATCTTCCAACTTCTTTTCCAATTTCTTAATCCTTTTAGTCACCATATCAATCTTCTTTGTGGCCTCGTCAATCCTCTGGAGAGCAACTTCCATCATCACTAGCAATTTGATATTTAAAAGGCGATTTCCCTCAATTTGTTTCCTCCCCCCTATAATTTGGTCATCAATTGAGTATTTCAATGATTCGGCGTTGATACGCTGAGACAGAGTAGCAGCCAAGGATGAAGCTCCTCTCTTGATCCCGGAGGATCTGCCAGTAGCGAGAGCCATGATTTTTTGGAGAGGAGTTGTTTTAGGGTTTTTATAGTCTTAAACATGTGCGTAGCTGCCAAAATAGATGGTTTTTATAGAGTTGTTTAAGGATAAGACATGTACATAAACACATGTGCGTTCTGATCATTGTAAAATTAGTACAGAAAACTACATGTCATTTTATGAACAATAATGGGTATCTGTCTAATTTGCTGCCTAAGTGGCTGTCTAAGTTCTGTTTTTAAGCCCTTTGGTTTATGACTGCTGGGTTTCAATCAAGTATACAAACAGATTTGAGTGGGTTTTGTGCATCAGATTTTACTTGAAGATGGAGCCAAACCTACAAGGGAAGATCAAAGAAGACTCCATCCTCAAACGATGGAAGTTGTGAAGAAAGAGGTGATTAAACTCCTTGATTGTGGGATCATTTATCCGATTTTGGACAGCCGTGGGGTCTCACCGTGCAAGTAGTGCCCAAGAAGTCCGGAATAAATATTGTGAAGAATGCAAAGAACGACCTTGTCCCTTAAAGAACTGTCACCGGATATCGAGTTTGCATTGATTATAGAAAGCTCAATACCACCACTCGCAAGGACCATTTCCTTCTACCATTCATTGATCAAATGCTTGAGAGATTGGCTGGTCACGCATACTATTATTTTCTCGATGGATATTCCAGTTACAACCAAATTAGCATCGCGGTGGAAGATCAAGAGAAGACAATGTTCACATGCTCTTTCAGAACTTTTGCTTATAGGCGCATGTCATTTGGATTATGCAACGCACCAGGTACATTTCAACGTTACATGCTTTTTATCTTTTCCGATTACATTGAGAAAATTATTGAAGTTTTCATGGATGATTTTAGTGTATTTGGGAGGGATTTTGATGCTTGCTTGAGGAACTTATAATTAATTTTGCAAAGATGCATCGAAATGAACTCAATGCTTAATTGGGAAAAATGTCATTTCATGGTTACTCAATGGATTGTTTTAGGACATATTATTTCTGCTAGGGGAATAGAAGTTGAAAAATCTAAGGTAGATCTTGTTCGCTACTTACCCTCTCCGACTTCGGTGAGAGAGGATCGTTCGTTTCTTGGTCATGCAGGTTTTTATCGAAGATTCATCAAGGACTTTTCCCACATCTCTCGCCCTTTATGTAAGCTGCTCCAAAAGGAATTTCCCTTTGTTTTTGATAAAGATTGTTGAGCTGCCTTTGAGAAATTGAATGAGCTTATCACGAGTGCTTCTATCCTTTGTGCTCTAGATTGGTCTCTTCCCTTCCAATTAATGTGTGATGCCTCGAACTATGTCGTCGGAGCTATTTTGGGTCACCGAAAGGACAAGAAGCCCTACGCCATATAGTATGCCTCTCAGACACTTGATGAAGCTCAAATAAATTATACGACAACCAAGAAGGAGTTGTTCGCTGTGGTGTTTGCACTTGACAAATTTTGTTCATACTTGCTGCAAAGTAATGTGATTGTTACGGACCATGCAGCCTTGAAGTATTTAATGGCGAAAAAGGATGCCAAGCCACGGCTCATTAGATGGATACTTTTAGTCCAAGAGTTTGACATCAAAATCGAGATAAGAAGGGAGTAGAAAACGTGGTGGCTGACCACTTGTCATGAATTGTGCATGAGAAAAAAGTTGTTGCAATCGAGAAATTTTTCCAGATAAACAACTCTTCGAAATTCAGGTAAGTGCTTCTAAAACTCCATGGTATACAGATATAGTTAATAACTTAGTTACCAATGAGTTTCCATCTTCCATGCCTATTTCTCAACGTAACAAACTTAGGAACAATGCTAGGACTTTTATTTGGGATGAACCTTACTTGTGGAAACAATGTTCTGATTTGGTTATTAAGAGGTGTGTTCCGGATAGTGAACTTAAGTCCATTCTTGAGTTTTGTTGTAATGGTGCATATGGAGGTCATTTTTGTTCGAAGAAAACAGACATTAAAGTGTTAGATTGTGGATTCTTTTGGCCTAGTTTATTTCATGATTCTCATGATTTCTGTGCTAAATGTGATAGGTGCTAAAGATCCAGTAATTTAGGACCTAGAGATCAAATGCTGTAACACTATGTGATTAATGTCAAATTTTTTTGATGTTTAGGGCATAGACTTTATGAGACTTTTTCCTCCATCTAATGATTTTACTTATATTTTACTCGCTGTAAATTATGTCTCGAAATGGATGGAAGCAAGAGCCACCCAAACTAATGATTCGCGAGTTGTTGCAGATTTTCTCAAAGCAAATATTTTCACACGGTTTAGAATGCCGCACGTTCTAATCATCGATTGAGGAAGTCATTTTTGCAACAAGACAGTGGAAGCATTGTTGAGGAAATATAGCGTCAAGCACAAAGTCTCTACACCTTATCATCCTCAAACGAATGGAATGGCTAAGATTTCCATCCGTGAGATAAAGAAGATCTTGGAGAGAACTGTTTGTCCCAACCGAAAAGATTGGAGCCAATGTCTGGATGATGCATTGCGGGCCTATAGAACTGCATTAAAAACTCTCATTAATATTCACCTTATCATTTGGTTAATGGGAAAGTATGTCATTTTCTTGTGGAGCTAGAACACAAAGCATGGTGGGCTGTCAAAATTTTTATTATGGATCGAGTTGAGGCTGGTTTCCATCGAAAGCTACAACTTTGTGAGCTCAAGGAGATAATGAATGATGCTTTTGACAATGAATGGATTTACAAGGAGAGATCGTTGAAGAAGATAGGCTAGAGGAGCCGGCCACATCAAGCATATAAAGAAGTCACATGACTAGCCTGTAACCTGTTAAAAAAATAAGCGCTTGTTGGGAGGCAACATAATGAAGGAGTCGTCAACAGATTCGCTTTCTTTTCCCCTTACTCTTTTTAATTTCATAACTTTTCATTTTTCTTAGTTAGAGTTTAACTCTGTGTGTGTGTGTGTGTGTGTGTGTGTGTGTGTTGGGGGGGGGGGGGTGGTTTACAACTTATTGGAACCATAAATTGTAAAAATTGGGGGGGACAAAGGATTTCCGGCGGATGATGTCCTAAAAAAAATGAAGTTTTGTTTTCCACCCCGTGGGCTACCTTCGATCCATTGAAGGCTATTTCGTCGATCCATTGAAAGTTTTAGATCCTTCAAAGGGTAGTCTCAGGTAGGTTAGTTGATCAGGCAAAAAAAATCCTTCGATCCTTCCAAAGTCTGCCTCAATCAATCGAAATTTTGTTTTGAAATTTTTGTGTTTAATTAGTATATTCTCAGGTCTAATGAGTGTAGTGGATGAACACTTGTCTTATAGTAAGAATATTCTATGTGAATTGGTATCTAGAAGGGGATGGTTGCAAAGACATGTTTTGGATGTGAGAAAACACAAGCTCAAAAATCACTCCTACTTTTCTTGGTCTCTAGCTCTCATCAACTGGACATTTTAGTAAGGTTGCCTAAAGAATACAAGGACTATGTCTACGCTTGTTTGAGTATTTTGAGTCTTTTTAAAGAGTCTTTAGGATGTCCTTAATTAGTCGATGATGAAATTGGTCCGAAAAGAACAAACATATGGCGTTGCATGGAATTTCTTGTGCTAATTGAGATGTTTTGATTGTCATGACATGTGGTGGATATTGTTTGTATAAACATGATACATATTTCGCATGTTAGAATAAGCTTTTAAATCATATGAACCTTAAACTGAGTTTTGAGCCTACAATACTTCTTTGTTAAGTGAATTTTGTGCATAAGGTCTCAAAAATGTTTACATGCCTCATCAAATTGCTTGCTATAGTTTTCAAAGAACTAGATATTGCTAGAACTTACTCATGTAAATTTGCAAAGCTTTTAAGTTGATATATGCTCTGATTTTAGATATGACTAAAGGCATTTAAGTTTTCCACCACTTTAAACCAAAAAAACATGTGTCCCTTAAGTGCACACGAATTGCAATACCCCTAGATTACCCATTTGTGCCTATGTTAAGCATTTTCGTTCATTGCCACACACACACACACACACACACACACACACACACACACACACACACACACACACACACACACACACATATATCTAAACACTAAACCTAGTGTAGAGTTTCCTACTTTTGTTCTAAAGACTTTGTGAAGAATTTCGAAGCTAGCAACATGAAAAAGGCTTGAAGATAAATCAAGGGAAGACTTGTCCAAAATCTTGAAAAATTGGGATTGCCGAAAAAGTTAAAGAAAAAGAAATATTCAAGGGCATGAAGAAAAAGAAAAAAAAATACAATAAGCTCTCCGGCAATATGTTTTAAAGTGAAGTTTGGATTAAGTAAAGTTTAGAATGAAGCAAGGGCCCAAAAAGATAAAATTTGGCTCCCGTTTTTTAAGATTGACACATGAGAAATGATGAAGCGCGATTTGATGAAGTAATGACTAAATCTTTGGAATGTTTTTACCACCACTTATGTAAATTTTGAATGTCTTAGCCTCAGCCCTATTACAACCTTTCTAAAGACCTTTATGGTCCTTAAGATAAGTAGCATTCAATTGGTTGAGTAAGTTGCATGAGTAAACATATGGTTTGGGTTCATTTGTGCAAGTAATTCATCATATTCATGAGTTTTTTTATTTAATTCAGACATATCTTGAGTGAACCCCTTTTCATGAGTGAAAATATGATGAGTGCATCCATGTGAGATTGATTTAAACTTGTTCGAAACATGCATAACTTTAACATCAACATTTTTTTCTTTCAAGTCTTGCTTGTTCATGATATGATCATATCTCTGTTATCTTTCGAAATTTATCATCTTTCACTCTTAATTCTTGTGATTCCATCGCCATATAAATTTAAAAAAATTCTTGAGACATTTTAGCTAAGGGCTTAGTAATGTTTTAAAATTTGAGACTTTAACATTTTCCTTAGAGTTTTCAACGTGGAAATTAGCTCCAACGTTGGTTTGTGTGTATTTTTATTTATAGTATTTCTTTATTTTAGTTTTTACTAGGGTCTAGCAAAGTCTAAGTGTAGGAGAATTTGATCTACGCATTTTATGTTTGATTCTTAACGCATTTCTCTTTACATTTAGTTTTTTTTTACCTTAGGATTATCCATTCTTATTTACTTTGTTATTTTTAGGTTTATAATAAAGGAGATGAATGAAGGAGGTGAAAATGAACTCATAACGCAGCAAGGAGAACGTTTTTAATTTCGGAGAAGAAATGGTCCGAGAAATGGTCATCGCAAAGTTGCTAAAAATGGTGCGCAAAATGGTTTTCCAAATGGTGCCGAGAATTAGAAACCAAAATGACAAATGAAAATGATGTCAAATGGTGCAAATGAAAAATGAACACATTTCTCCTGCTCGGGCTAGGAAAGACCAAAGATGGTGGATCAAGAAAGAAGATGGTGGTCGAATCATGTGTATCAACTGTATCTCAAGAGTGCCTTATTTGAAGATCAAAATATCCTACAAAATATGGTAGGTTCGGCCAAGATATTCCTTGGAGATCAAGAAGAACAAAATCAAGAAAGTGAAGATCTCTCATGGAATAAGGAAAGAGTATCCAAGGTACATACCCGGGCTAGGAAAACCTAGTTTTGAGAGAAACGATCACATTCTTTATCTACATAAGGGAGGGCTCGGCTTATTCATCTTCGTTACTCATCTTAGAAGCCAAAGCTCTGCCAAACACTCTCCTCCACTCCAAAACTTAGAAATTCTCTAAGGAAACCGCCACCTTCATCACCACTAAACACCATCCTCCACCGAGTACACTATAGGGCAAATTCCCTTACGTATTCCCCATCTCTATTGAAGGCCGGCTATACTAGAGTATAAGAAAAACTCCCGAGCAAAAGTGTAACATGATCCCTTCTCATTTTTTCTTGTAGAATGTTGTATTTTGGTTTGTTGAATAAAGTGTTTCGGTTTACAATTTTGAAGTGTTATGTCGTAATCTATTTTATGTCTTTGAATTTATGTCGAACATACCAATCTCAATGCATCAATTTAGACCAAGGCAAATTTCTTTATTTGATTGATAGGCGTGTCATAGGGTAAATTCCCGAAGCACAATATATGATCATGCATGCTAAATTGGCTAAAGACTTAGATTTAAATAGGATGCATATAATATGACTTAGTTGTAAAAGTTTGGTGAAATAATGAGTCGACCACATGTACATATTAGTTAGTGTTTTATTTTCGGCTCAAGCATGTTTAGAGTCTAGGATTCTTGATTGTTTGCTTGTCTATGAGTGAAGCATGTTAGAATACTAGGTTTCTTGATGTGTTTGCAGCCATGTTTTAGCCTTTATTTCGTAGATAATTAAACAAATTTCAAAACCCCCCATCAAACCATAGCATATGCATGCATACACCCTCAATCCTCGGTAAAGAACGATCCTTACTTATCAATGCTAAATCAAAAGAAAAGGGTTTTAAATTGTGTGCGTTATTTTTTATTATTAAGTGTTTATTTGATAGTTAGTTTTAGTGTTATGATTTTCCTAGAATGGGTATGTATATATGATAATTAATATCAATAACTGTACATAATATATAGTTTCTTAATCTTCATATTTTACTCGTTCAAACAAGTAACCACCGCGGGTGGTACACATCGGCGTTGCACAATTTGGCCAGTAAGCCGCAAAGATATAAGATTTATTATGCATGTGTTGTGAACAGGGTTAAGTTCAGACATTGGATCAAGATAAAGGCAAGTGAACACAAGACTGTGGGATCTCAGTAGGAGAAGACGATAATTTATACTACAGGGTTCTTGTCAACGTCGTTAAGTTAATTTATAGGAATGAAATGCATGATATGCTTTTCAAATGTAAATGGTTCAACACTGACCCAAAACGATGAAACACTACGAACAAGGGTCTTGGCTGTTATCAGTGAATACAGACACAAGTTGGTACGATGATGAGTCATTCGCTCATGTCACCTTGGTTAAGCAGGTGTTCTATCTGGATGATCCGAATGAGGGTGTGCATTGGAAATTAGTAAACCATATGTGTCACCAAAATATATGGAGCACAACAACACTTGAAGGGGGGTCTGATACAGAACAGAGTGACAAGAATGATGTCAGTGATCCATATCAAAAGCCTGGTATTGCAGACTTACCAGACACAGCTGTGATTCGCATGAACGAAGACCATGTTATAAATGAACTCGAGTCAAGAAAGCTTACCTGGACTGAGGTCTAGGAACTAGAGAAAAATAGCACAGATGAAGAGGTTGATAAGGACGATGAGGATGAGGAGGACGATGACATAGATTATGAAAGTGAATGATCATTTTCATTGTTCGCTTAAAGTCTTATTTTTGGTTGGATTTGTAATAATTCTAGCTAGCTAATTAATATCATGATTTTGTATTTAGATATATATATATTAAGATTGATTTTGAGTGACTCACTTGCCAGGAATGAATGAATGTTTCATGAAATACAGAAATGATTTGAAAAAACCAAGAATATTTTCTATTTTAAATGAACACTTAGATGACAAAATTTGGTACTTTTTTCATCTGAGTAACATCTCAAATGACAAAATTACTAACTTTCGTTGTCTAAGACAAACCCCAAAAATTTCCCAAGATTTTCCTTTGACCCATCTAGGAATTTTCACGATCCATCGTAGATTTTAGTCAGTTTGGGTAGAGCCATCACTTCGACCCATCAAAGATCTTTTTCAATCCATCAAATGCTTAGACGATGAAATTGTAACATTTCGTCGTCTAAGTAACACCTTAGATGAAAAAATATGGTACTGTCACCATCTAAGATAAACCAGAAAACATTTCCCGAGGTTATCCTTCGACCCATCGAGGAATTTTTTTAATCCGCCATAGATTAGTCATTTCGGGCAGAGCCATCACTTCAACCCATCGAATAATTTTTTGATCCATCGAATAGTTAGACGATGACACTGTAACATTTCGTCGCCTAATATCCAAACTAAACCCCAACTCTAAATCCAATGCCAACCCCTAAACCATGAAAACTTAGATGAAGAATGTTGTAGTTTTCGTCGTCTAAGTTCACATTAGACGACTAAAACGAATATATTCATCATGTTAGTTCTCAGTTGACTACCATTCATCTAAGGACATGACTATTCGTATCATCTTATAATGCATATTTTTTTCGTTGAGGCATAAGTGTTACGACCCGGAATAATATTAACGATTAATTACGTTAATCGTCGATGGTAATTAATTTTTACAGTTGATAACTTTCGCTAGCGATTTATCAAGAATTTATCGATTATGTTTTTCGTGAAATTTCTTTAGATAAGGTTGTAGAGTTTGTCGATACGAGTTCGTGGCCACGTCAAGTGTTGAAATCGAAGTTACGATGAAGAAGTTATGATCAGTGAAAATTTTATGAAAAATATCGGAAAACGTTTATCGCAAAATCACGGGTATAAATATGGGTTTCTATTTTGGGAAGGTAAGAATTTTCTATTTTGGGAAGGTCGGGTTGACCCCGTGTTGACCACTGAGTTTCGGCCCAGTTTTTGCCGGCGGTGAGCCTTTTTCCGGCCATCTTTGGTAGTGAAATTAGACGGGATTTGTTGGGCTTGGATCCCTCTACCTTTTGGTGGCAATATCTCCGGCGTTGGTGGCCGGAGGATGACATATCGTGACAGAGATAACCAGCCGAATTCAGGTAGATTTTCACGGCGGTGTTTGCGGCGGCGTTGGACGTCGAGGTTAAGGAGGTTTTGAAGCCTTGGATGAGGCGGTTCGTTTGTGATGGGTCTCGACCCTTGCCGTGGCCTGAAGCCGGTGGACGGAGGAAATGAATTTTCGGCAAGGTTTTGAATTTCAACAGTGATTTCGTTAATTTCTGGTTTGATTTTGATGTTGTGTTGAACTACAATGTTGTTAGGCTTAATGAGATGAACATTTTGATATGTAGGTTTCTCAATTTGGAGCCGGTGAGATTCCGGCCGCCGTCGGCGGTGGTGCGTGGGCCTACGCGCCGCCGTGCACGGTAGAGCTCTGGCGGGATGGAATTTTTGACAAAATTTTATGTCGTTACCCTCGTAATTCCGTGCCGAACGCAATGGTGATGTTTTTGTATGGATATGAACTTCATTAATTTAGACGTGTATTTAATCGGATAATAATTAATTGATTTCACGATATTATTAATGGACGATCCGACTATCGATTTAGATTCGAGTCGCTCGATATTTAAGATTTATGTTGCGACTCTAAAATTGAGTTATAGTGAAGGAATGCAATGATCTGAATTAGAAATTTGATTAAGTACGTTTTTAGTCAAAAAATACGTTATTTGAAAATGCAAGATTCTTGACATTATTGCTCGTAGGATTGCGAGCTTAGCTATTCAATATCGATGAGTAGATATTAATTTTAATCGTGTTTTTAGGATTACGAGTTAGCAGGCCGTGTCGGATGATTATTGCATCAATTAGCAGGATACGACTTTATGAATATCCCGGCATAATACGGTGAGTGGACCTTTATTTTCACAGTTGATTTCGAGTTCATTTTTATGCTTTACGTTTTACGGTATATTTTTCTTAGCTTTTATTTGAAGGTTTTTATTTATGATGGAATAGTAGTAGCATCGATGCACTTGCTATCCGGCTGATCACCGGATAGTCTTGATTAGGAGAGGTTAGGACAAACACCTCCTCTAGTCTACTAGGGGAGGTTAGGACAAACACCTCGTCTAGCCCATCACTGGGTTTTTTATTGATTTACTAAGGGAGGACAGGTCAAACTCCTCGTCTACCCACCTCCATGTCCATACCATTTATGATTATGAAACTCGCATGTTTTTATGTAGTAGCAGCGGAAAGGCACGGATAAAATATTTTATTATTTTTACACTGATTATTAGTTTGTGTCCACTCATGCTAACAATTTTATGTTTTTATCTGCCTTTCCCTGGGCCTTTCGGTTTTCCGTGGCCACATTGCGGTGCTTCTCCTCAGCTGGATTTTGGATCTCTTGAGGCTTTGAGTCCACCATGTTATCATACATTCCTGTCGGTTTTAGCCACTAGCAATATATTTTCATATGTTTTATTCTGCTCCTAGAATTCGCTCTAAACATTAGTATTGTAAATATTTTTCAGTGTTGGTAGTAAATTGTTAGTATTGCTGGATTATGAGTTTTCAGTTCTCTTATTATTATTCCAGCATTTTAATTAATTTACTTTCCGCACATTATTGAGAAATCTGGATAGACATCGGTGGTTCACGGTATTGTTTGTGGAAATCCGAAGTGTGATTTTCTTGTAGGTTTCTGATAGTACACTTCGTAGAGGAAATTATCTCAAATTTTTTTTTATATAGAAATCCATAGTTTAGGTCTTGTCGTTAGAGCGTGATCTTAGATTACAAGTTAATCTAGGGTTGAGTCCTTTCAATAAGCTAACTATTACTCAGACTGTAAGTGTCTCAGGTTTGGTTAAGGGAGTTACAAAGATTTTTTTACGAACGTTTCCGTGTCATTGAAATTTTAATTTTATGGTTGACCACTATGATCGATCAAACCCTTAATAAAATTTGAATCTCTCCAAATTTTGTCTACGTACATATTATGTTGTGCGAAAATATCTAACGGTTGTTTTGTTTAAATTTCATTCCATTAATATTGATGTGGAGTGAATATAGACATGCAAACACTTAAGTTATACAAACTTAGTAGATATATATATATATATAGCGCCCATGTTTTTACCCTCGTATCCAATTTTTTAAAATTAATTTCTATCCAAATTATGTATATATAGATACCAAAATTTAATTTCTCATAAATTATGTGAAAAATTAAAAAAAAATAACACTTAGGTGACGAAATATTATCTTTTTCATCGCCTAAGTACGAAAACCTAATTTTTAGACTACGAAAAAGTTTATTTTCGTCATCTAACACAAAAATATTTGGTGGCAATTTTTTTGCGCCATTTTTTTGGAAAATTTTAAATATTATTAGGCGACGAATTTATTTTACATAGACGACGAATTTTGTTCGTCGTCTAAGTGTTTGTTAATAAGTATTTTTTTTATGTTTGATGTGTTGCTGCTTATGTTTTTCAAAATGTTTGTCTTGGGCATCCAAAGTTGTTTATGTTTGATGTGTTATTATTGATGTTGTTGTATGCTGTTGTTGTATGATGATGATGTTTATGGTTCTTGGTTTGTATATGTGTTGCTGTTGATGTTGTTGTATATATTTGTGGTGTAGTTGTGGCAATTGGGTTTTATTTGTTCTTCTTATACTTGCAGTCGCATTGTTTTGGATTTCGAAGACAGTTTAGGGTGCACATGTTATATGATGCAATGTGATAAGTTTATGCTTGTGTATGTGACATTTTGTAGTTGGTTTTACCCTAATGAATTCATTATTGTTTACATGAGGAATTGGTTCTGAAATGGTTTTTTTCTTTACGTATTTGGATATTGCAAAGGATGCCAGGTAGGAAATCGAAGAGGAAACAATAGGAGGAAGAAAGACTTGTAGTATTTCAATTGTTCTATCAGAGGAATGGAGATGACACTTCAACTGACCAAATGGCCCAAGAACCACGGAAAGGATAAGGCCTGCTTGGTGTCCCGCCAATAAATATTTGGACCCCGACGGCTCCATCGATCACTATTTGCTCCCTCAGCGGATGAAGTGTACATCAGTGCCCAACGCAAAGGGCGTAGCACCATGGGTAAAATCTTCTGCAATATGTAGAATATTTCATGGTTTTAAAAATTAAGTCAACGTGTTCAGTAAATACTAATTAATTTTATAATTTTTGTTATAGGACCAGCCCCGAAACGCACTTGAGGGTTGTGTAAGGGGACCAAAGTTGGTCAAATGGTTAAGATGACAAAAAAGAAGATCAAAATTCATTACCATAACTTCGCAAGAGGCCCTCCGACAAAGCAGTTGAGCAGCTTGATTGTTCACCAAATTGGGGCAATCATACAGAGCAAGGTGGCGATGATAACTCCAACCTAGACGGAGCTCCCACAGGCTGAGAGAGACAAGTTGTACGTTTATCTCTCGGTAAGATCTAGTCTTTCAATTTAAATAAATTTATTTAAATGATGATAATTAGTAGTTATAATATATATATATATAATATCTCTTCATATTTTTTGTAGGTACACTTTGATTTTCCAGAGTGTTTAGAGATGTTTAAGCTCATTGATGACTGAGTTACAAAAAGATATGCCGATTGGAAGTACAGATTCACCAAATCTATAAAGAGTTCGGGTCCCCTACCCCTTCCGAGTTCAAGAATCGAGAAGATGAATGACATTGGTTGGTCTAGCACTTCACGAGGGGAAAGTTTTAGGCAATGTGTTAAATTTTGAGTCATTTGTAAATTATTCAAATTATTTGAATAATTTATTATTATTCAATTGTTTCTTCTTGTTTCCTATAACAGACAAGATTGAATGCTAACATAAACAACCGGGATCAAAAGGATCAGAACCACCATTCTGGCTCAACTCCAGTCAGCTACCTGGTCATGGAACATATGGAAAAGGGTTTTCATGTGCCATTTTTAGATGCTTACAAAGATACGTACGTGAGGCCCGTAGAAGAGAAGATGATTCTGAATGTTGTAAGTACCCACTAAATTCGAAACAAACGGAAATTAACTTTTTTGTGAATGTTTATATGACAACACCTTAGAAGCGCCTTCCCTGTTTACACATAGGTTACAATAGATGGTGACTGGATAAAATTTACTTTATGTGCATTGTTTGTTTGATTGAAATTTACTTAGTGTCCGTTGTTTGTTTGATTGCCACAATAGTGTTTATTCTGAGCATTGAAATACAGTTTTGGGGTTATTTGTTGCTATATTGAGATTGTAGCTGTTTTTTGTGCTAGAATGGTTCAATTTTGTGTGTGTTTAGGTTTTTGGTTGCCTTTATTTTTAGGGAAAATTACGTCAATTTTTTGGTAAAATTATTCAAATTAGTTGAGTTTAATTTAATTTTAAATTATTTATTCTATTGTAGGAGAAGATGACTCAGTGGGCTAAGGAAGCATTGGTCGAGAGGGCGGCACAAAACCCAGACACTCCGCGTGAAGAGCTCCATCTACTGGATGTACCTACGCAAATTCAGATGTTTGAGAAGACGCTTGGAATCTGACTTGGAAAAGAGATTCGGGATCTTGGACGAGTTGACATTCGAGATTTGAGCCAGTAGCAACATCTACCTCACGATCTCGTTCAAGTGTGGTCGATAAGCGCATCCGAGAGGTCGAGGAGCGGGTGGAGCTGCGTCTTCTAGAGGAGAGGGAGCGGTACGAGGAGCGCCTTTGAGAGGTTCAGGCGGGGACTGAGGCGCGAATATGAGAAATGATGTTACAGATGGGCTTACAGCCGCCCATGCCAATTGTAGTTCACATGTCCCATCTCAGCATTCACGAGACACCGACCACAATGATGATGAAGACGATAGCGGGAATGGGCTAAGGGGTCCAAACACCGATGTAGATATCGGTTATTCAATAGATATTTTAATCAATATTATATTTATTAAATATTTTCTGAAATTTACAATTTATTTTTTTAATTAGTTTAATGTTTAAGACGACGAAATGCAATTAATTCGTCGTCTAAATAAAACTAGTAGACGACGAAAACTATAACATTTTTGTCGTTTAACACTGTACTCTAGGCGACGAAATGTTTTATTTTCTTTGTCAAGGTGTTAATACTTAGACGAAATTCATCGTCTTAGGTAGGTTTTAGCGATGAAAGTTTTTGTCGTTTAAGATTGCAAATTTTCGTAGTCTGGACTATTAGACGATGAAAGATTATTTGTTGTTTAAGGAACTTGTAAGACGACAAAATCTTTTTTTCGTTGCCTAAATTCTATTGTGACGACGCTTAAACGACAAATTTTAGACGACAAAATGTTCGTCGTTAAAATTTTTGGACGACGAAATGTGGCTCTTCAACGACGAAATAAATTCGTCGTCTAAGTTAGGTATTCTGGTAGTGAGCTGTTATCCCCCATGCTATTGTAGCTACTGCTGTCGTTTTCATGAAGCACATCCACCCCTGCCCAAATGCCAGGAGAGTCTCTCATGATCCTCAAACTATGATCAAATGGTTCCCTCCCTCAATTGACCAGATTAAAATTAATTTTGCTGGGTCAGTTCTTGATCGAGTTATTGGACCAGCTGTCGGTGGTTTTATTGTCAGAGAGGTGTGGTCTTCCAATTTTTTTCTGTCTTCGGAGCATTTGATAAAGCCTCGGTTCCTATTGCTGAGGCTTTGGCCTTGAGGGATAGTCTTTAACAAGCCAAGAGGAAAAACCTGGACAACATTCTGATTGAAGGAGATTCGCTTCTGATTATCAATTGCATCACTGGAAGGTGTCAAATCCCTGGAAGCTCAAATATGTGATGAGAGACATCAAAAGCTTGGCTGATTCCTTTAACAACATTCAGTTCCACTGCATCTTAAGAGAGGCTAACTTTGTAGTAGACAATCTTGCAAACGTTGGACACTCCCTAGATAATCTTCATGTTTGGGATAGTTCTGTTCCAGTTCGTACAACGCCTTTACTTTTCTTATCAAAGAAAAAAAAATCTTGGCCATCAGTCAATATGAGCAAATTGATTTGTTCATGAAGTAGTTTTGCGCCTGTGCTGGTTCATGCATCATTGATAAGGGCATCTCCAATGGAGAGTCCTAAACCCTAGTAAAATAGGTTTGCCTGAAAAAATTGTTCTCTAATGGTTGTGTTGAGGGATCTAAAAGCTATAAATTATAGCTTGAAGTGTTATATGGGGTGCTAGGATAGATCTTGGTTTAGCACCGATCTAAATTTTATCTATCACACAGAGTTGCTGACGTCACAGAGACGTAGGAGAGAGGAAAGCACGAAGTGACGCGCCGGCAAGGGAAAATGGAGGAAACGCGCGACGTGGAGGAGAGAGGAAACGGAGGAAACGCGCGACGCGCTGGAGGAAGAAGGAGAGTAGCAGACAGCTACTGACGAGCTGGGACCCGCCACGTGCGCTCCCTACCGAGCCGTTGGCTCCAACGGTCCAAAAATGGACGGTGCGATTTGAAGGCTTTTCAAAATCAACGGCCAGATTTTGACCCAGTTAATTTTAGTTTTTTATTTTTAAAAGTTCTGATTTTGATCCAACGGCTACGAATATATTCCGAAATCGATCTAACGATTAGTATTCAATCAAATTCTCATTTTTGATATAATAGTCAGAAACAAATAGAATTTTTTTTATTTTTCAGTCCGTTGGAACAGTAACTTCTAATTTTTTCTATAAATACTAACCCAAATTTCCATTCATTTCACACCATTTCTTACATTCTCTCACACAATTTCTTACACCCTCTCAAACATTTCCTCTTTCTCCTCTTTTCTTATAGCAATTTCTGTTTTTTTTTTATTCAACACCATGGGTCCAAAGAGAGCTTCACCAACCACAAGGGCACCACGTTTGGAAAATTGGAAAGAAGCGGAAGATAGAGCTTTGTGCGTTGCCGTGTTGAGTATTGGTGGAGATGCCGCCGTCGGTACTAATCAATCCGCGGGAACTTTGTGGGATCGTATATATGAGTATTTCGAAAGTATCAAGCCAACCAATGCACCTAAGCGAACCCAAACAAGCGTCGAATCTCGATGGAAGAAGATCAATCCAGCAAGTATGAGATGGGCTCACGCCATGAACAAAGCCATCAAAAATCATGCGAGTGGCGAAAATGATCAAGATGATGTAAGTATTTTCCATATAGTAATAATTCATGTAGTTAGAATAATTTATTTGTTCCGATTCTTTGTAGTTAGAATAATTTATTTGTTCCGATTGTTTGTAGTTAAGGAATGCGAAGGGGTTCTATTTTGATGAATCTCATGGAGAGCATTTCGCATATATGCATTGTTGGGATATCTTGAAGGAGTCACCAAAATTCTCCCTTCCACCATCAATGGATGCAAATATTGGTGAGTATGAGATTCCTACCAACTTGGATGATATCAATTCATCCGGACATCAAGCAACTCCAAGCATGACATCACAAGATAGGCGAGAGCGTCCAACGGGACAAAAAGCGGCCAAGGCGGCGAAGAAAAAAGGTAACCAAGAGTTAACATTAAGTATTCATGCTCAAATGAAAAGGCTCGCCGATCAAAACGATAGAGAGTTTGAACGAAGGGAAAAACTCTATGAAGAGGCTATGGCGGCCCAAAAAAGGGAGGAAGATGCTCGCACAATGGCGGTGGATCCTAATATATATTCACCTTGTAAAAGAGGGTATTGGGAGAGGAAGCAAAAAAAGATAATTGAGCGAGAGGAAATGGAGGCACAAAATGCATCATCATTCCATACCCCTACCCCTCGTGGTGGATCAACTTCTTCTCCCTATCTTCAGCTCAATCAAACGAAGTGGATGCGTAATGATGGCGAAGAGTGATTAAGTTGTACTATTTGTTGGTTTTAAGTCTTTAATTTCCTACGTATTAAGTGTATTTTTCATTTCTGTTTTTAAGTCTTTAATTTCCTACGTATTAAGTTGTACTATTTTTAATCATTTGAATTAACTACGTATTAAGTGTATTTTTCTAAATTTTAATGGTAATTCGAAAAATTTCTTATTCATTACGGTAATAAATGTATAACAAAACACAAGAATGTTTAAATGGCTTAAATACACTCAAGTACATATAACCACACAACGGATTAAAGACATACAACCACACAAAACTAAAGACATACAACCACACAAAATTAAACATACAACCACACAAAATTAAAGACATACAACCACACAAATTTAAAGACATACAACAACATGATGACAAAGTAATGTCATTTATTGACACATGAAAACAAAACTAATTAACCATTGTTGCGCTCTCGGTACTTCTTCAAAGCCCAACCATGTTGAACTAAATCCGATCTTAGTTCCGCACATATCACCGGACATCGGATCCTCTTGTAACGAGCTCGCACAAATTCGTGCATTAGTTGAGGATTACGATGGACCTCATCATCATAGCTCGGTTTATCATAGATCTCAGCTTTTCTTGGACGAGTCGGGATTTCATCCATGTCAAACTCGCACTGCTCATCTTCATCGCGCTCATCTTCTACAATCATGTTGTGCAAAATAATGCACGTCATCATGATGTATTGAAGGCTTTCCCTACTCCATAAACGAGCTGGACCCCTCACAATTGCGAAACGCGCTTGGAGAATTCCAAATGCTCTCTCGACGTCTTTTCTGAATGCCTTTTGCATCATTGTAAAGTGTCTTGTCTCGGGAGTAGTAGGATTTTTTATTGCCTTCACAAGAGTCGCCCAATTGGGATAGATGCCATCCACCAAATAATAACCTTGATGGTACGTACTGTTTGCCACTTTGAATTTCACTTGAGGAGCTTCACCTCTGCATACCTCATCAAACAATGGTGACATTCCCAGGACGTTGATATCGTTGAGAGAACCTGGAAGACCAAAATATGCATGCCAAATCCAAGTATCATAGGAGGCTAAGGCCTCTAAGATAATTGTAGGTTTTCCTTTATGGCCTTGGAATTGTCCGGCATGAGCAGTAGGACAATTTTTTCATTGCCAATGCATACAATCAAGGCTACCCAACATACCTGGAAATCCACGATCTGCAGCTTTGTTTGTCAACCTCACGAGATCTGCCTTTGTTGGTGTGCGTAGATAGTCTTTGCGGTACACAGCCCATATCGCTCTTGTAAAATGATCTAACACTTCTAGAGCAGTGGATTCAGCAATATCAAGGAACTCATCGCACAAGTCTGCTGGAAGACCGTATGCAAGCATCCTCATAGCACATGTTAGCTTCTGTTCGGTGGAAATGCCGAGTCTGCCGGTGGCATCCATCGTCTGTACAAAGTAAGGGTCGTGGTTGGTCACTTGACGCATCATATTGTCGAAGAGATGGGGTCTCATACGGAAGCGCATTCGAAAGATGTCGCCGTCAAACCTACAAGGTGAGGTGAAGTATAAAGCTTTCAATCGTTGATCCATCATTTCTCGGTCCCTTAAGATGTACCTCCGCCCTTCCGAGGAACCACCCCGTTGTGAGCTTTCATCTTCTTCCATCCTCTCCACTTGTAGGGCTACCGCAGACATCAAGAGAGCTTGTTGTTGCCTTCTCGGAACATCTTCTGCCTCCTCCTTCTTCAGTAATTTCCACAACCTATTCATAGCGGAACACAAAATTAAAGGTATGAAACAATACGAAAACCACAATTTGTTCGTGAGAGGAGAAGTGTTTGTGAATTGGTGAGAGATGAAGGAGTGAATGATTCCGATTTTATAGAAGATCAAAACGTTGAATAATTTTGAAATTTGAAATTTTGAAATTTTGAAATTTTGAAATTTTGAAATTTTGCAATTGATATTTAAAGATAAGATCATGATATACAATTTCCAAAATTTGAAATTATCCTTGAAAAATGCATATATCGGTGTCAAATTAAAATGGAGAGTCGTTGAATAATCCATATATCGGTTAAAAATTATCATAATTAATATTTATTAAACATAATAATATTGTATTTTAAATAAATATTATTATTGTATATTAAACATGTATAGGTCATGTTTTAAATTAATATTATTATTAATTATCATGTACCATTATATTTTACAAAGTCTAAATTATTATTAGAGTCAAAATAAAATAAGATAATCTAAATATATAAATTTAGAATTTTGAGATAGGACTTTAACCATTGGAGATGATTGAAGTCCTAAAAATAAGATCTAAATGATTTATAGGACCTTAACCATTGGAGAGCCAAAGTCCTAAATGAAAAGTCCTATAATGAAGTCCTAAATTTAAATCTAGGACCCCATTTTAGATCTCTCCATTGGAGATGCTCTAAGGATCAAGACACGACCCATTTCTTTTGACCATGATTGATTATCAACTAAGACTACTCATGCATCGATCATCTCTCGATCAAAGAAAGATACAATAATACTAGAGCGTTAACCTAGCTAGTCGATCTTAAACATAAATAATCAAATTTTATACTTCTCACATTTGTTGGTGCTTTTTGTGAGTTTTTGTTGAAAACTATTTCTCTCTAGCTAGCTAAGACGCGGTACAATATGTACTAGTTTGTAGTTTGTACTACCTGCTAAACACTTACTAGGTTTTGTTAAACCAAAGACTATGAAATGAAATATATAACTTACATGCTTAAAACATAGCATTCTATAACTGAAGACAGCAATCGCTTTGAAGGGTCGTGATCATAACGAAAAACTGGAAAATTACAGTTTAATTAAGTAATTAACTATCACTTCAAAAAAATAATTAATTAACTATATAGATCATGTTCATCGTGAGCTTGATTAAAACTTTTTATAGGTCTCAATTTATATATTCACACTTTGTACTTTGTAGAGAGGAAATGACATCATCTCCTACGTAGTTTTGTGATTGAGAAAGCTGATTAGCTAGGTAGATCCAAAAGATGGAATGGGGCATCGGCCGGAAAAGCAAAAATATATAATGATAATATATTAATATTCCAAAAAGAGCCAACAAAGCTAGCACATGATTTGTGTCGTAGACTTCAGCATCAAGATCGGCAGCTAGCTAGCGGTATGGAAGCTGTCACGGTCCGTACCAGCTGCAAGTCTCACAGAGACGTACACGAGAGCACTAATGGAGGAGAGAATTGTGGCGACGTACTTACATAATTTCGTCGTTCCAATTTCAATCGAGGCGACGTAGATTACCTGAGATACTAATTACGTCGCTTCAACAAATTGAGGCGACGTATGTTGATCTTGGTCGCTTCAATAATATGAGGCGACCACTTTTGACATTCGAAGCGACGAAGAATAGTTTGGTCGCTTCGAAGAAAATCGAGGCGACGTAGATTGCTCAATCTTTGTCGCCTCGTTTTTTTTAAATCTGGATCTACTCTTCTTCTTAAAGTCAAACTGTTCATAAAGTTAGAATTTTAGAAAAACAGTTCATTCGCGTTCTGGAGCTGTTCTTGTGCGATTTTGGGAGAAATTTTAGGAAATTGAGAAAGAAGGTTGTTCTTGCCATTGATTTGATTCTTGAGTAAGGTTAATTTGATTTGTATCTCTTTAACCTCTTTATGACCATAATATGTTAAATTAGAAGTGAAATTGAAGTTTTGGTGAAATTTTTGAAGTTGAATTGAATTTGGTGTTATGTTGTGGTTTTAGTGTTTGAATCATTGAATTGTGGTAAATCATGTTATGGGTTCATGAATAATGTTTGAAATTTGGTTAAGTTTAGTGAAATTTATTGATGATTAGAAGTGAAAATGAAGGTGATGTGAAATATTTGAAATTAAATTGAATTTGGTCTTATGTTGTAGTTTTAGTGTTTGAATCATTGAATTGTGATAAATCATGTTATGGGTTCATGATTAATGTTTGAAATTTGGTTAAATTTAGTGAAATTAATTGATGATTAGTGTAGATTAGGTGTATTCGAGCCTTAATTAGTAGTGTTATTAGTGTTAATCATGAAATCGAGCGTATGGTTATATATAATTGTGGTGTTTATCAACTTAGAACTCCCGTTTGAGAATCAATAACTCATCTAGTTGATCGAGTTGAGTTGTTGATTCTCGAATTGTCCCATTTTTGGACACTTTAGGTGAACATGACTTTGTTGATCCTTTTGCTATTCATGTGATTTCAGTTTCAGTTTTGGGATATGGTTTCGACAGTGTCTCCTTTCAATGTTCCCTGGGTGCAAATTAGGTTGTTTAGATATGTGTGCACTCAGGGAACTGTAGGGAGATGCTGCCGAAATTTCCCTAAACTGGAGCTGAAACGCATGGGTGCAAGAGCGTTGACAAATGTCGTGTTCCCCTGAAGGGGATATGACCCAACCCGGAGGCATAAGGCGAAGAAGTGTGGGGTTTTGGTTGAATCGCAACTGTGGCGTGGTAACTTTGTTCATATTGATTGTTTATGCTGACAGGAAACATGGACGGACACCCAGACAAAACTTGGATGACATATCATCATGCTGATCCAAGGTACATCACAGGCATATTCGAGTTTATGAATTTTGCCCGGCGACATAGTAACGGAGCCGATTATCACTTCTGCCCGTGCAAACGTTGTAAGAACGGTCCGTTCAAGGTTACTATGGATGTCATGTATCATCACTTATCACACAGTGGTTTGAGTCTGGATTATACTATCTGGCACCTTCACGGGGAAGTTTCTGCTGAACCGACAATGCTCAGTCAACGAAGACAGTGGCTTCAAGACAGAGTCGGTCCTTCTAGTGGTGCCGGTCCTTCAGTGAACCCGCAGTTGGAGATTCTACATGATGCATATCCCTATTATCCTGGATACCATGCAGATGCACCCCAACAATTAGTGGAAGATAATTCTGGCATGAACTTCAATGACATGGTAGACGATGATTATGAAAAGTACGATAGATTATTGAAGGAGTCACAGACCCCATTATATGAAAGCAGTGAGGAAACTGTTTTGAGTGCCATATTAGATGCAATGGAAATGAAAAATGAAAATGGATGGTCGGACACAAGTGTTGACTCTTTATGTATTTACATTAATAAACTTCTTCCTAAATGGCACACATTCCCCTGTTCATACTCAAGCATAAAAAAAATCTTTAGTGATCTTTCACTGGGTTACGAAAGAATTGATGCGTGTGAGTTTAACTGTGTGTTGTTCAGGGGGGGCGCTTGTAAACGAGAGGATTTGTCCAGTGTGTTATTCTGAAAGATATAAGCCATATACGAATGATATTCCCAAAAAAATAATTCGTAACTTCCCTCTAACACCAAGGTTGAAGCGTTTATTTATGTCCCCACACACTGCCAAGCATATGCTATGGCTGGGGGAGCGCATATGCGTGGCTGGTAGCCTTAGCCACCCAGCTGATGGAGAAGCGTTTCAACATTTTGACAGAACTTTTCCAGGTTTCGCACGAGACTGCAGGAATGTGCACCTTGGAGTAGCAACAGACGGTTTCAATCCATTTGGAACAATGGGAACTTTGCATAGTACATGGCCCGTTGTTGTGATGCCGTACAATTTTACCACCGTCTATGTGCATGAAGAAGGAATATAACATGTTATCAGTGTTGATTACAGGTCTTAAATCTCCTGGAAAGTGCCTTAGTGTACTTATTGAGCCGATGATCGAGGAGCTAATACATTTATGGGTCGTTGGAGTCCATACTTTTGATCGAGTAGACAATGAGGTATTCTTGATGAAGGCAGCGGTAATGTGGACTATTAGCGACTTTAATTTCCAGGTTTAGGGATGCTTGCGGGGTCAACTGTGAAAGGGTACAAGGCATGTCCAATCTGTCTAGATGAGCTAACTTCAGAGCATATATGTGGGAGGATAGTTTATGAAGGTCATCGAAAATGGCTCCACCAAGATCACCCTTGGCGATTGAGCAAGGCATTTAACGGGAAGGTGGATCGGAGTTTGGCGGAAGACCCTATCAGAAGAGTGGAGATGAAATTTTGGAGGACGTTAGGTCACACGTTTACCCTATTCTTAGCCAACATGACGACTTGAAGGTGCCGTACAATCCGAATAACAGACAGTGTTGGACTCACGAAAGCATATTTTGGAAGCTGCCCTATTGGTCATCATTGAAGATCAGACATTGCTTAGATGTCATGCACATTGAAAAAAATGTGTGTGACAACATCCTTGGAACCATTTTTGCGATTGATAAGAAGTCTAAGGATGGTCCAAAAGCTCGCGCTGCTTTGAAGAAGAGGAATGTGAGAAAAAACCAGTGGCAAAGAGCGAGTGACGAGGGTACGACGAAAGTTCCTCATGCACCATTTCTAGTTAAAAAGGATGATCTAGAAGATGTGTTCCAGTGGTTCAGGGATGTTAAGTATCCTCTTGGTTATGCAGGTAGTTTGAGAAGTAAGGTGAAAGTAAGTTCCCCGTCACAGTTTTATGGATTGAAGACGCATGATTGCCATGTGTTGCTTCAACGTCTTCTTCCTGTGGTTATCAGAGGGTTCCTGCCTGAAAACATTGTGAAGCCATTGATAGCACTGTCAAATTGGTTTCGTCAACTATGCAGTAGGGAGCTTAAGAAGGAGGTTGTGCGTGACATGGAAACTGAGATAGTGATGATTCTCTGCAATTTGGAGCTCATATTTCCTCCACATTTTTTTACATCTATGGTTCATCTCATGGTTCATCTGCCCGAACAAGTATTCCTTACAGGTCCAGTACACTATACATGGATGTATCCAATTGAAAGGTAAAATGTTTTTCATTGCTAATATTATGTTCGTTATGTAACTAGTCGGCAATTAGGAAAATATTGTACTAATCTTGAGGGTGCTTTTGCAGGCAATTAGGAAAATATAAAAAGTCAATGACGAATACACGTTACCCGGAAGGTAGTATTGCTGAACAGTACCTCGTACATGAGTCGGTGACGTATTGTAAGTCTTATCTCAGACGGATGGACAACGAAGATATCGACACTTCCCCTGAGTGGAATATCAGCTGTGTTTCACTCTTAGTAAGACCAGATATTATCGAGACTCGTTGCCAGTTCAGGTTGACTGAGGCAGAGACTGCTGAGGCTCATTGGCAAGTCTTGGTGGAAACAGACGAAGTCAAACCTTACCTAGAAGAACATCTCAGAAGGTTCAAGACTAAAAATGGTGAAGATTTCGACGAGCTTCGTCGGAGGAGGAGTTTTCTTCGATGGTTCTTAACATGGGTACATCCAACTATTAATTCTTGTAAGGTTCTTTAAGGGTTTATAACACTTATCTTTAACTTCTCTTAACACTTATCTCTTAGGTGTCCCTTAAAGAAAAAAACTCGGACCCGAGCTTGCTTGCAGGAATAAAGTCATTAGCTCAAAGACCACAGCAATTCCGGGTTTATAAGTCGTGTTATGTGAACGGTGTCAAGTTCACCTCGTTTGATAGAGATCAAAGAACCATGACTCAAAACAGCGGTGTCATGATAGACATGGGTTCATCCAAGTTCTACGGCCATGTTAACTACGTGGTCGAAGTATTATATACAAGCTGCATGCCAGTGGTGTTGTTTAAGTGCACATGGCACAACTCCGAAGACGAAGAAGATCTTGACACCGTTATAAAAGATCATGAACTGATATCAGTGAATACAAACAACAGTTACTATGAGGATTCACCCTTCATAATTGCAACCAAAGCAAAACAAGTATTCTACATAGACGATCCAAAGGCTGGTGGTACTTGGAAGGTAGTACAAGAAATGTCGCACCGCAATGTCTACAACGCCGACGTACTTGCCATAGATGAAAACATATCGCGTACAGGAGATCATATATTCGAGCCTTACCAAGAGGACACTCCCACGGTGATACAATTTTACCCAGATTTTCAACTACTTTTGGACGAAGAAGGAGACGACGACAAGGAGGACGAGGAGGAGGACGAGGACGAGGACGAAGACGAAGACGAGGACTAAACTTCATCGTTTCTTTCATATTCAGTTAGTCTGAAGAATTCAATCTTTGTTAGTATCAATAAATTTGATGCGACAAGGATTCAATCTTTGTTAGTATCTCTAATTTGAAGCGACAAGGATTGATCAATCTTCGTCGCTTCATTTATTCAAAAATAAAAAATAAAAAATAAATACATTCAAGCGACGTAGATTGATCAATCTACGTCGCCTCAATGTATTTATTTTTTATTTTTTATTTTTTTCGCTCCATGAAGCGACGTAGATTGATCAATCTACGTCGCTTGAATGTATTTATTTTAATTATAAATTAAATACAATGAAGCGACGTAGATTGATCAATCTACGTCGCCTGGTTTATTCAAAAAGAAAAAAATAACAATTAAATATTCAGTTCACTTTCGTTTATTTATGAAGCGACGTAGATTGAATTATTTGTCGCTTGAAATTAGAGGAAGCGACAAAGTTTGAGATCTTCGTCGCTTCAATTTATTCAAGCGACGAAGATGGCAATATACGTCGCCTCGTTGGCTTTATAATTCCAGAATCACAGTTGTTTTCTTCTTCTTCTCATTTCGTTTCCTTCTCACTTCTTTTCTGTTCGACCTCGCCCCAAAGCCCTAATCCCCAAACCAAATTGACCTCGCCCCAAATTGAAGCTCCTTCCACCAAATCGACCTCCCCAAATCCCTAATCCCGAAACTATCTTCTTCCTCCCCCTCCCTCACCGTCGAATCTTGAAGCCGAAACGCAATTGCAGGTTGCCCCCAAATCGTATCAGGTTTCCTCCGTTTCTACTCGGGCACAATCTCAGGTTTGCATATGTATTTTGGTTAGGGAATGTTGGATGAGTTTTGATTTTAGGGTTTTGATTCAGTGGCGAAGAACATAATAGAGAATGTTGGATGAGTTTTGATTTCGAGTATAATAGAGGGGTTTCATTTATGTTTGCTTACTGCTTCTTACTGCTACAATGGTATGTATAGTCGTGAGAGCCAACTTGTGTGAAGAAGTTTATGGTTGCAGATCAACATCACGTACGTCATATAGTCGACTTTGACTTGTTGAGATCCCAACAGATATTCTTATTCTGACATATTAGGAATTTGATGAAAGTTGGTTCTTAGCATAAGTTGACTAGTTGTGTAAATGTGTTGCTCACAACCGTGGGCTTCTTGGTTATTTCACTCTATTTTCTGTATGAATTAGGATAATACCATTGATTGGTCTTCATTGGTTTTCTTCACTTCGATTCCATATAGTATGTGTTTGTGTTTCTTCACTTCGATACCATTGATTGTTCTTCATTGTAGCATAAACTTCGTCTTACTGCTTCTCATTTTTTTCAATTGGGTTGTTCTGATTCTATTCGTAGGTTGTGGGACTTGTTATGATCAGTTGTGTTCATGTCAAATTGTTTATATCTAAATTCATCTGGTTCTGGATTTTGAGTTAGTTGAAACATGAAAACTGTATATTACATCGTTGGAAATCGTTCTTATAGTATTAGTACTATGTAGTACTGTATATTTTCGACATTATATATTAACCTAGTACACGTACTATTTGTTTTGTGCTACATATGGCCTTCCTTAATCATGTTACATAATCCTGATATAGTGATGCTTACAGTTGGACTTATTGAACAATAATGGATAACTTCAGTATGGCTTGTGATAAACACAGTAACACCTACTTTCATTTGTCATGCAATTTTCTGTTAACAACTACTGGTAATTGAATGCTTGGGGTGCATTTTGGTATCGTGTTAACGTGTTTTGAGTATCATGATGTTTGAATTGTGAATGTTGTTGAACTAACGTAGGTTTTAACAGAATGGCTCCCGGCAGTACAAGTCACCAAAGGAAGAAAACGGTGATCCAGTGTCGTGAAGCGGCGGCGGCTGCGGCAGCTGCGGAGGCTGCGGAGGCGGCGTGGCGACCATTCAGCAGAGAGAGGGCTTCAGGGTCGGGCTGCCCCACCGGAAAATCTGCGACCCCGACGATTCCATCAGTAGCTGGTTTAACGCCCGCCCTAGAGCTTGAGGATGCGATTCCAGCTACGGAGGACAGCGACGCCACTGCGGCCTCACAGCACGCTCCCGTCTTCAGCATCCGGTGCAAGAAGACCAAACTCCCCGACATGGTGGACATGGCAACCGGAGATCCGACGACGCAACAGCGCGGAGTCGTTGTCGGGACGAAGACGGAGTACCTCGTCCGGATGAACAACATGATTGCCATGTGTTTTATGGATTGAAAACGTTGTGAAGACGTTTTATGGATTGAAGACGCATGATTGGATTGAAGTTCCCCGTCACAGTTTTATGGATTGAAGACGCATGATTGCCATGTATTGCTTCAACGTCTTCTTCCTGTGGTTATCAGAGGGTTCCTGCCTGAAAACGTTGTGAAGCCATTGATAGCACTGTCAAATTGGTTTCGTCAACTATGCAGTAGGGAGCTTAAGAAGGATGTTGTGCGTGACATGGAAACTGAGATAGTGATGATTCTCTGCAATTTGGAGCTCATATTTCCTCCACATTTTTTTACATCTATGGTTCATCTCACTGTTCATCTGCCCGAACAAGTATTCCTTACAGGTCCAGTACACTATACATGGATGTATCCAATTAAAAGGTAAAATGTTTTTCATTGCTAATATTATGTTCGTTATGTAACTAGTCGGCAATTAGGAAAATATTGTACTAATCTTGAGGGTGCTTTTGCAGGCAATTAGGAAAATATAAAAAGTCAATGAGGAATACACGTTACCCGGAAGGTAGTATTGCTGAACAGTACCTCGTACATGAGTCGGTGACGTATTGTAAGTCTTATCTCAGACGGATGGACAACGAAGATGTCGACACTTCCCCTGAGTGGAATATCAGCTGTGTTTCACTCTTAGTAAGACCAGATATTATCGAGACTCATTGCCAGTTCAGGTTGACTGAGGCAGAGACCGCTGAGGCTCACTGGCAAGTCTTGGTGGAAACAGACGAAGTCAAACCTTACCTAGAAGAACATCTCAGAAGGTTCGAGGCTAAAAATGGTGAAGATTTCGACGAGCTTCGTCGGAGGAGGAGTTTTCTTCGATGGTTCTTAACATGGGTACATATGCCTATTAATTTTTGTAAGGTTCTTTGAGGGTTTATAACACTTATCTTTAACTTCTCTTAACACTTATCTCTCAGGTGTCCCTTAAAGAAAAAAACTCGGACCCGAGCTTGGTTGCAGGAATAAAGTCATTAGCTCAAGGACCTCAGCAATGTCGGGTTTATAAGTCGTGTTATGCGAACGGTGTCAAGTTCACCTCGTTTGATAGAGATCAAAAAACCGTGACTCAAAACAACGGTGTCATGATAGACATGGGTTCATCCAAGTTCTACGGCCATGTTAACTACGTGGTCGAAGTATTATATGCAGGACGTATGCCAGTGGTGTTGTTTAAGTGCACATGGCACAACTCCGACGACGAGGAAGATCTTGACATCGTTATAAAAGATCATGGACTGATATCAGTGAATACAAACAACAGTTACTATAAGGATTCACCCTTCATAATTGCAACCAAAGAAAAACAGGTATTCTACATAGACGATCCAAAGGCTGGTGGTGCTTGGAAGGTAGTACAAGAAATGTCGCACCGCAATGTCTACAGCGCTGACGTACTTGCCATAGATGAAAACATATCGCGTACAGGAGATCATATATTCGAGCCTTACCAAGAGGACACTCCTACGGTGATACAATTTTACCCAGATTTTCAACTACTTTTGGCTGAAGAAGGAGACGAGGACGAGGACGAGGACGAGGACGAGGACGAGGATGAGGACGAGGACGAGGACGAGGAGGAGGACGAGGACGAGGACGAAGACGAGGACGAAGACGAAGACGAGGACGAGGACGAGGACGAGGACGAGGACGATGACGAGGAGGAGGACTAAACTAATATTATTAATGACATAGAAACCTAAATTCGTATTTTCTTTAAAGCATAATTTATGTAAGCGTTTCAAAATGAAATAAATTTTGAATTTGTTGAAAATAACACAAAATGAAGGATACGAGGTGACGAAGAATGTTAATATACGTCGGTTCAACATATTGAAGCGACGAACATTCCATTATTTGTCGCTTCAATTAATCGACGCGACGAAGATTGCATTATTGGTCGCTTCAATGTATTGAAGCGACCAACAATGCAATCTTCGTTGCTTCGTATACTTTATAATTCCAAACTTCATCGTTTCTTTCATCTTTAGTTCATTATATTTCCATCATTAAAGTGAAGCGACGAAGATGTCAATATACGTCGCCTCGTATGTAGAGGAAGCGATGAAGATGTCAAATACGTTGCCTCGTATGTAGATGAAGCGACGAAGATTTCAACATATGTCGCCTCATTGGCTTTATAATTCCAGATTCACAGTTTGGTTCGTCTTCTTTTCATTTCATTATTTTCTTCGTCTCTAATCATCTTCTCGCCCCAAATCCCTAAACCCAGATTCAGCAAATCCCTAAACCCGAACCCCAACACCCTAAATCCCCTCCCTCCTCAACCCTAAACCCCCTCCCTCCCCTCCACCAAAACCTTTTCATCGCCGTCGAATTCGAAGCTCCCGGATCATCTTCTTCAAAGCTCCAAAGCTCTCTAATCATCTTCAAAGCAATATCGGTAAGATTTACTCTCTCTCTCTATCTGCAATTCGATTCTGCTCTTTCTTTGAATCGCGATTGTTGTTTTCGTTCAACTACTTTTGGATCGCGCATGTTACTTAGTTTATGCGAGAGATTTTACCTATTGGAATTTTGATGATGACTCGTTTGAGCTTGGTTATAGACTGTGTATGACGTGTAGATATGCTAGGATTATCCAAAACAATGGGGCATTAGTACAGTTTTTAGGCTCACTATGATTGTCTCAAGGTCTTTTTGTTTATTGTGGTTTCGGGGAAACTGTGATGATCGAGCTTTAGATACTGCTGTGGTTTGTGTTGTTGGTATGGAATTTCAGGGATGTGATTTGTGTTGTAAAGTGGTGTTGTAATTCATTGTGAATTTGATTGAGTAGATGTTGCCCACCAAGTGTTCGATGAAATGTCTCTGACAACCACGTACACAATATATGATATTGTAGACCAATTTTGCTCATCAATGCCAACTCTTAAATAAGCAAATCGATTAACTGAAATTCCACAGCTCACACTAGGATAAGATTAGATATTAAGCTACCTAGTTGGTATCTCACACTTAATCTATCTTTGTTCCTTACATTCGTCGAGTTCAATAGTTATAGAATTCAATTGTGTCTCGAAAAATAGTCGAAAAAACATTAAAACAAGATATTGGACCCTAAACACTTAATTTTGATAAATATGTCATAACCTAATGAATTAGGTCAACTAAAATAGATGTAAAGAAGTTCAAGCTACAAAAATACTTAACTATAATCTTAAAAATATATGATATTATTAAATTAGATAAACTAAAACTTAGAAAATAAATAAAAGTCCAACAAAACAATCAAAAGAGGTGAAGCCAAAAAGACACTTGCGAGGATGATAAAATTATATTATGCATGAATTCTAAGATTTTACAGTTTCTTACTAATAGCGAATATTTATCGAGGAAAGTTTTTTCTCGTTAGCAAAAGAGTTTTGGCAAGGAAACACTATTGTTGTCGCTAATAAAATTGGATGCACATTGAATCTTAAATCAACAATGAGGGAAATCACTATCTTTTTATTTTAATTTTATTTTCTAGTGATAAAGTAAAAGAACATCTTGGTGGACTTTATTGCTTATATTGCTGGGTTTGGTTGGAATTTTTGTTTAATGTTTTAACAGAATGGCTCCCGGAAATACAAGTCACCAAAAGAGGAAAGCGGCGATTCAGCGTCGTGAAGCAGCCGCGGCGGCGGCGACGGCAGCTGCGGAGGCTGCGGAGGCGGCGTGGCGACCATTCAGCCGAGAGGGGGCTTCCGGGTCGGGCTGCCCCACGGGACAATCTGGAACCCCGACGATTCCAGCAATAGGGGGTTTAACGCCCGCCCCAAACCTTGAGGATGCGATTCCTCAAGTGGATGACAGCGACGCCACTACGGCGTCACAGCACCCTCCCGCTCTCAGCATCTGGTGCAAGAAGACCAAACTCCCCGACATGGTGGACATGGCAACCGGAGATCCGACAACCCAACAGCGCGGAGTCGTTGTCGGGACGAAGACTGAGTACCTCGTCCGGATGAACAACAATAGGCGACTACAAGTCGCTTACTCTACGAGGCATCGGGGGCCTGCGACGAGGGAATTCAGGAGTCTGATGTCCAGAGACATCGGTAGCATCATCCGCGGAAAAGTTCCAATGCTTGCACCTAGCTTTTTGGGACTTAGCGATTTGCATCGCGATATCGTCAATACAAATATTGAGGTATACTTACTGCCCTTAGCTTACTTTGTTACTTTACGGTTTATGTAAATATAACTTTTACATAACGGAATTTAAATGTCTTGTGCTAGACGAACTACGACATCCCGGCGACTGACGTGGAGATGTGGAACTTCATTGATGCGACGGCGCAAACAATCTATAAGGATTGGAAGTATGATTGCCATCAACATTATCTCTACGTCAGCCAGGAGACTCCGGCCGAGTTTCTCGGGAGGGAAGACCAATGGGCGTAGTTAAAAGCCCACTTCGAAGACCCTGCTTACTTGGTGAGCTTCATAAACTATCCGCACAGTTTTGGTAGCCAACAATTTAAAAATATACATGTTTATCTATTCTTATTTTAAAATGACTCTTGTGTGTGTGTGGCAGCGATTGTGCGAACGGAATCGAGGAAACCGAAACAAGAACAAGGAGCAGCAGCTCAACCACCATTCGGGATCTCTCGCCCTCTCGTACCGAAGCGAGGTGTTGGAGAAGGAGGGTCATAGAGCGCCCGCCATCCAGACGTGGATTAACGTATACCAGCCGGACAAGAATGCGGCTGAGAAAGTGGTAAGCGAAAATAGGTTCACGTTACGTTATTTCAATTATTTATGTTTACCATATTGTAATATTATTTATTTAATATATTTTAATTGAGCAGGCGGCAGTGAAGCGAAGACTCGATGAAGTCTTGTCGCAACAAGATAGTGTTGCGGGTGACACAGAAGGCGATGTGACGGTTTCCCAACCCCATCCTCTTCCTCTTGATACACAAATAAATATCATAGAGGAAGAGGTGGGTTCAAGGCCCGGGACCTCTATAAGAGGTAATAAATCTCATAAACCACCGTCGTTCATCTCGATTTACGTTTTGCTTTATTTTTGTTTACTATTTCATTACTAATATTTGTTCTTGTTCGACGTGACAGGGGTGGGGCGCGCTCTCACACGCGACCCCAAACCAAGAGGAGGGGCCCGAGTACAGGAAACCGAAGCCCTGAAAAGGGAGGTGGCTGAAGCCAGAGAGGAGGCGCGCAGATCGAGCGAGGTGGCGCAGAAAGCCAAAGAGGATTACAATGAGCTCGCCCAAAGGGTCCAACAAATGGATGCCCTAATGCGATCATTCCAGGTTGGGAGTCAACAACCTCAAGCTCCTCCACCACCTCCTGGCTCGTAATCGAGCTGCATTGCCGTCCCCCAGCATTAGTCTACTGTGTGATAGGTCGCTTTGTATCAAGGCTTTGTATAACGTTTTGAGTTGTGGAATATTTTTCTATATAACTTGATTTGATGAATGAGTTTTTGTGTTTTTAAATTGCGATAGGTCGTGACTTGGTACAATAATATTTAATTTTTTTTTTCACTCAATGAGGCGACGTAGATTGGTCAATCTTCGTCTCCTCGTTCAGTGAAAAAAAAAATTAAATACATTCAAGCGACGTAGATTGACCAATCTACGTCGCCTCATTTAATGAAAAAGAAAAAAAATAAAAATTAAATACATTGAAGCGACGAAGATTGACCAATCTACGTCGCCTCATTTACTGAAAAAGAAAAAAAATAAAAATTAAATATATCGAAGCGACGAAGATTGACCAATCTTCGTCGCTCCATTTACGTTGAAGCGACAAATATTGGGCAATTTTCGTCGCCTCATTGGGTGAAAAAGAAAAAAAAATAAAAATTAAATATAGTGAGGCGACAAATATTCATCAATATTCGTCGCTTCAATATAAAATGGAGCGACGAAGATTGACCAATCTTCGTCGCTCCGTTTTATATTGAAGCGACGAATATTGATGAATCTTCGTCGCTCTGTTTTCAAATGAAACGACAACGTTTATATTTTCGCGGCGAAAAATTGAAGCGACGTAATTTTTTTTTGTCGCTTCAATGGAAATGAAGCGACGAAGTTTTTTCAATCTACGTCACCCCAATGGTGAAGGGATCAATCTCAAGCGACGTATCGAGGCGACGAAGTTTTGGTGACAAAAAATCGAGGCGACGAGAAAGTGATCCGAAGCGATCATGAAACTTCGTCGCCTCGAATCTGTTCCCCAATAGTGGAGCTAGACCGATACGTACGTAGTGCGGGATCGAACAGAACGAGCTAGCTATAGCCTGCAGCTGCTTTCATGTAAAGCTAGCAAATTTTAGAAACGACCGGGGTAGCTAGGTCAAGGAGAGTCATGCTGCTGCGAGGGGTGATGGAAGAAACGAAGAGTGGCTTGTCTAAAATGACTCGCTATCGAGGTCAGAAGCTAGCTACTGCAGAGACTACATGCACTCGCATATGGTGAAGGACGAACGTGAAATGATTCTGCTGATTCAGAATATATAGATAAGAGCTAAAAGGAAGGTAGGGCGGGCGGAGCTTTTCTTGATAGTGATCGATCTTTGATGTAAGTTAATGTTATACTAGTTACTAGTGTTGTTCCAATCCATACATTATCCATACACATGCACGACCGTACGTACGCGTACGTACGACAGCCATTCATTTGTTCGATTTTGTGTCGCCGTATAAACATGGTAATCCTCCGATCGATCGAGCTAGTTATTCAAAAATGTCGTCTACAGACTTCAGGGGCATATATTTGTTTTTTCAGTAGTAATTGGATTTAGATTTAGGCTGCTAGCTAGCTACTTGCATAATTAGCAAGTCAGCCATGCATGTTTCTCTTGGCAGTTGTTCTTATTCCTTCTTGTGGGCTGTAGATTAATAGTAAATATATACCAGATGGTCAGCTCCGATCCTCTTTTGAATTTTGAGCAATATAAATATATATGATATGCAAGGGATGATTGATGTATAAATTTCATGAATTTTTTCTTTAATTAGGAATGAGTATAGCTATAAACCTCAGATAAATAATTTGTTGCTCAGTCGATCGATCATATATGATAGATATGTGAGTGATTCATATGATTAAGACTCTAATTACTGAAATGCTAAGAAATGTCGTCCACGCACAGGCTCGAGGTTTCCACCAGTAGTACGTATGAGTTACGTACGATAAATGTTATATTTCAAAACCTGTCCTTAATGTTAGTGTTTAAGCGATATTTCATAAGTCAAGTCTATCAACCACTGCCTAATGCGTGTGCGGGATTTTGAAACACTAAGAAAATCTAAGTGGCCAGATGACTCATTACAAAGTAGCAACTAGCAACCAAACCTTTTAAGATAAAATCTGAAAATCTGTTATTAGCTTATTACGTACTGATCAAACCATCAAGGTTATTGAGATATTATTAGGTGGTCTTGGATTACCCATGTGGCGTGATAGAAAAACTTCGAGCATGTTATACACTACATATGTATGAAAAAGAGAGAAATTGACTGCACGTTGATTCATGTGTCATGTTTGTATTGACTTGAATTATCACATCAGTATGCCACATAGTAGTGCAGAACCACCTAATAAATCTTCCAAGGTTATTATGTGAAAAATTATCAGTGGTTATGTGTCCGGGAGGTTGTCCGGGAGGTAAATGGAAATGTTTTAGGATCCAAATATGTTTAGTGGTTTAATTTGGAGATTGAAACTAGCACCAATGTATGAGACAGAAAGACGTCTGGTTCATAAAAAGTGGGAGGTCAATTTCACTCATTCAATTCAAAGCTGCATCAAATTAAATAAAAATGAAAGGAAAAAATGTGCAAGTTGTACTTCGTAACAACGTACTCATTCCTTTCATGTGGGGGTAATTCACTAATAATGTTATTTCCCTCTTGCTGCTGATGAGTCGTTTCTTCATGTGAATTACCAAAATTTGTACTAATTAATTATTTATTTAATTACCCTTCTCACAGGAACCACTCTACATCATGGTCTCCAAGTGTTCCCGGAAAACCTCTAACATGCCGGAAAAAGTGACTATACCGACCAAGCTATAGTCGTCCTCAATTACCCAAACATAGTTCACTCTATGAGCAATCGCCTGAATCATCACAGCCACTAATGAGCTCTTGAGATGACACACTATGGCCTCAGACCTCCGCACCATTCTAGCTGAGTAGCTATTCGTCCTACTAAACCTTCCTGCAGATCTCAGCGGCTTAGTGCTATTCTCAGACTCTTCATCTGACGACGATGAAGAAGAAGAAGAAGACAATGAATTTGCAGAGGCATTAGTTGCTAAAGAGTAATTTTCCAAAACTCCTTGTAACATTCTCTGCTTCAACGTCTCCGTCACGATCCTGATCAAGTGCTCCGGCGGTCCTCCACAGTCAATGTACGACATAAGGTCACCACATGTCAGAGTGGCGATTGCAGCAGCCACAGACTCATCACAGCTCGCCAGAGTGAAAGGCGAGATCTCGCCGATCAACACGTCATCGTTGTCCACCACGGCCACCGAGGTTTGTTGCTCTAATGACTGAGCTATGAGCTGGACCGCCGCGCTCGCCGGGGAGTGGTAGTTGATGGTCAAGACGTCACTAGTGTTGATGATGCCGAGAGTGTCGATAGAGAGAGCTGCCATGGGAGAGAACACCCCGATTGAGCTGAGAAGGAATCTGATTACGTCTTCCTGCGTTAGCCAGCAGAATTCTTGACCGTTGTGATTAGTTGTTGTGGTCGTGTAGCTCGTTAGTTTTGGGAATTGTTTTCTTCTTGAACTGCTGCTCAGCCTGGTCTGGATTGGTACCACCAGGTTCTGGTTTCCTTGGAGAATTAGATCGATGGCTTGCAATAAGCTGAAAACAGAGGAAACAGAGTCAGTGATTTAGTTTTGCAAATATATGTGCTGATGCTTCTAGCTAAAAAAAGAAAATAATTTTGAGCATATTCGATATGAATATTGAATAATTACCTATAAGAAGGTTCGACGTGCATAACGGTTCCTGTTATCTTAGTCATGATTTCAGAGACGGGGGCTTTGAGAGCGGCAGACGGAGAAAACAAGTTGGCATCTTGGGAAAGATAGCAGATCACATTGACCATGCAAACCTTGCCAACACAGCGACACTGATCGCCGGCGAGGGTCTTGGAGTTGTGATCGCAATCCCAAACGCTGACGAAGTTGTCTTCCGAGGTCCTGAGTGCCTCAAGGGCATCAGCAACGGTGGCGGAGATGGAAAGGGACCTCAGAGCCGGCTTGCCCAGACAGAGGTCAGATACCTCGTGCCTCAAGAAATTCACTGCCATGCAAAAAGTGGAAAGACGATGAAGAGGTGAAGAAGAAGATGACGAAGAGGAAGCTAGAGAGAACTTCTTGTACGTTGTGCTGGTGAAGCTTCCGTTGTGGGAGTAAAGTTGTTACAAGAGTAGAGGGTATTTATAGAGGAAAACTTTGTGCTGTAATACAAAAAAGTAACAGAAAGTGTGGGGTCCAACATTATATAAGGGACGTACTTTACATATTTACATTTTACAACTTTGGGGTAAATGGCTATATAAGCTTTTTCTGATTACATGAGAAACAAAAAATTAAAGCTCGATCTGTTCACATTCTCTGCTCATCAGGTCGAACCAAAAGGTAATATATAGCCGGTCCCGGAGGAATAGAAAACACCAAATTGTTTAAAAAATTAAAACAAAACATAATGTTCAGGATTTTGCTAAACTGTTTGTTTCATCTCAAAGAAGAAATGAACTAGAAATTAAGTATCCTTTAAAATCATGTTAATTCTCCAAGAGGCATCATGATTTTGTTAAGTGCATCTATGAGGAATTTCGAGTTCCCCATGATAGATTTTCGAGTCATAATAAGTAATTTCGTTATTAGAAACAAATGTAATTTGTCAATCCAAGTCCAGTGACTCACCACCTCCACCGTTAGAATTCATATTTACTAATGTACTAGAATTCTGCTAGTATATGTGAACACAAATCTCCTCAATTTTTTTCCCGAAGGAAATCTCCCCAAATTCTTGAGGACACAAATAAATTGTAAAAACGAATTTCAGAACTATTATATCTAAAAACTAGCGAGATCTTCATTAGTCAATTTTCCAGATCTTAAACACGGTGTACACCTTGCTGGGGAGTTACTTGTATTGCACATGGAAAATTAAAATATTTGTTATTGACCAAATTATAAATAAACGTGAGCTTTTCCCAGGTAAGCAAATTTGATAAAGCAACTGGCCATGAAGGTGGACCATTAGGGAAAGGAAGTGGACCACTTGAAGATTTTTCTAGAATTAATTACCCATTCGTCAATTAAAGCTAGTGTTTAGCGAGTCAAATGATCCATCATGCTCAAGTTTTGTCCTAAAAGAACATTGAGAATTGAGATTTGTTAAAAGAGAAAAGTAAATAAATATTAAAGTAAATTGAAATTGTATTTTATTTATTGATAGATGATATTTAAATACGTATTACAATCTGATACAATAAATCTCCTGGTAAATTAGGGATTGAGATAATCTCTATATCTACTATAATTAGGACAAGATAGACACCGAGATACCAGGAATATAATTCCCTTAAACACTCCCTCTTGTGTCATGTTCCTAATGTATGATGCATAATATGTTGCCTCACTAAAAACTTTACCAAACAAACAAAAATCTCTTGAGTAAAACAAAAGCTTGGTCGAAAAGAAAAAGAGTACAACACATCAACTACAAAGTGACCGCATGTGATGTAAACTCCCCCTGATGTCTACAAAATGAACTTCCCCTTATCAGTAACTCAATCTTGGAGTTCAGACAATCTTCACATACTAATGCGTCTCACATGCTTAGCAAATGTAGATTTGGGTAACGACTTGGTAAACAAACTTACAGCATTATCTGCCGAACATATCTGATTCACATGAATGTTCAATAGCTGTTGTTGTTACTGATTGAAGGAAAACTTCGACGATATGTGCTTGGTATGACCACCCTTAATGTAACCCAACTTCGTTTGTTCAATGCAAGCCGCATTATCCACAAATATGCAAGTTGGTGTTATCGTAGTAGATAATGATCCACTAGATCCTCAAATGTAGAGTATTGTTGTCATAAACCAAACACACTCATTAACCGCTTCATGCGAAGTTATAATCTAAGAATGATTCGATGAAGTAGGGATAAGGGTTTGCTTTATAGATCTCCAAGAAATTGCCATGTGTCCCATGGTGAATACATAACCAACTTTGGAACGTCCTTTGTGTGAGTGAGAGAGATACCCAACATAAGCAAAACCAACCAAAACATCACAAAGTGTCTCTAAATAGGGGACCACATTGAGTAGGTATAATGCTTACATCATGTGTAACCTTCGACGGGTCGAAGGTATTTCTCAACGGGCCAAGAAACACATTCTGTCTGATCTAGGAGTTGTCATTCGACGAGTTGAGCTCCATGTTCGATAGGTCGAACTGGACAGGATCATAAAGTTGCATTTCAACCATTACTTTTTTTGGAATTTCAAGTTTCTCTCTTGTTTCTTTGTAGGGGAAAGAATAGACCCAAGTTAATGACTTCCTTCAAGTACCAGAAGGTATGTTATATTCCATTCCAATGACTTTACGTTGGTACATACCGAGAAGGCAATGTCTAGATATATGCACTAAGCTAAATTCAACCAAGCTCCAACCGCATTGAGATCTGGAATCTCAGCTCCCAAAAGTTTCACACCATCATCTTTCTAGATGAAATAGATTTTTTTGAGTTTTAGACTGCAAACAACCATTGGTGTGCTAAAATGGTTTGCTTTGTCCATTGTCTAATTTAGACATAATCAGACTGATGAATGAGAATTCAATCAACTCGATGTTCCATGTCTAACACCAAGACAAAATTGAGTCCTACGAAGTTCTATCATCTCAAACAACTTATTCATCTATTGAACACGCATGGGCATAACTTATCATTCTTGCATCCCTTCCCAATCAAGTAGTCACTTAAAGTAGTGAATGTCTCAATCTTATCCCATGAATACTCCGTGGTTTAGAGTTACTTGAATTTGGTATAACCATGCTAATTGGCACTCTCATGTATATCTTTGAATCAAGATCCCCGTAGAGATATATAACCATAACCATTGGTTGCATACTCAGTTTTTCGGACACTACCAAACTAATAAAGTAGCGAAAAGTAATGATGTCCATAATCACAGAATACATCTCTTCATAATCAATACTAGGGCGTTGAGAAAATCCTTGCGCCATAAGTTCTTCTCATTGTGCTTCTAAATAAAGACTCATTTGTATCTTAATCGGCTTAGCATTTGGTGGTTATAGCACTACCATATCAAAAACTTGTCATTCGTAAGAGAGTCTAGTTTAGCCTAGATTGTAACTTTCCATATTGGTCAATTTGCTCTACGTTGGAAATATGCCACTAAAAAACATTCCACTTCATTGTCGTCAATTCTTGATCCACGGAATAAGTAATGCATCATCAACGACCATAGAAGAACCATCTATAATACCGCTAGTATTTATTTAACTTGGTAAGATTTCTTTGTTTACTGACAGCGTCATTAACTCTGAGGTGTCACCCAGTGTTTGTCAATATCGACTTTTAGACACAATTATAGTCAGAAACAATCTCATATGTTGATGATGAGCAATTGTACTTTGATGGCTTGTCTTTTCACCGGCAACTCATCAGTAGATTTTTGACCGACAATATGCCCCCACTATGAGAAAGAGAAATTCTACATTGTGCGAGTGTTGCGTTAACTTTTCTAATTCCATGGATTTTCAACCTTACAATTTGCAGCATGTATAACCAATCTCGTCACTTTCATAATATCAGTAAAGGAGTCGGGCATCAAATCTACTACTTTCTGAAGATCAAGAATACATTGCACTTCACTCTCACATTGAGATGTGCGGGGATTATGATGAGACATAGTGGGGATATACCACATTAATTTCTGATGTTTAACCAGAATGGAACCATTCCTATCTCCCCCTAATGGCAGAAAGTATGTCTCATCATAGTGACTATCTACAAAACTAGCAGTAAAGAGATCTCTTATTAAAATTTCTAAATAGAGGACAACCGTTGGAAATTCACAACCAACATAGATGTTTAAATGTCGTCGAGAACCCATTTAGTATGCAGTGGAAGCGTAGTAGGCACATGTATCGTGCAACCAAAGATGCGTAAATGTGAGATATCAGGCGCATGTCTAGTTACTAACTGGTACGCACTGAATGGTTGACGATTTACGGATCTCAAAACGAATAAGCATATCTACATGTAATGTCCCCAAGCAGATACCGGTAAATTTGTATACATTACAAAATCTTTAATTGGATTATCCGGGTGGTGAGTCCGAAGCTTAATAATATGTGCGAGGAGTTTTACAAATACAGTGTACCATGTGGATTGCACGGCCGTATGACCTATGACCTATGCGTCAATGCAGCAATCAAAATCATAATATAATCCGCATACCGGTTTGATTTTTCACAAATATATTATTTGAAATCTGTGGAGGAATGAAAATTGTGTCTACAATAAAAGACCATCGTGCATGTAAACAGTATTATAGACATGAACAAACTTTGCAAATCGAGCGATATGCATTTGAGTTTGCCATAAAGGCATCCGGTGGAAAAAATGCACGAGATTGTGTTGTGCTCGTTTTAGAGACCGAGTCTAGACCGAGTGGATTAATCTCATTCCCCCTCATCTAAACCTATGGTGGTAGATATTCCCACATGCTTCTTTGATCATAAGAACCGATGATCAAGAGAATTTCTCAATATCTTTGATCATCATAATACAAAGGCTTATATGAGGCAGAGTCATAGATACATAGTAATATAAGTGACTGCATTGGATTCAATTATCTAAATCGTAGTAATAAACCACTATAAATCCTCATAAACATCTCCAGATTGCGTGGTTGGTAGCATTCAATGGAGATTGTACACAAAACTCTTTTTCATTCTCACAATATTATTCCAAGTGAAAATCGTTGGCACAAACATGTTCAAAACTTAACATGGTTCGATTAGATAACTGATTATAGAAACATCAAATAACCGATGTATAATGACATATGACCAGTCAAGATAATCCTTGTAAATTATGTCTATGGCATGACAAAAAAATAATGTAAAGCTACATCTGGTGCAGAATTTCAGATTGTCGATAAAACTGATGTAAAACACATCAAAAACACCATTCATGGGTAACATCTTCAACGGGTTGAAAAGTACCTCTCGACGGGGCGAAGGAACCCAAAATAAAATTTGATTTTTCAATATCAATGGGTCGAAAGTTGTAAAAATTTTGTCATAGAGGGAAACGTTCGATGGGTCGAATGAACCCAAAAACCAATATCAATTTTCCGATATCTTTCTCGACGGGTTGAAGGAAATTTTTGACGGGTCAAGTTTCTGACAATGTGGAGACAGGAGCAAGCATTCGATGGGTCGAGAAAAAATTCGACGGGTCAAAAAATACAAATTCATTCCAGAGTGATACCATCGACAGGTCAAAGAATATTCTCGATTGGTCGAAAATCTCTAGAATCAAATCATTCTTTCTTTTGTCTCGTTTTTATGAAACTTTGGTGTCAAAATGGCATAGGATTTTGTAGAATTTTGACCTTGTAAGCAATATGTATGAACATAATCATTTTTAATACTTTCAAATACCAAAAGAAAGAACTTTTATTGCTTATTCAACATCAAAATATTGTTCTTATTCAGTAACCATGACTAAAAATAAAGTCAAATATAATACTAAACTTGATTACATAGTAGAGATATCAGTCTAATACATAGACTAAGTAAAATTCGTAGTCTCTGGGTTTGCATTAGGGATATCTGCTACAATTAGATTGGCTTCACCACCATCTTCCATCTCATAATCATCAGCATAGTTGGTCTCATATGCCAAGTACTGCTGACACATTTTGTAGGTATCTTGGGTATCCTTAGGTGCACGACATTGCTTGTGCATATGGTTGTTAAAATCACACCTATAGCAAGGTGTCAAGCTAAACTTTCATGGAGCAGACTCTGAAGAATTTCATTATTCATAGAACCAGAACTTGATGGATTCTTGTTATTGTCTTGGTGAGTCCAAGTCATATTTTGATTGTTTCCTCCTCTGCCATGAACTCTACCACGTCCTCTTCTACCACCACGAGTTTGATAAGATTCCGAATGATTGTTCTACTTATCTTTTTGCGTCTTTCCAGTATGATGAGCCTCATGAACTTATTTTGTACCAGTTGGCCTGATATTGTTGTGGAGAAGAATCTCCTGGTTTTGCTCTTTCTTGGCAGCGCACTCATGAGATCACTGAATGATCTAAGTCTTCCTTGCTCATAATCAATCTGATATTGGTGAGCATGGGTGTCCATGGAGGTTGAAAAGGTAATCAATGACTTCTCCACCATGGCTTGTCGTTCTTGACAACACCACATATGGCAAGCTCAGACTGTAGCTCTAGTATATCCTGGTAAAATTATTTATTTTGGGGTAATCCAATAACCAGATGTGATCCCATTTTTCAAGTAGTTCAGGAAGTTGTGCGCCATGCACATTATTAAACCGTTCTTCAAAAATCACGAACAAAATCGCAAGGTTGTCCTTTAGCAAGTACTGCTTCCGTAGAGCAGGATAAATATGTCTTCTGAGAAACATAAAAGCTTGAGCCTTACGGGCTATGTCGTCATCATCTGCCTGAGTGCCAGGTGGTAGTGGTCGGATTAGATCCGTGAGTCTTTTACGAATGAGAATATTCCTCACATCTGAGACCCATCTGTCGTACTCTGCTCCTTGAAGATCAAGGATGTCAAATTCTGGCCTTGTTGACTCAGTCATCTACAAAAAATGAGAGATGTAATTAGCTTACCGATCGAAAAATCACGATCACTAATCAAGTTTAGGGAATAAGAAACATGATCTATTTATGTATGGTCACAGATATCGATGCGATAACCAGTGGTTTCATACAACACCCCATAAAACCGTGACTGACTTAAAGTCACAAAATATCGATTTCCCTTTTATTTTCCTGTATACTGTGATTCCTCCAAGACTGTCACTATTTTTTTAACTTTGAGGAGGATGATTTAATCCTTCACTCACTCATACGTACAATTAATCCATAGGAACTAGAGATATATATAAAATTCACGGTATTTAAACTTAAATCTAGACCTAAATCTAGGGTGTTGTGGTAATTAAGTTTTGCAACCTAATTTCTAAATCGAAGAGAGTTAGTCGATTTACCTTGAGAGTGTTATGCTTGGAATAAAAACTTCACTGGGATCGAGGTTTGAAGAAGAAGAAAAACATAATCCGGCAACGGGATGAATTCCAGCGACGAAAAGATGCTCCGGCGGTGATGTTTCGGCGACTTGAAGATGATCGGCGTCGGTGAGGACGTCGTGCAAGGGACAAGGCCAGCGATGGAGTTTGTAGTGTTTAGGGGTTAGGGTTTTTTTTCGGGCTTGGGTTGACTATCAACTCAAGAGCTGCTGATAACGTGTTGAAGGAGAAAAGTAAATAGACAAGCAATAGACTGAAAATGTACTTTATTCATTGATAGATGACATTTAAATAGGCATTACAATCTGATACAATAAATCTCCTGGTAAATCAGGGATTGAGAGAATCTCTATATCTACTATATATAATTAGAACAAGACATGCACCGAGATACTAGGAATATAATTTCCTTAAACGGAATTGAGTTTTTGAAGATGGGTACCTTTTCTTTTTCTTCTTCAAAAAATGAAAATTATGAAAGAAAAAAATACCGTTAACTATAATCAATTTGAATAAAAATTTGCAAAAGTAATAAACTATTAATATCTAAATATTGAACGATTGATTTATTGAAATGAGATCGAAACGTAACTCTCATAAACATTAACTAAAAATACTCACTAAGTCCTTAATTGGTGCTCAATAAAGAAATTCCTTCAAAAATAGTTTATTAAATTTTTACGGGTCAACCAAAAATAATATTTGAGAACAATTCTATGAGAATTTGATGCTTTATCATAAATCACGGTTTTTTTTTTTTTTTTAAAGTTCACGGTTTTCTTTTTCCATTAAAAAAATCTGAATTCACTGATTCCAGATGAACTTTTAACCTACCTTTAGTAGCTGTTTAGCACATCGATCCATATACTGACCGGAGTCACTTACTAGAACATGGGAAGCTAATTGCAATCTTCGATTTGGACATGATAAATTGTCTGTAGCGAATAAATGAATTATAATTGGCTTACACAACCCAATTGTGAAAGCATGACTCCTCATGAAATCGATAGACGTTTATATTCAAGATGTTCATTGCTAATTTTCTGCACCACATATTTGTTGGTTGCACTACAAGAAAAATGCACTTAGACCATAGAACCTTAAAGGTTCCGTCGTCTAAGTAACACTTAGACCACGGAAACTTCTCCGCGGTCTAAGTGAACACTTAGACGACGGAGATGTCTTTTTCCGTTGTCTAAGTGAAACTTAGACCGCGGAGAAAATTTCCGCGGTCTAAGTGTAACTTAGACGACGGAAAAAGACATCTCCGTCGTCTAAGTGAAATTTCAAAAATTTAAAAATTTCACTTAGACCGCGGAGAAAGTTTCCGCGGTCTAAGTTTTCACTTAGACGACGGAAATGTCTTTTTCCGTCGTCTAAGTGAATTTTTTTAAATTTTTAATTTTTTTAAAAAAAATAAAAAAATATTTTTTAAAATTAAAAATTTAAAAATTCACTTAGACCACGGAGATGACCATCTCCATGGTCTAAGTGAATTTTTTAATTTTTAATTTTTTTAAAAAAAATAAAAAATTTAAAAAAATTTAAAAAAAAAATTTAAAAATTATTTTAAAAAAAAATTTAAAAATTTTAAAAAAATTTCACTTAGACGACGGAAATACTCATCTCCGTCGTCTAAGTACTGTAACCCTAAACCCTAAGGCCCTATCCCCTAAACCATGTTTTTACTTAGATGACGGAAATGTGCATTTCCGTCGTCCAAGTAAGAACTTAGACGATGGAAATGTGCATTTCCGACGTCTAAGTGAAAATTTCGTAATTTCACCTAAGACAACGACCATCTAGACCATGTCCCAATGCATATTCTTTTCGTCGAGACCATAGAGTAAACAATGCTTGGAGTGTGAGCGTCGACGGTTTTAAAATAGGACTTACGGATTTTCGTGTATCCAGGTTTCCGTTTTGTAAAAATTTTGGATTTGCGGTTAACTGTGCCGATGAAACCCTGAACGAACTCAGTATTTAGTGGAAATTATTCTACTTATATATGGTGTTATGGTGAGTATATCCAACGGTCGTTTTTTCCAAATTCAATTTCGTTAATATCAATGTGCAATGAGCCTATACGTACCGACACTTAAGTTATACATAGTAGTAGATACTTAACAAGTTTGAATATGTAAATTAATTCATCGTCTTAAATCCCACTTTTTATATATACGATTCTTTAATCGATATTTTACGACAATTCCATTCAAATTACAGGTCCAAAAATTCATTACAAATTATTTTTAAAAAATAATTTTACGGAATTTTCACTTAGACCACGGAGATGGTCATCTCCGTGGTCTAAGTGAATTTTTAAATTTTTAATTTTTTTAAAAAAAATAAAAAAAAAATTTAAAAATTTAAAAAAAAAATTTAAAAATTCAATTAGACCACGGAGATGGTCATCGGAGATGGTCATCTCCGTGGTCTAAGTGAATTTTTAATTTTTATTTTTTTAAAAAAAATAAAAAAATTATTTTAATTAAAAAAAATTCACTTAGACGACGGAAATGTCTTTTTCCGTCGTGTAAGTGAAATTTTTAATTTTTAATTTCTGGCGGTGTTTTTCCCACTAAAAATTTGGCAAAAATTTAAATCCACTTAGACGACGGAAATTTGTCATCTCCGTCGTCTAAGTAAAAATAATTGGCGGTATTCTTTTCCCGCTAAAATTTTGGCAAAAATTTAAATCACTTGGACGACGGAAATACTGATTTTCCGTCGTCTAAGTGAAAAATTGGCGGTATTGTTTGAAAATTTAAAGCACTTAGACGACGGAAATACTGATTTTCCGTCGTCTAAGTGTTTTAAAACTCTATAAATTCATCATTTTCTCAATCTCTCTTCATTTTTTCCTCTCCCTCAATCCACTCTCCCTCTCCCTCTCTCCCTCTCCATCTCTCCCCCCCCCCAATCAAACCACCCACCATATATCATCACCATCACCATCCACTATCATCATCACCACCACCACCGACATCATCACCGTTGCCGCCATCACCGGCATCACCACCGTCGCTGCCACCACCACACACCACCAACACCTACAACGTCGCCTCCACCACCACCACACACCACTAGCTACCGCATACATTGTCACCTCCACCACCGGCCTCCACATTCCGGCCAACACCACCGGCGCCGCCACCACCACCGCCGCCTATAATTAGTTTAGTTTTAGCTTAATTTTGTTTATTTAGGCTAGATTAATTTACTTTATTATATTATGAATTTTGTATTCATTGTATTTAAATCCATAATAATTTAAATTATTTATTCATTATGAATTTTGTACGTATTATATATTATTAATAATTAATATTCAATAAATTTTGCAATATTATGAATATTGATATACAAAAATTAAACAAAAAATTCATGAAATGCTAATTATTAAATTATTAATTAGCATTTCATGAATTTTTAATTTACATTTTTTTAAAAAAAAATAATTTTTTTTTAAAAAAAAAAATAAAATGTAAAAATTCACTTAGACGACGGAGATTACAATCTCCGTCGTCCAAATGAATTTTTAAATTTTAATTTTTTTTTTAAAAAAAATAAAATTATTTTTTTTGATAAAAAACGTAAAAATTCATTTAGACGACGGAGATGACAATCTCCGTCGTCTAAGTGGACACTTAGACCCCGGAGAATGTCCGCGGTCTAAGTCTCACTTAGACGACGGAATTCTCCATCTCCGTCGTCCAAGTGCTTGGACGACAGCACTTGGAGCACGGAGCTTGGACGACGGAAATTCTGTCGTCTAAGTACTTAGACGACGGAAAATTGCACCTAGACGACGGAAATCGTCCGTGGTCTAGGTGCATTTTTCTTGTAGTGTTGGCTAATTAGACGACGGGTTTGGCAAATATTATGGCTAACTCAAGAAAGTGAAGAAACAAAAAAATTCCGAGGTAAGAATTAACCTATATATGGAAATATGGAATGTATGTGAATTATAATTCTAACTCTGAATAGTAAACTAATCACTACACTGTAGTTAATGATTTATTTGGATCCGTTTTTGAACCAAATTAATTTGTAGGAGATCTCCGATCCTCTAGAGGTAACTATTGTAATTGTAATGAAAGTAGGCGAGAAATTTACGAGTAGATGTAAACTCTCCTCCGCCAAGACGTATACACCCTAGTGTTGCAAGCGCCGCCTAGGCCTTCTTCTATCTTCCTTCTTCTCTCGTAGCAACCCTAGCTTTGCTTAGGGTTTGCCTAGTGCGATCGTCGTCGTCCTTGACGTCGGAGACATTTTGTTCCCTAGATCTTGTGTTTGTCTCGAAACGAGATGGAGTTGTGGTGGTCGATGGGGGTGTGGCAGGTAAGAGCGATGGTGCAAGCAACGGTGGCTGGACTGTTGTCTCTCAGTCTTCTCCTGGCTTCAATGAAGCAAGACAAGGATGCAGGAGTGAATTCAGATTGGCAGTTCAATCATGGTCGAGTGATGATGTAGTGGCGAACAGTTGCTCCAATGGTCGGATCAGTAACCAGCAATCGATGGGAAGAGGCTAGGGCCACAGTGGGTATGGTGATGACGCAATGGTAAGTACTTGGTGTTATTCTCCTTATCTCAGTGGAGGAAGGTTGCGGTTTTGGCTTGGGATCAATGGACAGACACTGGTTCGTACGCCTAGTGGCAAGTAGGCACGGTGGTCGGATTGTGCGACGCTGGTGGGAATGAAGAGATGGCTGAGTTATTGGGCTTCTCAAAAACCCTAAGACTGGGCTTTGTCTTGTCTTATCTTAAGTCTGAGATGTCTTTCTTTGTATGTGGTTTATAGCTAGGCCTATGGAGAATTGTAGATGATGTTGTATAGTTGAATAGGGTGTGGGGCTCGGGATAATTTTTAGTTTTACTTTACACCTAGTTTGGTCAACTATGTTATGTATTTGGTAAAATTGCATAACATATATGTCGCTTTAGGAGATTCTTTTGATCAGGTCGAATTTTCGATGGATTTATTTTAACCTATCATTTTTATCAATTGACTAACATGACCGCCTTATTAAAAAAAAGTGAGAAATTTACGAGAGGAAGTAAGATGTAAATTATAATTGTGTAAAGGTGATGAGTTTATTCTCGCTAATTAACGTGTTTTTGTTTTCTCTTTTACGTACATTTCCGATCTGATTGGCCTAAAAAATTTGTCTGGATCCTCATAGCTTCCATTTACATGAAAAAGCCAAGATAATAATGCGATAAAGAGCTGTACGTATACGTAGTGAACTTGTCTAAATCTTGTATAAAAGTCAGAACCAATGAAACTAATTTGAAGGCGTCAATTTTCAATATTGTTCCGCTTTAGCTCACCAAAATTATTCCATTTGCCTTCTCCCTGAACCTGGAGAAATTTCTGCAAGAAGCTAAAGCAAGAGATACGTACGTACGAGATTTAATTTAGAAAGGATCATGTAGCAATCGATCTCTCGTTGTGGCCAGTAGAAAAGGAGAATTACTTTGTTAGTTAGCTATACCGCAAGCTAGAGTTAAGATTTTGTATAAGTTATAGCTCGATGAACTTATTACGAATTCATGGTTATCCAAAGAAATGCAGAAACGTAAACAAAGCATAGAGATTATGTTGGAGTAAGGCACATTCTTAGTATACTTAGGAGATGTATATTCTGTAATTAAGTAGGATTCTGTAATTGATTAGATGTAAGTAGTTTTTATCTAGAACTGTAAGTATGCTTGTATATATACCCAATTCGGGATTGATCAATATATCAGAAAATTCCCTAACACTTATGTTCTCTTCAACTTGGCATCAGAGCCTAGGTTTTGATCTTGGAAATCTTGAAGACCTGACATGTTTCGTCTATGAATCTATTCTGGTTTCTTGTCGAAATCATCATGTTCGACGTGTGGAAAAAATTATTCGATCCATCTCTGTACGCCTGTTTTTCCTAGTGATCTGATCAATTGTTTGAATTTGTTTGGAGATCTATTCTTGTACATTATTCAAGATCATCTTGTCCTAAAGTGTTTCTTTCCTGACCAATAGACCTCTCAATTGTCTGATCTATTCGTTGCTTGTCTTGTTCGCTTCAGAAGAATTTGTCATGGTCTTGCATATTTCGCTGTTTGAGGAACCCTTTTTCTGTGGTATGGAGAGTCTAGACCACATGGAATGTAATGTTTTTCTCACTGAGAAACATCAAGGTAAAATTGATATTGCTTTAAAGGTTTCTGACTTTATTGATGGTGATACATGGATAATTTATTCGTGTGCGTCTGATCATATGACCTTTGATAAGTCCTTATTTTTGAATCTATCATTTTCTCTTGTACCTGAAGTGTCTAATGTAAATGGTGTGTCTTTTCCAGTCTTAAGTATTTAGTCAATCCAAGTTACTTCATCTCTTGTGTTACATAATGTTTTTTATGTTCCCTCTTTATCCCTTCATCGGTTGTCAATAGATGAATTGCCAAAAAACAAATACTCTATCATATTTTATCCTATGTAGGTGGTATTTCAGGATCTATGTACTCAAACAATAATAGGCGAGAGAGATCAACGGGGGAGATTGTTTCACTTGGATAGCATATATAGCGGGGAGACACAAGCGCCATCAAGATATGTTGCTCTAACATTGAATTCTGATCGAGTTAAAGAAATTTGGTTATGGCATCGCCGGTTGGATCATCCATTCTTTGGTGTTATGAAGAAGTCTATGTTATCCTTATTTTTGGGAATAAAATAGTCTAGTCTCCATTGTGAAACTTGTGTTTTTACTAAAAGTCATAAGTCCAACTACTCTCCTAATTCTCGTTCTAGTTCAACACCATTTGAGTTGATCCATTCTGATGTTTGGGGGCATTCGAAGAATCCAAACTTGACATGAATGAGATACTTTATTTTGTTCATTGATGATTTTACAAGAATGACATGGGTTGTGTTGCTAAAAAAGAAAGATGATGTGTTTTATGCCTTTACTGCGTTTCATAGCCTAATTCAAACCCAATACGATGCTTGTGTAAACGTCTTTCGATCTGAAAATGGAGAAGACTTTCTCAATCATTCTTTCCAATATTATTTTCAGCAACATGAAACTAAACTATTTGTCCTCAAACACCGAGTAGAATGAAGTTTCTGAGAGAAAGAATCGGCATCTCCTAGACATGGGAAGAGCCCTCTTACTCAGTACCTACGTGCCAAAATATCTTTGGGGATAAGCTGTAATGTGTGTCTCTCGTCTCATCAATCGCATACCATCTACAACTTTTCTGAACCGGGTTCCATTTTAGGTATTGTCTCATCATGTTGTTATCTCATCTCTCAACAAACTTGTTGCACATGTCTTTGGTTGTGTGGCATATATTCATCTTCATAAAAATTAGAGATCTAAGTTGGAGGCTCGTGCTCTCAAGTATGTGTTTGTTGGCTATGGTACTCACCAAAAAGGATACAAGTGCTACAGTCCTTCATCTCATAGGTTTTATGTCATCATGGATGTCATCTTTAATGAAGACATGTGTTATTTCTCTCCCACATCGACTCTGAGTGAGCAAAATAAGAATGTGTTTTATGATGACCAATTTGAAAAATTGAAAGTTAGTGTAATAGTTGAAAGTACCCCAACCGGAAGTGATTTTCAACCCGACAAAGACCATGTCCAGTATCGAACAGAGAGTGAGATTCGACCCATCAAGGAGGGGTCTCTGTAACGTCCCGATTTGCACCTCATCAAATCGAGCACATTATAGTGCCACGTGTCCCTAAAAATTAAGCTAAGATTCTTAACTCAATTCCTAAGAACCCACAAGGAAAAATAAGAATGAAAAACTTATCTATAAAGTAGATAAGAAATTTAACTAGTGGAAGCGTTTATTGAATATGAGGTGAAAGCGAAAAAACTATAAAGTGAAATATTTTATAAACAAATACAAGTCCCGTAAAAATTAACAAATAGTAGTCCAGTTCAAAGATAGATTCGAATGTTTGACAGGAGTAGAATTTCACAATAGGCTAACAAGAGAAGAACTTTGCAAACAAGCTATGCTCAATAAACAAATCAAGCTGAAATAAATGAAATGAGTAGACCTGTCACGCAGATCTCGCTCCGTCTATGACATATGAAACATAAGAAAATCCAAGCCACACTAGCATCATATAATTGTCCCGTCTTCGTACACAGTATCTGCATCAAAAACTGTTGTAGGGGTGAGTTTTCATCATCGCTGCTCAATAGGGATGTACCCAACTAGGTGTGAGAACAAATATTGAAATCATAGGTGCTGGCAAGTAAATGAAAAACCATGCATTTGATAAAATTCTTAAATCCACAAGTTATAGTAGTGAATAAAATCATAGTATGGCCCATAGAGAAAACTCAAACCTGATGACTAATCTTTAAGCCAACTACCACCTTACCACAATTAATATCGTCTACTTGGCGAGGTGTAGCGAGAGTATCCACTTACGCCGTATCGCCTAGAAGCGGGTGCCACACCTCAAAGGATGTCAGACACTCTTCCGTCCATACAGCCCCTCCGGAGGCTTAAGGGATCGAAGCTCAGGGAAGTGGCTATGCTCCTCTCACTCTCAAGTCATCAAATAGAAACTCATATGCATTGAAAACATAGTAATCATGCAATAAATAAAATGCGTTCTTTTATAAATTCACTAACTAAGGCAAGTCCAAAGTCTCTTACCTAGAACATCGTCTCTTTGACATTCACACGCTTTCCTAGGCTAATACCACCATATTTCACGTCTTGGGTAACTGAAGTGCTAGTCCAACATACTCAATGTCATTAAATCACTTCATATAAATTAGACAATATCACCAAAGGTATGCCAAGCAAGATTTTTGAAAAGATACCAACTTATTCTTTAAAGTCATGACATGTCCAACAATACTAAGGACACCCATATCAAACCAAGTTTAACAAAAATCACTTATTGATCTTATATCACCACTTATATTACCAAACTTCGGATAAGAAAATTATTCAACTATAATGCGGTCGCTTGACAGCTCCAAAATCTAATTAATATCACTTATTTACTTTGGCAACAAGAACACAGTGCTAATATATACTTCATAACAAATAAAGCCATCATGCACATATTTTCCAAATCACAACACATAACTAAAAAACTACATATAAACACTCCCAATGCACAACTTCATAGTTTCATCAATTAAACAAAGTAGAGCATCTAAAGTTTGATTACATAAGGACCTAACATCAAAACTAGATGAGTAAATCACATTTCTTACCTCATGCAAAGCAAATCACCGCTGTGTCATGGTCGGATGAGGGAATTCCGATCGGGTTTGGATCGCGAGTCGGTCTCCAAAATGAGACTCAAGCTCTCAAAACTAACTCATACTCAATTTCAGTCAAAAAAATATCACTCATACCTAGATGAAGAGGATTAGATAGAAGGAATTGACATGCAACACGAATTAGAATCCATTTGATGCTCAACTGAAAATCAGGAAACTGTGATGACCATTGACCATGTTTACCTTTATCTAGAATGACTCCACCGTTGGATCGTCACTAATTTTGAATATAATACCGAAGACACACTTCTAAGAAACTTTCATGAAGAACTCAAAGGTAAAAGAGAAATGTAGCATATCGATTAGGACCATAGAATTAATCTGACAGGAATAGTGTTTAGGACGAAAATCAGTAGCTATGTTCACTCTGGTTCCTTTCTAAACTGCTTTAAATGTATAAGAACTATCATTCAAAGCCCAAATCACAAGACTTGTAATAAATGGTCTGGATTATTCCGCTTAAATCCAATGGTCAACAATAATCCTTTTTAAAATAAAAGCATTTCCTTATTTCCGATCTTCCATATAAATAGCAAATGATTCCGAATAGCACCACAAAAATTACCACGGACTCGTGATGATATATATCAAACCTTATTAAACCTTTAAATCAAGAATTTCACTTACTCAAAATTTTATAAAATTTTGGCAAAGGTCTTCGTGATCACCGAGATTACAAATCAAATATTGCGTTAATCTCCTTAAATATTTTCGGAGTCTCACAGTCTCGACCCATTGAAGGGTGTTCCTAGGCAGTTCCCATTTCTGAAGATCCAATTTGACTCGTCGAGATAGATACTCGACCCGTCGAATGAGGCACTTTGGACTCTCCCATATCTGTTCCTCGACCGGGCGAAGGTATGGTTTGACCCGTCAAAAATATCCAGGAAGAAAGTGATGAGAATATTCCAAGTAAAGTGTTTGACATGCCGAACAAGTGTCCGACACATTAGTCAGTAATCACCCGCTAATTGTCGAAGATGTACATGCAAGTCCAGTCTTTACATCTTCATCAACGATCTCTCCTGGCCTGTCATCACCTGAGGTATGTAGTAGTGTTCCTTTGTCAAATTCTAGTATACCCAAGTCTGGTAGAGTGTTGCCTGCTAGGTCAACCCATGGTCAACCTTCGAAAAAATATGAGCCTTTCTTGTCAGCTAAAGTCAAGTATCATGTAGCTAACTATGTGTCAACCCATAGACTATCTAAACCATATGTAGCCTTTGTAAATTAATTATCTGCTATGTCTCTTCCTAGTAAAATGCAAGATGCAATTAAGGAGGAAAAGTGAGCCAAGACAATGGAGGTTGAGATGGATGCTCTCAACAAGAATGGTACTTGAGACTTGGTATCATTACCACCTGGAAAGAAGAATGTGGGTGTAGATGCACTGGCGGACCCAGCTAAGGACTAAGGGGCTTATGCCCACCCTCACTTAAGCTAATAATCTATTATATTAAGCCACTAACCCTAAAAATTTAGAATTTTTCTGCTAATACTCAAGCCATTATGGACAATCAAGTTCTTAATTGTAATGTCATTATTGAATGATGATCAAATTGTATATACCAAAGCAGAATAATCGAACTTTTCCTCTCTTTGATAAATTTTGCCCCCGCTAAAATAAAATCTTGGGTCCACCACTGTGTAGATGGTTTTATACTGTGAAGTATAATATAGATATATGGTTCAGTTGACAGGATATAAGGCAAGGTTGGTTGCAAAATGATACACCTATAAATATGGAGTGGATTATGATGAGACGTTTGCACCAGTGGCGAAGATCAATACCATTCGAGTCCTCATGTCTTTGGCAGCTACTCTGGATTCGCCATTGCAACAGTTTGATTGAAAAATGCCTTTCTTCATGGAGATTTAAATGAAAAAATTTACATGGATCTCCCTCCAGAATATGGTATTTCTACAGGTGAGAAACTAGTGTGCAGATTGAATAAGTCTTTGTATGGATTGAAATAGTCTCGAAGAGCTTGGTTGGGAATGTTCACAACTTTTATGAGGAAGATTGGGTATATGCAGAGCAATTCATATCACACTTTGTTCCTAAAGCACCGACAAGGTAAGCTGACTACTTTGATCATTTATGTGGGTGACGTGGTTGTGATAGGTGATGACATTGATGAGATCAAAAGATTGCAAGTTTAGTTACCTTCTGAATTTGAGATTGAGGACCTTGAGAACTTGAAGTATTTCTTCGGAATCGAGATACCCGGAACACGGATTGTATCATGTTGAGTCAAAGAAAATATGTTCTACATTTGTTGGCAGAGATTGGTATGCTTGACTGTATACTGGTTAATACACCTATAGAACAAAACCATCGAATTGCAGAGTATCCTAATCAAGTTCCTACGGACAAATCTTGGTATCAATGGTTAGTTGGGAGGTTAATTTACTTCTCACACACTAGACCTGATTTGGCTTATGCTATTAGTGTGGTGAATCAGTATATGCACAATCCTATTGAAGATCATATGAATGCTCTGATAAAAATCTTAATGTACTTAAAGTCTGCTCATGGTAAAAGCCTTGTGTTTCGTAAGCATGGAGATTTGGGAACTAGTGGATACATTGATGCAGATTGGGCAAGGAACCTTACTGGCAGTCATGCATTCTACTTTTGGCTACTTTACATTTGTTTGTGAATTTCTAGTTACATGGAGGAGCAAAAAGCAAAATCTGGTAGCCCGTTCTGGTGCGGAAATTGAGTATAAAGGTATGGCTCAATGAGTTTGTGAGTTATTATGGTTGAGATATTTGTTAAGGGATTTTGGCTTCAAGTAGAATTGACCAATGCCTCTTTACTATGACAACACTGTGTCAGTTGAAATTGCACATAACCCCGTTCAGCATGATCGGACGAAACATGCAGAGATTGATAGACACTTCATCAATGCGAAGCTAGAAGCTCATATTATCTCATTCACATTTGTTCGTTTAGATGAGCAATTAGCTAACATCCTTACCAAAGATATTTTGTCCAGGACCTTCAGTGACTCACTTGACAAGTTGGGCATTCGAGACTTGTATGCTCCAACCTGAGGAGGAGTGTTGGAGTGAGTCACACTCCTTGTATATTTAGGAGGTGTATATTCTATAATTAAAAAGGATTTTGTAATTGACTAGTTGTAAGTTGTTTCCTTCTAGAACTTTATGTATATATGCTTGTACGTATATATACCAAATGTGGGATTGCTTAATATATTAGAAAATTCTCCAACACTTGTGTTTTATTTGATTGATTATGGGGCCGGTTACATTATGTTCATTGATTGTGAAGATGAGGTTACAACAATTACATATAGGATTGAGAATATAAAATGACGTAAATGTAGGGGTTGGAAGTTTTACCCAAAAACCGAAATAAACCAAACCGAAATTCATTGGGCCCGAAACTTGTGGGATGGGCTAGTCAAGAAATTGAATCGAATGACTTCTTGAGATATAGTACTGAATAAAACCGAACCGTTTCAAAAAGATATGTGTCAAAATTGTACTTCTTTTCTTACCCAAATAAATATACGTACAGTCACCCATATTGGATCATTTTTGGACACATATAAAAAACATTAACACAAAATACTCTCATTCTCTCACATTTCGTTTCTCTCTATGGTTGCATCTTTCTTAAACAATAATTAACTCAAACAATTGGTTATGTCTAGAAACTTTTATCGAAAAACCAATCCGAAACCGAAATATACCTATCCAAAACTCGTAGAACGAATTTGCCGAGAAATCAAACCGAATGAAACCCAAACTAAATAATTTATTATTATGCAGTACAGGTTTATGTTAATACCAAACCGATATGTACTCTTACGACTTAATTGTTATAAACTTAATATAGTTAACACCTCCTAAGCGTGCATTTTTTACAATGGCCTGGAAACATCCGCTAGTAATAATGTCAAGTTGTAGACATGGATCATCTTCATATACGTACCACACGCTGCTGTTCTAAATCATCTTCATCAATAAATCAATAATTGTCCCCTTTTTTTTTTAGAAATGCATCAATAATTGTCTTGGACAACTATATTGGGAAGTAAGTACGGTGGTTGTAGAGGTACACGTACATTTGATATTTCACGAGGACGACCCATCGTAAATGATACATCGATCCTTATCATGTCCAGACCGGCCTTGAGATCCATTCATTCGCAGCTTCTGCATGTATGGCCTCTAACCAGAAAAAAATGCTTGTCATTTTCTAGTAGGATCCATCACTCTCTGTACTATACTTTGTTCACCTAGCTAGCTACTGTGTTTATTTCGTTTACATAGATAGTCTTTTACAGTCTCGACGTTCATAAACGGTAATCCCCTTGTTCTTGTTTGTCAAAAAAAAATAAAAATAAAGACACACTGTAATCCCCCATACACGCTTCACTTCAGATCCCTAGCAAAGCTCTTTGGGTGTATGATAAATTAATAACCAATCAATTTTTTCTATTTTTTTCATAGCACATGCATTTTGTTAATTCAAATTAATTGTTCAAATAAGGGATTTTCAACTATTTTGGGGAACACTCACTAGACATTGCGATCTACTATCTCTATTATCGATTTCCCTAATAATTTAGATGCATGAATATTATTAATTAGTCTGTTCAACTAAGGACGTACCTGCTGTATATATACGTGCTGCATGCTATCAGTGGAGTAGCTTATGTTATGAATTTGTTATATGCAACTGGGACATATCACTTAAATGGTAATAAAAGTCTCTTTGATTAGTCATATTTGCACACGATATATATATATATATATATACGAGTCAAACATCATCGTGTTTTCATGTTCCATAAATCGAATCAAATACATTTGCCCTATATCATCATATATAGTACGTCCAGTAATTCCATGGAATTGAAACGGCATAATCTATTTCAAATTCTACAGAAATTGCATATTCTTTTGCATATTCCATGGAAAAGACATATATCATATCGATCGGTTGTTGATTATTGACAATCACTGCATGACTGTTTGTGTTGTATAATGTTGTATAATTTCTTCATATTTATACGTAATTACGTACCATTATTTGTTAGATTCTTATTTCGATGATACTTGTTTCGATTTTTTCGATAGAATTATACTTGTTTCATTTGAAGTGATCGATTTGTTCTTTTTCTCATTAGAAAATTTGGGTTGATGCAAATTGATGAAGAAAGAGACAAGGGCAGCACACGATTTTTGATCAACCATGCACGACGAGTGAACATGACACTTTTGAGTCGACGAGAAACATGCCGCCATGCCGCCATGCGAAGGTCATTTGTCAACAAGAAATATGAACAAAAATAATTAATATCTAATACATAAAATTTAAAATCCTGGGCTGCCCAATTAACCTAGGTCCACAGGCAGGAAAACATTCTGAGCTAGCAACTAGGTCTCAAGCAGAATAAATCTGCCTAACAAAACAAACATCATGTTGTAAATGGCGTCCCAATTTCTAACAGGCCGTGGGCAACTGTAAATCAAGTTGTAAGTAGGCAAGTAGAGCTGAGCAGTATAAAGAATTCAAGATTACTGCACGTCAAACATCAAGAACTCAGAACAAAGCAAGTGATTAACCAGAAAACAAATATCGAACTAGGCAGCTGGATGCCTGGATCATCGTTTTGAATACGATTTATATATACTGCAACAGGTCGGCTGTCGCTGGCAATGTAGTGGGTGATCGGAGTGCGTGCTTGACAGTGTGTAGAACGAGATATGTACTACGCTGGCATAAAACGACAGAAGAAACCATCGAGGTGAAATGAGAAGAGGGGTGGCTTATCTAAAATCTCACCTTCTTCGATTCACATATATGCACATGGATGAACATGCATATATATGAGCATATCGTTCAATGATGGATTTACTGGATTGGTTGTTAGCTAGTAGTGTAATGTTCTTAATTTTTGAAAGAAGCTACGTACGGCTTTCGATCTCGAATATGATAATGATATAGAACGTTCGTGTTCATCATGATCTTGAGGTGTACTAATATGAACAAGCTAATAATTCATCATTCAAATATTTCGTCCAGCTTCCTTTGTCTTCTCTGCTACTACTTAATATGTTGTTTCTCCTCTAATCATCAAATCGAAGCATTTTCTTTCCTTTTCATGGTCGTGAAGAGTTGGTTAATTTGTGTGATCGATTTGCACCTACACTATTAAAGATTTTTCTCTAAGATCTCATACATTGTTATTAGTAGTATTCGTGTGACAAATAGATAATTATGTTCGTTCAAAACGCTAAAATTACCATATGTACGTGAATCGCATGCACGTAAATTAATCACCTAAACACTAAGTGAGTCTCGGAGTGAACTTCCGTCATCCACCACCTTTACGTACGCTACTGATGTTAACAGAATTAAAAGAACGTCCACCTTAATTTGATCATTTAAATATTGAGGGGTGATGACATTTCAATATTTTCCAACTAATAAGTGTCAACACGATTGCTCACCTAACATGGGACTGGTTTTAGCGGACGAGAATGATGGAGATGAGCTAGGAAGTTTCAACATCCAAGTGACATGTCATCATATGTTGTTGGTCACATCTCTCTCCACTAGCTAGTCTGTTTGTTTCTATGTCTCCACTTATATATTGCGTCGCTTTAGTTTTATTGTTTATATAACTATATGATAAAAGTAACCAATATTATTTCACGATCCATAATAACTATCAGAAAATTATACTTATACGACGAAATTTTAATAATTTGTTGCCTAAACGAGACTTGGCCGACGCAATAGTTTTAGTCACCTCAAGAACATTTTTCATCGCCTAAGTAACATTTAGGCGATAAAAAATGTCTTCGTCGCCTAGATATTTTCTTAGATGACGGTTTACTCAAGTCGCAGCCTAAATGTGAATTTAGGCGACAACAAATGTTTCGTCGCCTAAGATGCACACTCAGACGACAGCCATTTGTTGTCGTTGTCTAAGTATTACACACTTAGATGACGATACACATGTCGTCGCCTACGTGGACTCTTAGACGACAACTTGAGCCATTCGTCGCCTAACTGACCACCTAGGCGAGGAATCTGTTTCACCTAGGCGATGAAACAGGAAACTTAGGCGACAAAATATTTCGTCGTCTAAGAAAAGTCAATTATTAGATCTCTATCTCGATCAGATTTCCTTATCTCCTCATTGATCATTTCCCTATCTCTCTCTCCCTCTCAGCTAGCTCTCTCTCCTTACTCAAAAAAACTCACCACCGGCGGCTCCACGTAATATCCGGCAAAAATTAATCAAAACTCGATTTTTCAAATCCAGAGTTCTAGTTTTACCCACTTATCTCCTTATCGGTGAAGATATTAACTCGTTTCTCTCAATTATTATTTTTTAATTTAATATCGTACGTAATTACATAGGGTGATTGATTTTTTCGGCAAATATATAGTACTTTCCGGCGACCTTAGCATTACTTTCATTGTTGTATTGCATTGTTAAGCTAATTGTAAGCTATATCCTAATTAGTTAATTAATTAATTGATATATATGTTTTAATTTGATTAATTGGTTAATTAAAACATGATGTGCTAGGTAATATATATATAGTTAATATATATCTATATGTTTGAATAATTAGTTGAAATATACATATATAATTAATGCATGTATTTATATAAAGTTAATAATATAATATATTATTATTATTATATATTAGTTAGATTAATTATAGTATAAGATTAGTTAATTCATTAGAGGTACGTGTTATGTGCGATGCGTTTGATAATATATATAAAGTATATTAGATTAATGAATTATTGGTTGAAAAACTATATAATTAATAGATCGATTTATTATCCTTATGCAGAAATATGGACAAGAGTTGAATACATTTAGCGAACAGAAGTGATGTGTGGTATATGGACGGCATCAAAGACTCTGTGAATTTTGCGACAGAACATGCTCAGGGAAAAAAGCGTTTCACGTGTCCGTACAAAAAATGTCTACACCATCAGTTTGATCCATCTAACATTATGGCTCAACACCTATATGAGCACGGTATGATGTGGAGTTACACTACGTGGAGCGATCACGGTGAAGTAGTAGACTTCAACGCTAGACCAGACTTCAACTCAGGATACAGTTATCATGATGCCTCATCCAGTGGTAGCGGCGGCCCAGCTTGGAACCCAACTGTTGATTTGGTCCATGATGCTTTTCCAGAATTTAATCATGGTGGACACCAACACCAAGAGGGAGGTTACGATACCACTAATGATGACACATTCCTCGCTGCCAGCTTGGCCAGTGACACTACAGAGATGGATAGGTACAACAGGATGCTACTAGAAGCCCAGACCCCGGTGTATCATGGATGTCCAGAGAATGTGTTGCAATATATAATGGAGGAAGTTCAGATAAAAGTGAAGAATAAAATGTCAGACAGTGTTTTTGACAATATACAGGAGCATATATATAAGTTGTTACCTGATCATCACAAACTTCCAGAAAGTTATTATAAGGTTAGAAAGATCTTGAGCATCATCAGCCTAAAGTATAGGAAAATTGACGCTTGCATAAATGATTATGTGTTGTTTTACAAATAGTATGAACATTTGGACTACTGTCCTGTATGCAACCAGTGTAGATATCAAAACAGGAATAGGATGAGTTCAAAGAAGAAAACTCCTATTGAGGTACTTCGCTATTTTCCATTGATTCCCAGATTGTAACGTCTATATATGTATCTATACACAGCAAATGCGATGAGATGGTATACGGAACGGCGAGTACATGGCGATGTGCTCCGACACGCATCAAATAGGGAGGCTTTTAAACATTTCGAAAGGGAATTCGAAGACTTTGCAGCAGAGATTCAAAATGTTAGACTCGGCCTATCTACAGATGGATTCAATCTTTGGGGTAGTAACAGCGTTGCCGTCACCACTTGGCCAACTATTCTCATGTCGTACAACCTGTCTCCGTGGACGTGCATGATAAAGGAATTTAATTTCCTTACTTTGCTAATTCCAAGTCCTAATTCTCCGAGAAAGTGTTTAGATGTCTACCTCAGACCATTGATCGTGAGCTCAAACTGTTGTGGAAACATGGAGTTCCAACTTATGACAAGTTCACTAACACGATGTTTATGATGAGAGCAGCCGTCATGTGGACAATCAGTGATTTTCTTCCATATGAGATGTTAGCATCTTGCACAACCAGAGGATACAATGGTTGTCTTTTCTGTTTGGATGACGTCAACTTCATTTGGCACGCGGGGAATGTATGTTACCTGGGTCACCGTAGATGGCTTCCTCACGATCACCTATGGTGACAGGATAATGCTCATTTCGACAGGGCGGTAGAGAATAATCTTAAACCCCGATAGTGGTCTAGCGAAGAGATTTTAGAGAGATTGAACAACTTTTATTTTGGTGTGTTGACCAACGACAAAGAACTGAAGAGATTCAATCCATACCCTCCACACGATCTCAGCTATTGGCATCACAAGAGTATTTTATTTGAATTGCCCTACTAGTATAAGGTGAAACTCTGAAACAACTTTGATGTCATGCACATAAAAAAGAATGTGTGCAACAGCGTGGTGGGAACAATTTTGGGTATTAAGTTAAAGACCAAAGATACTCTCAAAGCGCGCAAAGATATAGAATCTATGAATTTAAGCCATCACTTGTGGTTGAGGAGGGATAGAAGAGGAGCATACAATAAGATACCAGATGCACCTTACACAGTGAACCCGACACAGAGGAGTTCTGTATTTAGCTGGTTCAAGACTGTTCGTTATCTATCTACTTATGCAGCGAATATTATAGGAACAGTTGGCGAGGCGCAGCACAAGTTCATTGGTCTAAAGACTCATGAGTATCACGTTATGCTGCAACGTCTGATCCCAGTGGTAATTCGACATATTTGTCTCGTGACGTTGTTAAACCAATAGTAGCATTGTGTAGATGATGACAGAGGTTATGTGCTAGAGAGTTGCAGAAGTTAGATGTCCTCGAACTTCAATACGAAATAGTGCATATCCTTTGCAAATTAGAGAGAATTTTTTCCCCTTCTTTCTTTAACATCATGATTCACCTCATGATCCACCTACTCCAATAGGTGCTCATTTCTTGTCTGACCCACTACACTTGGATGTATCCTAAAGAAATGTACGTACAATTATTTATAACGGTTGTTCATCATTTTACACTTTTTTTTGTGTTTATAATATTCTTCAAATTATTAATTGTATGATTTTGCAGACAACTCGGACAGTAGAAAGGATTTATGAAAAATAAATCTGCCCCGGATGGCTCCATAGCAGAGACATACTTAATGCATGAGTGTGTTACCTACTGCAATAGTTACCTCAAGGATCCAGTCTAGGCCAATCCAAATGTCTGCCACAATCTTTCAGTCGTCACAAATGTTGTACGACCGTTTAAAGGAGTATTAAAGGAAAGATAAACTAAAGAAGAACGTGCAGAAGCACATTGGGTAGTATTGCGAGACTGTGACAAGGTCGACCGCTACATGAAGTACTACAGGGAGTACATTCAGACGATTAAATCGGACAAGACTCTTGCTTGGGTTGAAAAGATGCTTAAGAAGAAGTTCCCAGATTATTTTCAACAATAGGTATGTATTTTTAATTATTTTAAAACTCTTTTCTCATATATAGTATGTATGGCATTTGGTGTTTGTTTATGCAAAGTATTTTGCCTTAGTTTGTGTATGAAGGTTTTTGGTTTTCTTTATTTTTAGAGAAAAGTATGTCAATTTTTTTGTAGAAATTAAATTACACATTCATATATATTCTTCACATTTTTGAAGATGGATGATCTACAAAAATTAGATAATCACGAGGGATAGTGGTCGTGGGAAAAGTATCTTGTGACACCCCGTCCCGAAAATTATATTTTTATAATTTATTTAAGGTTAATCGAAAAAGGTAGTTATTTTTTTTACCGTCGGTAATTATTGCAAGCTTTTTAGTTGACTTTTTATCAGAGTGTCGAAACTGGTTGACTTCAGGTGGAAGTCGTAGAAATTTTCAAGCCAAGTCCGTAGCGGTGAACGCCGAAAATGGAGTTACGATAAGGAAGTTTTGATCGACAAAAGTTTGTCGTAAATTTATTACCAAAGTAACCGTAAATGAAAAAGTATACAAAGGGGGAAGTTTTCTTTTATGGAAGGGCAGACAGTTGACTTCGATCAACTCAACCCTCCCGTGAGATGAGAATGAGAACCGAGGTGGTGGGGTGGTGCGTCGACAGTGGGCCGCCATCCGGCCACCTCCGACCTTGAGACCGGTCGAGTTAGACGTAGATTGGAAAGCTCTTCCTTTTTCTGGTGCTAGTTTCAGCAATTGAGGGCCATGGTGAAAGAAACGAGCGAATGAAATTTTAGGGTTTTCAGGTTTACATTGATGTCGTCCCCGGCAAGGTCTCTGGAGACGAGCTAGGTAAGGTTCTGACCCTTTTTGGCATCTTGATTGTATTGTTGTTTTGTAAATTTGGTTGCAGGTACAACTCGTTGAAATCGAATTAATTTCCGACAAGTTCGGATCGGCCTCCGCTGCGTACAGCGTTACTGATGATTTTCGCCGGTGAGGGGAAAGGGGTTTTGCTCCCCTCATCACTGCGAGTCGAATGGGACCAATCTCGAGCTTTGCCGTGGCTCAACAGCGGAGATTGGAGCCGAAATTGATCTTCCGGTAGAGTTGCTTTCAGGGCCAATTTCAGCCAAACGCGTCGGAATTTGCTTTAGGTGATTTAGGACAGGTTGTTGGGTTCGAGGAGAGCTCTCGATTGATGTGTCATTCGACTCCATTAGTGGTAGCTTCCAATGGTGGCGTGTGGATGGCACGCGTCGCCGTTTGAGGCGGTGCGTTGTCGAAAAAGTCGACCGGAAAATTAATTTCCTAAACGGGTCAAGTTATATATCGTTTTACTTGTAATCGTGTACTGATGAGGTGATCGAACTGATTTGGACATTGTTGATTTAAACATGTGATTAATCAGACATTAATGAATTGATTTAACGATTTTAAGGGACGGTTGACTCGAACGTTGAATCGATCTCGAGTCGCTTAACGTTCAAGAATTGTGTTATGAACTTTACAATGGATTCAAGATTTAGAATATGGACTTAGATTATAGCTCGTTTATATTTTGGGAAGCACGATATTCGAGTTAGTATTTTACTTTAAATACCCAGTTTAATTTGTCTAGCTGCTTTGATGTCAAAAACAGTTGTATAACTTGTATATTTTAGTAGTGAACCTATATGTGAGAAATTTATTTATTTTATTGACTTTTGAGTTTTGGATCTCTACATTGGATGTCAATTAGTGAGTAGTAATTAAGGTTAGCATAGTCGTTAGTTCTTAATTCTGATTTAGGCAACTAAATCGGGGTTGGGCCCTTTCAGTTAGTATCAGAGAATTAGGTTATAGGTTATGTAGACTATACTTGGTTTCTTTGGTCGTTGTGTTTGATTACGCTCAACACTTTCGGGGTGATGGCCCAACTGCAGCGGATCCCCATCAAATACTCGAGATATTGAACGTCGTCAAATACGTGACGAATGTGACCGAGTATGAACTTTAGCCTGTGAGTCAATGTGCCCTTGTCGCTATGCCTTGCGTGCCCAACCTCGATCAGATTTATGGAAGTGTTCAAGAACTTCTCGATGTTAAGCAGAACGTGATGAAATGATTAGAAATAATTGAGTTTTTTGGGAATGTAAGTTCTGTGAGGAGTCAAGTATTGGACCCGTTTCCTCGCGTTGTTTTGAGTAGTATGGCGAATTTCTTGTATTCACTTCCTACCTCTTTTTTGTGTGTTTTCTGCAATGGTACCAGCCGGATACTTCACTACCATGGTTGTATACCAAGTGTCTTCATTTAGGTTTTGATATTTTGTTCCCACGCGTGCGTAAAGAACATGAAGATATTGATCATCTGTGTTATTTCTCAGTTTTACAACGGCAACTGAAGCAGTACTACACACTTTCTATCAGGTCTATTGAGTGCACTATTAGAATTCAGTTACAGTAGTGTGTCTAGTTTTCAACCCGTGGCATCGAATCGAATGTTAGTCGAGATATAAGGTTGCTCTATGGGAAAAATAAAATATTTAGTAGTCTTATACTAGTTTGTTTTCTCAGGTTTGCTCGCATTTGAGAGCCTTACCTCTTCAATGTTTATCCTTCCGGAGTGAGTCCCATGAGATAGATCAGATCCCTAGGAAGGTGGCTGGTAGCCTCCTGTGGTCTAAGTTGTTGAAGCAGCAAAAGCGGGAATGTGTCCTTTTCCATCCGCTTGGTTATTCTGTCTTTTAAACCAACATTAAAGAAAAGGACTTTTGACCCCACCTAATGTATTTTTACAAATTTGAATTCTTACACAAGCAAGGCTCTAGGGGCTCTCGCTCAGTAAAATCTATGAAAGGGTCTTTTTTTTCATCTCCAATTACTCGATAATTTTCACAAGCACAAACTTCACTTTTTATAGGCCCAAAAATTCTTTCACAAAACAATCCATCTTTTTCAGGTTTATTTGTTTTGTAATGAAAAGTATAGGGTTTTGTCACCTCCCTAACTATCTCTCCATTAGGTAGGATTTTTTTTGTGCCCAAGCGCTTATTTGTTGAGGCTAATTGTTTTCTCTCAGTTATATGATATCAACAACCCTTTTTCCTATGCCCGTTTCGTCTTTTCCTTCCTTCCAGATTTGTTTGGGCGATGTGAGTCATGGGTATTATTAGTATAGTAGACGAGGTGTTTATGGTGATAACTACGGGAAGTAAGGTTTCCTTAGGAATGGACTTAGCGACCGGATTGCCTTGACAGACATACTTCAGACTTCAGAATCATTAACCCTCGAGTTAGTTATTTAAGTGATTTCAGTAATTTCTGTAGCTTCAACATGAATTGCTTTAGGATCATGTGTTTTATGTTCCATCAGAAAAATATGCAGTGCCATAGTTGTAGTTGATGCTAATTGAGTAGCAAAGATATGGTGTAATCATGAAATTGAAGATGAAATTTATTGCAGAGCTCAAGTTGATCCTCTGATATTTTTGGAGAAAATGTATTTTATCGAGAATAAGTTTTATCTAACCCTATTTTTACTCTCTAACACGAACCGACTTAAGTAGCAGATCTTCTGCCATCTTTTCCAGTGAACCTCTATCTATGTTACCGATATCGTTCTGAGGCTTCCTTCTCTCGATTCGATTTTTGTTGGGTTTGGTGCCTACGAGTACTAGTATAAGAGAATCAAATAGGTTTCTCTCCATGTAGCTCTGTCACGGGGTTCGGTGATGCGCTATATGTTATGATTGACATCTGAGGTATGGAGTAACTATATGATGCCTTAGCCAGCTGGTTACATGGAAAAGTTCTTGTGGATTATGTTACCGTAACATTTGCATCGCAGTCTACAATGATTTCAACAGACGTTATCTCTGGAATGCGTACTTATTTAATTTCAAATGTTTGATTTCCTTATTGCTCGATTTTTCATGGAACGAATTCCCTCTCTCTCCTTCTCACTCATCCCCTCTCTCCTCTCCTCTCCTCTCCTCTCCCACCGGACGCTCTCTCTCTCTCCTCTCCTCTCCACCGCCGGACCCATCAATTTATCTCTCTCCTCTCCCCGTTTATATATATATATTAATCAGAATAATGGTTATATATATAAATTATATATATTTGATATATATATATATGGTTTAATTATATATATAGTAGATTTGGATTAATATATTATATGTGAATTAATTTGGGTATATTGTATTTGAAAAATAATTTGTGAATTAATATATTAGATGTGTATTTGGATTAATTTCAGTATATTTGGATATATTAGATGTGATATAATTTGGGCATATTGTATTTGGATTAAGTTGATTTGATTTGAGTATATTGTGATTAATATATTAGATTTGAGTATATTTGGATTAATATATTATATGTGAATTAATTTGGGTATATTATATTTGGATTAATTTAATTGGATATACGTAATGTATTTTGATTAATTTGGGTATATGATATATATAATATTAATTGATTAATTTGGGTATATTATATTTATTAATATAAGTTTTGATAATTTGAATAAATTTGGCTATATTTGGATAAATTTTTAAAATATTGTTAAATTTGGATACATCGGATATATTTGTGAACTTTTAATATTTGGATATATTTGATGAAATTTGGATCTATTTGGATGATTATGCCTAGGTATTTCATTTATTCAGCTTAATTATGACTACATGGAAGAGGCGCACGACTGTGGACAAGGAAGCCGAGCGCAAAGTCATGGCGCAAGCAATGGGTTGGAGGTAGGATTCGGATAAAACAGTTACAAATTCTCCGCAGTAATCTTCGGTTCCGGCAACAGGCCAAATCTCTCATGCTCCACATGAGGAGGCCCCAGCCTTTACAAACGAGCCAGACGGGGCCCGATCGACTGCGCCGTCAGACTGTCCAGATGAGTTAGTCGACAACTCAATTCTGTGCAGAGCCCGGCGTAAGGTCAAGAGGCAGCCATTAGACACGCCTGCGAAAAGGTATTGGGGACTTGGAAAGGGCACCGAGGAAGAGCGCAAAGTGAAGTCAACGGGGAAGAAGATGAACCTTCCGTACAATGATTTCACCCGAGGCCCTCCTACCGCGCAGCTTGGGAGTCTAACCTCGCACTCCATCGGCTCAATCATACGGAACATCATCTGTATGGTTGCCATTTCGTGGAACAAGCTGCCCCAATCTGAAAAGTTGATGGTGTACCGCGAACTATCAGTAATACTATTTATTATTATGTATTTTTTTAAGTAATTACAAAACACAAATGCATTATTTCTATAATTAATTTTAATTTGTTATTTATATTGTTAGACACATTTTGAAATCTCCGGTTTAGCGGAGATGATGGAGCATATAGAGGAGACGGTTGGCTGCATTTACAAGGAGTGGATGTACGATCTCCACAAGTACTACCAGCAACACGGTGCCTCGCCTCCGCATGTGGAGCTTCAGAACGACAGAGAAGATGAGTGGCAGTGGTTGGTGAGACACTTTCAGTCCGACAAGTATAAGGTTCGTCTTCATTTTCTTTAATGTGAGAATTGCATAATTTAAAATTTTTAACTATTATTTTATTATTTAATTATCTTTGTTGTGTACGTAACAGACAAGGTCAGAGGCCAACAAGGAAAATCGGGACAAGAAGGGCAAAAGACCATGAATCGGGCACGCGAAAGTTCATTTACATCGCGAATGAGCACAAAGATGCAGGTTCGAAGCATTGCTTATCTGATGTTAGCATCCAAGGTTTGAAGCATTGCTTCTTGGATGTCAACGTCTAAGCTTATGTGAAGCCCAGAGTCGTCAATGAAGCAAGTCAACAAGGGGTAGGTAACTCACATTTCTAAAATCAATTGAATTCACTCGTAGTTTCAAAGCATATCGAGATTTAGTATAATGCTAATTACATTTTGAAGAAATTGAATTATGATTAGTGCATGATTTAGTTAGGTTGTACGAATGGAATATGATTTTGAACTTAAATTTGGTTATGCTTTAGTTTAGTTGGTTAATTAATGATTTTTAACTTGAGAAATCCTAATGGGAATCGGTGCCCACGGTGTAATTGTGTTGTAATTAGTTATTCGAAGTGTAATCTTGCTTGCAGGGTTTTTGGTTTTCGATAAATTATAGGGGAAATTATGCCAAATTTTTGTTAGAAATTAATATTATATTTATGTATTCTTCACTTGATTAATTTCAGGAGAGGTTGATACAAATGGCCGGGGAGGAATTGGCCACGACCCGGCTGGCCAACCCGGAGATGACGCTTGAAGAGGTGCATACCCTGTCGATGGAGAGTCAGATTGTTATTGCCAATGTTTTTTATGGCCACCAACCTGGCAAGGAGGTTCGTGGACTTGGACGGATGGTGCAGAGAGATTTGTCTGCTTCATCCACTTTGTCAACTCAGCGCGGTAGGAAGGACACCGTGGCACTCCAAACCAACCTTTTATTGGCACAGGAGTCCGCCGATCATGCCTGGTAGCATTCGGGTCGGTGGAGGCACGGTTCATCACTCACAACCATAAGATCGCCGCTTTCTACGAGGCATGCAGGCAAATGGGGTTACCCGTTCCTGATTTTAATGACGAGTGTGGTCCCTCCCCCTGGCCCCATTTTTGGCCCCAACGACGATGATCCGAGCAGCAGTGGGGGAATTGACAACATGTCTACCCCATGTTTAGTTTCGTAGTTTTTTTTATTATTTTATTATTATTTCTATCAATGTAAATACACTTTTTATATTTAATGAATATTTATCAATAGTTTAATAATTTAATTAATATATATTTTAAATTTATTTTATAATTCAAATAAAAAAATACAAATTAAAAAAAATCAACTTGGGCGACGAACACTCTTCATTTCGTCGTCCGAGTGAATTACTAAGACGACGGACAGTTCGTCGCTTAACCGTACACTTAGACAACGAACAGTTTTATTACCTAAGTGATCACATCTACACGACTACAAACAAATCTTCATGAAGGTGCATCACTTAGACGACGACCAATTATCATCGTGTAAGTGCTCTCACTTAAACGACAAAATCAAGTCGTCTTCTAAGTGGCAACACTTAGACGACGACTCTCGTTGTTCGTCGCCTAAGATGATTCTTAGACGAGGACCATTGTCATCATTTAGAGGAAGATTGTTTCAACGTCTAAGTGCTTAGACGACGAACCATATTTCGTCGCCTGAGTAGTTTCTTAGGCGACGAAACAAAACAATTTTGTCGCCTAAATACTTGGACTATGATTGTTACGCGACGAACTTTTCGTCGCCTAAGTATCTGGCCGATGAAAAACACCACTTAGGCAACGAAAATGCTTTGTCGCCTAAGTCTATTTTTCTAGTAGTAAGTGTAAATTAAAGCGCCATATAAATGTTGCATTGAATACAACAGCTAGCCCAGCTAGTGAATATTGGTGTGTCATTAAATTAGGTGCATGATCTTCTGATCGGACGTCCATATCAAATGTACACTTTGTTAGGAGTTGTTTGGTTTCAATTTAAAAAACAAACCACGCCATCTAAATTATGGTGTGCTCAGATTTCAGAAGCATATATGGTTTTCGATCTATATCCTGACGTATAATGCGAGAATAAGATGAATCAAGATTATTACTAATCAAATCTCAAGTATATAAAAGATAAATTTCCATGTTTTTGGGACTCCAGATGATTGTTGTCAGCAGGAAAAATGGCTCTCCTACGGCTTACAAAAATTGTTCTGGTGGCTCCGACTCTTTGGATACACTGTGAGATCTATGCAATGTGTGGCCTCTTCGACGATGTTTCAAGGGCGCTCTATAGTGGCGTTGTACCGAGTTTCTCTTCCCTTCGGTTTTTCGGTGTTCAAAGCCGTCGTGGTTGGTTTTCCTTTACTTCATAGGTCTGAGTTTCTGGTGCAAGGGAATCGAGCGACATTGAAGGGGCCATAGATGAGGTCAGGTGGAGATCTCGCCCAAGACGTGCACGACTAAGATTTCTGGGATTGTGCAGGTCGGGTTCTTATGCCGGATCTGTGGTCACGACGTGGAGATTGGCTGATGTTTATAGCCTTGACTTGTTATGCTCGGTGAGGAGCAACCTTCAGTGGTCGCAAACTGGGTGGGCCTTTTGGTGTTAGGATGACTTCGCCAGAACTCGGTAAAACACTACCGATCGATGAGACTACATGGCCACTGTAGCCTACTTTTTCAGTATCTTTAGTGGGCTAGGGCCACGTGGGCTGTCTAGTTTAGGGCATCAGAGTTTTTATTGGGCTCATACAATCAATTATAGGAATTGGGCAAGTCTTAGGGGCCGGAGTGCTTTCCTTAGGCTCTGCAAGTGTTTTTTTTTTACTTTGTTGGATCCTAGATTTGCATTTGGGACCCGGGAGAGCTACCTTGGGGTACCCGGGTTATCTTGTTTTGGCCTTGGGATTTCATTTGGGATCCGGGTGCCTCTCTCTGGGTTGTATCTCAGGTGGTTAGCGAGATTCATTAGAGTTGACTTACCTACCATAATTGTGTGCTTATGGGTATATTTTTCTCTATTTATCATGGATTATTGTGATCCTATTAAGATGCAAGTCATCTTATATTTATCGAGCTCTCTGGACTTATCGATTAGTGCTAGTATCTGTAATAGTGTAGCATACATATTTGTTTATGATTGTGACATTCTTTATGAATGGTTCATCTCTGCTCCAGAGCATGTTCTGGATGCGTCCATTACAACTTTAGTCGTATTTATTTAATAAAATGATCCTCCGGCCCCTCCGGAAGGTCATTTTCCTCAACAACAAAAAGAATCTCAAGTATATAGTGTCGCAGAGATTCTACAGCCTTGAAAAAATGACTCTCCCGATTTTCTCTCTCTTGTTTTCTCTCGACTCTCTCAGTCCTCTCACTCACTCACCCTAGCAACACCGCCGCCTTCAAATTTTGATTTCACTATCATTTCCCTCTTCTTTCCTTAAATCCAAAACACTTATTGCATGTCTCGTCCAATCGATGGCAATAACCTTGTGCTGAACGACGCCGACACACCTATGTATCCACCAACCGATGTTGACTTACCGAAACTGCAATTCCCTCTCAGTGAGGTAGACCTTGAACATTCTGCGATGAAGATACCGATCAGGATTGGTTCTATGTTGTAACCCGGCTCTTCTCTCACAATCCCTTGGCCACACACTGAGTGCAAGCGTTTAAAATTAAGATGACCAGTCTATGGAATAATGCTACTAGATCCAGTATCATGGGCATCACCCGAATTTCTGATGATCAATTTGTTTGTAAGTTTCAGTCCTTTACCGATCGGCGGTGCGTTATCGTAAGTGGACCTTGGTATTTTCATTCTACTACAATTATTGTCGAGTCTTTGGATGGATTTGATGATCCCTTTGTGGTTTCGGCATCACGAGGTCGGGCATGGGTTGTGGTTCAGCCCATTTCGGGTCAGTTTGTTGTCGGTGTCCTTCAGACGCGGTGGTGTCAACGTCTTGGTAATGCTATCAGTGTGTACAAGGAGTATGATCGTCATGCTTTGAACCATCAATCGGAGATGAAGATTCGGGTGGAACTTGACTTTAGCAGACCTCTGGTGGTAAGGACCCGATTCCGTTTCTCTGAAAATTATGTTATGGACGTGTCTTTAATGTATGTGAATATCAAAGGATATTTTGGAGATTGTGGTTCCTTCACACATGGTGCGAAAGGTTGAATTTTTGGCAAACACACAAGACAGGGGCTTGAAGCGAAGGTCATTATAGCGGTAGCTGGGCTGAGCAGGTCTATCCAGGGCCATGAGTCGTCGGTGGAGGCTTCGGGTCAAGGATGGACCTCAAGGCCAATTCAAGGTTCCCCTAGGACCGCTGCAGGCATTGGTGGGATACTGGGTAGCAGTCCACAACAACAGGTTAACGAGGGAGGCCCTTCCCCTTCTTTGATGATGACACTTTTAGCATCAGTGCACAGAACCCTGGCACCACCTCTTTCTCAGCAATTTCAAGGAGGGGTACCTTTGTCCATTGTACAAGTTACACAAGCACTGAGTGCCAGTCTGGGCCAAGAGATGGCGCGACTACCACTATTGGAAGAGCTGAATGCCACTATGATGGACAATCCCCTCTTCGGGGAGCGTCCTGCTAACCAAGTATTTGTTTTACATATGGAACCTTCAGGTCAAATATCAGTCACAGAACCTTCTGGTCTAAGTAGGAAGTCAGCGGCACAGTCAGAGGTCGCCATAAACGTTATCGATCCACCTATGAAGACATTTGTAGACAATGCACCTGTGTCTACAAGACCGACTCATTAGGCCATTCCAGCTTCCGAGTTGCCAAAGGGATCCCTAGAGCTGGATTCAGATCAAGGCATGCTGAACCCAGCCAATTAGCAACAAGGACAGCCTATGGAAGCTGGGTTGCGGCTAGTTAGGGAGGAGTCTCTTAGTTCATCAGGGTGTAAGTGCAAAAAATGTCACTAATCAGAGGACACGAAAGCCAAGTCTAAGTTTAGCCCTGTAGCATCAACAACAAAGAAAGTATCACCACAGAAGAATATGGTTCTCCTTCCACAGGGGATGACAACTGAAGAACTTCGCCATAATGCGTTACAGTAGAGGTGGTATCTAGACAACTAAGGAGCGGTACACTTTGTATTTTTTGACAATTCTCGTACTACTCTAATTTGTTTGTTTAAGTTTATTTTCTTGAACTGATTTAACATTATATTACACTAGGTGTTTCAATTTATCGAGTCAGGCAATACTGTGATGACCCAACCCTTATCAAAAATCATCATAAAAAATAAACAAGTAAATCTAGAAAAGTACTCGATATCCGAAAAATCACAACACCAACTAATTTAGTCGAACATATTCAACAAACCTGTTACGACAAAATGGTCATCACGATATAATACAAAACTAATTAACTCATCGGCTGCACCACTAGTGGCAAACCCCGTCACCACCACTCACCCACTAGTCGATCAAGCCTAAATGGAAATTTAACCTCACGATTATGCTCATATCGTCGATACGACCCTATTGACATATAACTCGACAAGCTTTGAAAAATAATTAACCGGTCACGCGCCACCACAGGCGGCGGCGCGTGTCACCCACGAGCCACCGCCGGCAGCGACGATTGACCTATCAAAAGAAAGATCTGAGCAGGCCCAACAATATATCTCAAAGCACCTATAACAGTTTCTGGCTCGTTTGGCCGGAATCAACCTCGAAACCTTCAGGGCGGAAAAATATTCCAGCACCGAAACTCCGTCGTCGAGCCATTTCAAAGCTCGAGGTATACACCAAACGACTCAGGGAGGAGAGAGGAGTAAAACTCATCTATCTCCACTGCCAATAACCACCAGAAACCTTTGATCACGGCGGAGGCCAATTATAGGTTCGACGAAATCCTCTTCGATTTCGTCCAACCTCATCTGCAAACCAAATTGCTAATACAATAACACAACTAGAATCAAAAACCCAATCAAAACTTACCCAAATCTTCGTCGAAAACCCCGTCGGCGACGGCGACCAAGTATACCCCAAAATCCTAAGTTTTCATCTCGTCAATTCACTCCTCTTAGGCCTCTAAATCGTTGAATCAATCCAGAAATAGATAGAAAAAATCTACATTGAACATGATCAGAAGCATGTCCGGAGGTGGCCGGGATCCGTTTCACCCCCGGAGGAAAGCTCCACGATGATTTTGGGGTTGTCAGATGTCAGTCAACGCGGGTAAACTCTGGTTGACCCGAAATGAAAAGTCTCAACTTTCCAACAATAGAAAGTCCTATTTATACTCCGACATTTATGGTAATTCAATTTACAATAATTCGTCAAACTTCCGCTGACCATAACTTCCCCGTCGTAACTTTGATCATGACATTCTACGCGTTTACGAACTCGTGTCGTCAAATTCTACGATTTATACACAAAGTCAACCGACTTCCTCAATCCGAATAAAAAGTCAACATTTGACCTCACAGTATTTATTGACGGTAAAAAAAATACCGCAACTACTAAATCGAACTCGAATTATGCTTAAAATATATAAATTATATAAAAAGATTGGGGTATCACAAATATGGTGAAACTTTATACTGCATTCAACTTTCAAATGAAATTTTCGACCATCTCAAAAAAAATTCTCAAGTAAATATGTATTAGTAATTTAAACTAACTGAGTTATCAATAATAGACCATGTTATGTATAAACTTTGCTCAGTTGATAGGTTCTGTTCACCTCAAGTCCCAAAACAAACTTCATATTTCTTATATAACAACCATGAGTTTATTGTACATTTCACTGTTAGAGATGGCAATGGTATGGTAGGGTATGAATATTGAAATATCATACCCCTACCCAAGTATATATTCTGTCCCCGTACCCATCCCGATACCTATGATTTTTTATAGGGTGTTACCCGTACTCGTATCTGTTGGATACCAGGACATCTGTACATGCCCGTTATCTGTAAAAAAATATGTTAAAAGAGAAAACGATTATAAGAAAAACTATAAACCAAAAATATAAAAATTAGAATAGGTGTAGAAGTATTCTCATTTTCAACATCAGGAAAAACTTGATTCTCTTGATATTAGAATCGTTGACTAAAGGTTGCATGCATGGAGGCCATTAACGAACTAAACAATTCATGTACAGTTTATGGTTTGAGAGATGGATGAGGAATGCATCAGGCGGCAAGATATGGTAGATATACATGATATATGTAGCTAGGGTAGTAACGTACTAGGGTTTTGTTATGTGTGTGTGCGCGCGTGCGCGCGCAGAGATTCTTAGATGCGGAGGTTCGCATATTTTAATATATGCAGATTTCTTATTTGACTAACTTTTAGGTCATATATTTACATCTCCACCATTCAGATTTTAGTCTTAGTGTATAGATCACTTCTACAAAGTTTCATCCAATTTGGTGATGGTTAAGTATCTAACTAGATCAAATTAATGAACAGACAAAAATCAGTAAAACCAGAACCGTTCGTGTATATAAGTAGTAAATCAAGATTTTGAGAACTCAAATGATCATAGGGTTGATCTATACAAATATATATATCTATAAGCTAAACGGTGGAGATGTGATTATGTGACCAAAATATTGGTTAAATCATGAAAAATCGCATATTTCAATATATGTGGAGGTCTGCATTAAGAAGCCTTGTATTTATATTTGTATATATATTATAGTTTTTATAAATAGTTAAATTAATGATTATTTACTTAAAAATTTTATTATATATAAAGTAATTATTATACGTAATATTACTTTTATAATAAAAATATATAAAAATTTAAGTTAATGTTCTTATTGCTAGCCTCTTCACAACTCTCACAGTTTTGACTCGACAAATTCAAATCTCCAAAATCTAAATCTCAAAGTCTCTGAGCCACCATGAGCAGCATCGCCGCCACAACCAACACTCATGTTGGACGAGGCAAAGCCCGAGTCGTCAAGTCCTCTAAGTCCCAGACAGTCGGTCTCAAGTTCCAAGTTGGCAAGAGTCGCCCGCTTCCTCAAGCTGACGAGGTACGTTGTCGTCGTTTTCACTTTACTACATTTCAATTTCAATTTTTCTCCATTTTTTTTGGTTGACAGTTGATTTGTTGATTTTGGGGATTCAAGTTTTAGAGTTGGCCAAAAGTTAGCAGGTTGGGAGAGACGAGTGCAAGGAAGGAAGAAGAAGAGGGAGAAGGAAGAGGGTAAGGCAAAGTTTGTCGAATTTGGCGACGACGAAGGTTAACGGTGACAACGGAGTTGTGATGGAGAAAAGACTGATGGTGGACAAGGAAGAGAATCACATGGATTGAGCTTATCATGAGCTCAGTCAAAATTTAAAACGTTGAAGAAAACAACCGATCAAATGTCGACATGTGTCACTTTTTTGATAAATAGACTTGGGGTACTTAGCTCTGGAGTTTGTTAGTCATATTTAATAGTGAAAGGTTGTGGCTATTCATATCCCATTTTTTACTCTTCTCACCCCATTACTCTTTACACCCCATAAGAATATTTCCGAAAATATAAACTGCTAAATACGCCCAATTTATTTACGTAAATATCCATTGGGTGTACATATTAGAGAGAGAAAAAAACTTGATAATACACCCCAATGTCACCCAATTCCACCCAATTCATTCTTTAATATCTTAACAAATGACTTACTTTCTTTCATCAGGTTCAGACAAACTGTGTTTAACTATTTGTCAGGCAATAATTAAACATAACATGATCAAATGTTTGTTATGATCCTGACAAACGAATAAAATATATAGCTAGCTAAGTCAAACTGATCATATGTTTGTTAGGGTCCTGATAAATAATGTATGTGCCTTTGTCAAAAGCTTGTCAAACATAGTATTTTAGACAAACTTTACTATAATATTCGTCAAAGTGTTGTAAGATACTTCATATTTGTTTGTCATACATCTAGCAAACAATTCAATAATTTAACCCCAGTTAAGAACAATGACAAACGACAAAAAACACTTGAGCCAAGCCAAGTCTCGTGCGCATACACAGTCAAAGCAAGATGATTTTATGAAAATATAATTTATCTTATTTGGAATCTTCTCAAGGATTTATTTAGACTCTATGTCACAATTAGAGCTTCTTTCAGATCAATCTCAAAAAATATGAATCGTTTGTTGTAGAATTTGCAGAACAACCGTAGTAGTTATACGCGAATAAGTGTTTTACTCCAATTATACTTGTTAGGGTGTAAAAGAAATAAAAATTGTAATTTTAAGTAATAGTAAGAATGTTTATGTAAATTGCATCAAGGATAGAATGATAATTCAATAACACAAATAATATGATATGAGAAGAGTAAAAAATAGAGTGTGAATAACCGCAATCATAGTGACACTCGTGAAAAAAAAAAGTATGAAACTATAATTGAGTCTACATACTAAGCTTTCTGGAGATTGATATATAAGCCCATCAATCATGACCATCTGGGCCCTTCTATAAGCTCTCTGGGTTTTATCACATATAGCTATATGAGTGGGCCGGTCCATGCATTACATGGTTGTGTCCATTGCCTAGCTAACAAAGCCGAAATCTATAATGTACTATTCAACAAGCGTTAGTTTGATTGATTACTATTTACTACGTACAGTATATCTGTATACGTTTGGTTTCATAATTCCATTTACGCTCCTAATAACTAGATGACCCGACTCTCATGTTCTACATTGGGAGGGCCATGTTCAAATAGCGAAAGTCACATCCATCATGAAGGAGGATTTGAAAGTTTTATCGGATAAAATCGGCCGGAAAGAACCAACTAATTAAAGAGCATCACGCGTTAAGTTTTATTATTGTGTTCTTTTTCCGATTAGACGTGGACGCAGTTTATATCTAATGCCCCGATTGATCAATGGACATGAACAAAATTAGTCAAGTTACACAAACTTAACTTGTTAGGGCTGGGCTCGGGCCGATATGGTCCGGTATTGGACCTGATTCGAATTCAAAATAGAAATAATATTTCGATTCGGTACGGTTCGGATAGTGGTTTTTGAAGTCTCGAAACCGATCAGATTGGATCCGAAAATTTTGGTTCAGTTTCGGACTATTTCGGATCCAGCAAACGTAACATTCAAACAATCAAACACTTTGTATGCAAAAAATTCTATAAATCGATTTGATTGTATATTTATAGACAATACATCATCACTATGATTTGGATTCCAAAATACAAAACAAAAATTAGTTCGAGTTAGATCACTTGTACACCTTGTTTATTCATCCAAACGCATTTGAATCAGAGGTTTCATATATATATATATATATATATATATTCAAACATGCATGTTTGTCAAAAGAAATTGAACATAGTTAAGAATCGAAAAATTAAAACTTGGAATGAAATCTTTTGGGTGTCACTTTCTTTATTGAAGGAATTAAAGTTTGGGCTTGCTAAAAGTTATGAATGAAGCAAAGTATAATCACCTGAGGATTTCTGGGTTTTGAGCGGTCTGTTTTTGGAGAGAGAGAGAGATAGAGAGAGAGGAGCGACAGAGGAGAGGGAGGCCAGAGAAGAAGAAAGGTGTATGTTTTTTTCTTTCTTTATATATGTGAGAGAAGGATCAAGTGCAACAACTCTATGAAGAGTTTGGAAAATCATTTGATCAAAAGCCGCCATGTGTCAAATTCGGTTTCGGGTCTAATCGGTTCGAGCTGAGGACAATACCGATCCATACCCAATCATTTCTTCGGCTTCGGGCCTAATTCGGTTCCGGCCTAAAATAACACCATCCCATTTGTTTTCTGCCCAATCGGTTTCAGGTTCGACTTTCAGGCCGTTCCGTTCGGTATTTCGGGCTTAATGCCCAGTCCTAAACTTGTGGTAGAACTTAACTCCATCCGCTCATTTAATTAAGGAACTAATTTGTAGTTAATTAGTACGATTCTTCTAACCACAAGCGATAATAATTAACCTGACGTGGTGTTGCATGGGTTGATTGATCGTGTCGGATACTGCCAACCGTACAAAGTTAACAAGTTGGATCTTAATAATCATCGACAGCTTCCTCATAATTTTCTTAGTCGAAGGAGGAAAAAGGATAAAACGTAGCACACAGATTGGAAGTAAACAGTGTGGCTAGCTGTTACAAAAGGTGAGCCGATCGACTGCCTGACTCTTATCCCTGTCACTGTTTACCTGATCTGGCTAAGTGTCTTCTCTAATGCTACCTGTTTGGTGTTTACCCACCAAACCAAACCATGAAAATATCCGACCTCTGCCCCATATTGAATCTGATCGAGATATCAACATCAAGGACGTCACGGCAAGATATCATAATTCCACACCTGATCGTCAGCACGGCTCAGCTGAACATAGTTCTTAACATGAATTCCTTTGTAAAAAGGGAGAGAACCAACAGGTCCCATCTGTGAGTGTAATGTAATTTAAGTAGGTTCTGTTTAGGTCAAAGATAAAATATCTTGTTGTTGGGTTTTAAGAGCTGAAATAGGCGGTTTGGGAAGATAGTACGTAACAACAAGGTTGGACTGGAGTGAAGGGAAAGGTTGATACTTGCGGCCCGTGTTAAATAGTTGTTTACCTTTTTTTGTGAGAGAAGGATTCCCTGACGAGTTTTTCATCAATGTCTTAGACTTTGAGTATAAAACCTAGGAAGTAAGATTATGAAGAATTAAAATTGCTTAGTGAGTCTAATTGTGAAGAGATTTAGATATATATTGACAAGTGATTGCCTTCTATAAATAGAGGATGTTAATGAAAGACAAAAGATCCACGATCACATACATATTTTGCTCTCGGAAAACTATCTTCTCATCTCGAGAAAACCCTGCAACCAGTGATCAAGAGATTATCACTCGAAGGAGCGTGAGTATCTTGCGATCTACAGACGCAACACACTGAAAGGAGATTGCTCTGCTTCACACCGAAGGAGTTGTGAGGTATCGATCTTCGTTTGTCTGCGAGAGACACGAAACCATAAAATTCTAAGTCACTTAGGCGAGAAGGATCCATCAGACAGAGTTAGTGCTCTCCACATCTCAATCACTTCTTAGAAATCAGGTAGCGGCAGGCTACGTTCAACGTTCATTCCCACAACGGTGGCACGCCAAGCGCATACAAGCACGTGATCGAGAAAAGAGATAATTTGAAAGCTTCTCAGGACTCTGAAAATTTTTGGTGCCAAACAGGTTCAACTTGAACATAATTCATATGAGAACCTTTGCTTGATTATTATGTTCTTTGTAAAACATTTTAAGAAATCTCGATTCTTGAGGCTTTAAAAATGAAGTCTTGCGCTTATGTCTTTAAACAAGGAGTTTAGCAGGTATAGTGTCTAGACGGATCATTCGACATTTCTTGATAAAAATATTTCATATTTTCGAACACATATTTGGACAGTTTAGTTACTAATTGAATAAAATTTAAATAATATTGTTTTTGAATAAAAAATAAAAGGTGGTACAACAATTTTCAAGTCTTTATTAACGAAATTGTTAAGTATGTATTGAACATATTGGATAGTCACCGAACATCCTACAATAATTATGTAATCCAACATGTAACTATTAGCAGAGAATGTCGTACATGCTATTCTATCCGCTTTACAACTATGGCAACACACTAGAAATGTCAAGCTATTACTTTTCTAAAAAAAACATTCCATCAATATACCCACTTTCAAATCGTTTCCCTAGCATAATACTGAACGACTATGTAGTCATCAGCATTATGTTTCATCCTATCACTAAAAGGATGCGACCATCTCACCATGACACACATGCATCATTCATATGCCAGATAAGGCACAAAGAGAGCATACCCAGGCAAATCACCATGATTGCATGACTCGCCCTATCACACATAGATAAGGCTTTATTATCGACTTGGAAAATTAAAAAAAAACACCTAAATGAAAAGATAATAAAAAAATAAATATTTGGGGTCCAACTAACGCAAATGTCAGATTGTGAGCCACATGCCCAGTCCAAGGTTGAAGAAGAATATGTCGTTGACATTGTCACCGCACCTTCTCATATTTTATTATCGCTACCATCAATCGTCGAAGCCATCAAAATCCATATTCGACTCGCGTCTAGTTGAACGACCATGCTACATGTCACAAATGACACTCGACCAAGGCCGATGGTTGAACGGAGACCGTCGCGCCATCCCCTAAAACCACAAACTTGATCCCAGTGCACAGCCAATCCACTGCTTTTTTTTATAAAACTCCAACAACACCAAGCCAAACCAAAAAATCCCCAATCTGACATTGTCGCACAACCTTGCCCATACACGAGCACAAAATCTTGTTTACCTGCACCCTTAAGGTGTCAACAAGGCCAGAGGCCGCCACCAGCCCAAAAGTCGCCGAACAAGATCGAGAGAGAGGCTTATAGGGTTTTAATTGCCTTCTTCAAACAAAAAAATATTGTTGGTCTACACAGAAAATTTATCAGCTTGTTTTTGTAATCCAAATTAAGTAGGTAGGAACTAAATTGATGCAAATAGATTGAGTTATTTTCCTTATTAGAAGCCACATTCTAGACCAAGCTCGTTCACCTATCATAGTGAAGAACAATGCTCACCAATACCACCGATACAAACTAGTAAACCCTAAACATTCACATATGACGTCTAATATCCAGGTCGACCCTTTCACATTCCAGCAGAGCCAACCAATCCGGACATAAATGACATCCAAGAGAATGTTTGATGGGCTCCAATGATTCTTCAGTCCTTATACAGTGGAAGGCAACGAAAAAGACAGATCCATGTCTCGATAGTGAAGAGTCAGACTCCCAAAATCAATCCAATTTCATCAAATTCGGACAAGAACCACCGTGGAGAATTGCATTGCGACCTAAGAAGCACTGATACGTGTATTACCCATCGTATTACATATCAGATACGAAAATGGGTATGATACGTGTTGGATACGAAATGATACATTCTGATACGGTATTCGATTTTGGATCCAAAATGGATACGAGCGTATCAGAATTAGATACGTGAGTGTCCCTCTCATTCACATCTAATGGAGTTTCTGAATCTCCTCTCACCCACATCTTCGATTTAGCCGGCCAATTTGGGTATGAGAGAGAGAGAGAGAGAGAGAGAGAGAGAGAAGACCTCGAGTTCACCGGCCGATTTGGGTAGGAAAGAGAGAGATATCACGTAGTTTGGGTGAGAGAGAGCTGCTTCGTTGTGGTTGCTAGGTTGCCATTGCGCCTCTCCACCAATCGGATTGTTGAACTTGTGCAGTTGCGGGACACTGTTAGGCCTGTAAGTACCACTACGTACTTTATCCAGTCTTTGAGTCATCTCTATGTAGGCTGAAGACTGGTACAGCTCAGCATCTGTATATGCTGTACCTATATATGAAATGTGCCAATGATCTGATAATCTTGAGTTTAGGTTATTTTAGCAGGGAAGAAGGAGACGGTTGTTGCAAATATGCAGCATGCAGCAAAGTTCCGAACAGATCTCCTCAGTAGGGGTGTTCTTTTAGTTCTTGTTATATGAGGTGAAGTTACAGCCCCTAAAGTAGAGAAGAAAGTCTTTGGCACAACTTCAAAGGCAGCTGCTTCTCTGCCTTCTATTGGGGTAAGGAGACTTGCATATATATATATATCTCTTGCAAGTCTCACCCTTGTAACAAGATGCATGTTCTGCAAAAGCTTTAAGATTGCACTGATTTATTTTTGCACTATCTAATCGCTGGCTCCATGATAGGAATATTTCGAGAAAAGAACTGAGTCTATAACTGCAAAGTCAAAGTTAAAAGCTGAAACTCGATTCAAGGCCGAAGTAGTGTCCCCTGAGGAATGGGAAAGGTTTGCCTCCCTAAACTTCTGCACACTTTTTTGCCATCAATATACCATTGTACATTCATTTGGTTTTTTAAATATAAATTAATATTATTTATTATTTATTAGTCGTATCCTTCTCGTAACGTAATTCTTTATTTTTAGAGTTTGTTGTTTCCTCGTATCAGATCGTATCGTATCGTCGTATCCGTATCCGTATCCGTTTCGGTACTACTTAGATTGCGACCCTCTTCTTGAGGATAGATTTAAAGTCAATCCCTAAGCCCCCTACTAACGCCAGAGTGCCACACCCTAGTCATCTCCTTTATATTTTTCAACTAAATCATCCCACAAGACAATGAAAATTTCTAGCCACTACGTCTACATTGATATCCTCCAATTCTACTAGGACCTCTTCAGTCATTGCCAAGGTTGTGCAGATCGATTAGCCATCTCCTCTTCCACTAGAGTAGCCAACAACTTTTACAGTATGTGAAAGGGTTTTTGTGCTCTCTCCAAATCCTAGGTTGCAAGTGCTTGTACGTGTTACAAAACCTATTTTTTTTTCTTTTTTCATATTCCGCTATAAATGTGCATTTTAAATATAGGACAATACATTGAAGGGTGTGTTCAGGGAAACTCGCCGGAGGTAATTTTTTGTAAACAAATCTCGACGGTACAAGAGAATTTTATAAATTGACAAAAATGTACTCTTAGGTATGTGAGCCTTATCCTTCACATTACACTTCCTAAGATGAAAAAAAACATGAAATGTAATACACAACACAAAGAAAATACATAAAAGTTAACTAAATCTTACTCTACGAGACCCCAAAGCTTCAAAGGACTTGATCAAATCATCATTTTCAATAGCTTGTGTAAATTCCTTTTCGATATGAAATACCATACAATCATCAAGAAAATCATCATCCATCTTGTTTCTACGCATGTTCTTAATGATATTCATAGCAGAAAAAACTCTCTCAATGATTGTAGTAGAAATAGGAAGAGTCATCACCAAACAAATCTACACATCAAGGAAAAAGAATCTGACTTCCTTGTATGCACAAGTTGGTGACACAAATCAGACATAGAATCTATGTTCTAAAATCTCAAATCAGTAGTCATAGTTTTATGATAATATGCACACTCTAATTCTAGTATAAGAAGACCACCATGCACAAAATCTGCAAGATAGAAATCCTTAGCAAGAAGAATAACTTCCTCAGTTTTGAAAGAACGAAAATTGCCTTAAGGGTCCAAAGTAGAGATGAGTGAAAGAAGTTCACAAAATGCTTTTGGAAACCTCTTGTTTAACTCACTCAACTAATAATCAAGTACAATCTTAAACACATCTATATGATAATGGTGTATTTATACAACGACCAGGTACTTCTGTAACAAAATTTATTTGTTGACCTGTCCCATCCTTGTAAGGGGCACTCATGTCAGGCATATCAATGTTATATGTCTCACAGAATATAGCAACACTGACCTTCAAATCAGTCCAACCATCTTCTCTCATCTTCTGAAGGAATTCTTTTGTATGTGCAACAAATCTCAATGCTTCTATGATGTAAAGAGATTTCCGTTGTAACGCTTGACAAAGAATTTCAATGACTTGCATAACCTTGTTCATTAAAATTAGGCAAAACACAAACTCAAACTGTCTCAAACTGTCTCATAGCTGTGAGAACACTACTAGCTTCCCCCTGAAGAGATCGAGTCTCATGCTCCATAATATGATAAGAGTTTTTAAGACTGAATTAAATAATTCAATTAAACTCTTAATAGAGCGAAAATGTGAATCTCAACGAGTAGTACCTGGTTGTTGCAAAGTACAGGTCTGATTAGCACCTCTCCCTGTCTCAAGTGAGCCAAAAGCTACTAAATCTTAGAATTCTTCCTCTCTAAGGGTCTTCGCTTGGCAGAAGACTTAATAATGGTCACAATCAACAGTAAAGTAGAGAAAAACCTCCAAGCATCATTAATTCCCTTAGCACCAGCATGAAATGATAATTGCAAACGGTGAGTAAAATAATGCACATAATATGCATATGGACATTTTTTAAGAAACAAGATTTGTGAGCCATTCCATATACTACTCATATTAGCTGCCCCATCATATCCTTGGTCACACATGTTCTCTAATTGAAGATTATACATTACAAGCACTTTAACTATCTCCGTTTTAAGAGTAAGTGAGGCAGTGTTAGAAACACTCACTATCTTAAATAACCGCTCTTGAATTATACCCATACGATCAACACATATCAAGATAATAGCCATTTGTTCCTTGCTTGCTATATCAACTGCTTCATCTACAAGTATGCAAAATTTTGCATCACAAATTTTCACCCGAATCATGTGCCTCACTTTATCACCAAGAATATCTAAGAGCTCTCGCTAAATACTATAGGCAGTGTACTTGGCATTTCTCGGACCACCACTTAATACAACTTTATCATCTTCTCTAGCCATTCTTATATAAGACTTCCTAATTTGAAGAAAACCTCTGGCATTAAGATATCTCTCGGATTCATCATGACCTCTCAAAGCTTGTCCTTGGTTCCCTAGATATCTCACATCCTCTATTCAGGCTATAAGCATAAACTGATTATCCTATACATCCTTGGCCATTTTTAAAAAAAACAACTCTTTCAATTTGTGTAGCTAAATTTCACATCGAACTCCATTTCTCCATAGCTTTATGATGTGGACTATTGATAACCCCTACATGTACTTGAACCAAACTTCTATCCTTCCAATTCCTCTGCCCGTCAACAGTATATGCCATGTGAGGAGAGTTTTCTTTATCAAAAAGAAAACATGGGTAACAATATATCTTGTTAACACTATTAGAGTACTTAAGCCATGGATTACCTTCATACCAACTAAGCTAAATTTACAATTCTATGACCCATGAGCTATGAGTAGATAATATCTCAATTTTGGCTGATAAGGACCTAAAGCAATATAGGATTGTCGAATACTATCATGATCATTTGAAATATACTTCCATATTGGACAACGTTTTCCAGGATCACATTCGATACAATTGATATTATTATGGGGATCAAACTTAATATTGTAGGCAATGGAAACTCATTAAAAGGAGTTAAAATAGCAACTGTAGTTATTGGACTACTTACAGAAGCTTGGGACGAATGAGAACTCGAATTTGATGATCTTGTAAATCATGAACTAATTAATTTGGTACCAACTCTAGTCTATTTTATCCTCACTGCAACTCCTTCTTATGACATCCTCTTTTGTTAATCTGATCTATACAAACAAAAAAACACAAAATTCCAAATTCAACAACCAATCAGCCAAAACACATATCCATATTACCCATTGTTTGCCTAGAATAGACTAAGAACACAAAAACCCCAAATACCCAAAATTCCAATCTCAAGCAGTGAAGTCTGAAGATGAACTAAGACTCTGAGAGGAGCTTACCAGAGATGGAGTCAGCTTGAAGTTGGAGTGCAAGTTGAAGATCGAGATGAATCGTCGTCTTCACTAATGTGTGTCACGACTGTCACCGTTGTGGCCTACGAGAAGTGTCAAGTCTCGTTGTCGCAAACATGAGGACTGAGGAATTGGGTTGAGAATGGAGGAAATTGGAATGGGCTATGTCACTGTGAGGCTGTGACATTAGGTACTTGGGTTGGGTATCTTCACCATGGGCAGTAAAGCTTAGTTCTATTTTGAATCTAAGTTGAAGTAACTATGGTAAACTAGTAATAATTTTTTTACCTCAAAAAACTCACCAGGGCTTCTTAAGGCCTGGTAAGCCACTACATGTATCCGTGCATGGGTGCGTCTATTCACACCTCCTCTTTTGATATTTGTACCTCCTTCTACTATTTTCACCCCTAAATTTCATATTTTACCTTTATTTCCACATATCTGTATTTTTATATTTAAGATAAAAATCAAGAAGAAAAATTGCATTAGCAAGTTCATAATCATAATAAAAATCGCATGAATAATGTATATATTAATCTTCTCACAAGATTAACAAAAAATCAAACGACAGAAAATTAGGTTTTTATTCTTTTCTTCGGAGTTATGTCTATGGAGTATTTGGAGATATAAGATGAGTAAGTAGCCAATAAAAGTCGTGGAAGTAGTCGGGGATGGGAATGAATCTAATGTAAGAATTGTTTCTTGTGGTTCCTTTGTTCGTTTCTTCTTTTCATTTTTTTCTACTATATCATATGATTTTGAATACATAAATAGAATAAATAAATAAAATCTTAGAAAATGTAACAAGATTTCAAGTTTCTGCATTGTGTTGTTGGCCGGATGGAATGGAGAGCTTATGAAAAGAAGAGAACTGACTTTAGGTATTGTTTTTCTTTGTTTCACATAAGGGTGAGTTACGAATTTAAATTGTCCAAAAAATATTGGAGATGCAAATATTAAAAAAGGAGGTGTGAATAAACACATCCTACATTGAAACCCAAAATTAATTTTGTTTCTTCTGAAAATAAGAACGGTGTGACAGCTTTCAAGCCTTTAAATTATGTTTTCTATTTTGATTAAAAAAAAGTTCTACCTATCGGCATGTACAAAATTAATTATTTTTTAAGAAAATTTATTCTCCGTAACTTTCGGTGTGTGTCTTGTCCTAATTAGATACGATTTAGTATAGATAGAGATATAAAGAATTCATGTTCTATCGGGATAATTATTGTAACAAATTGTATCAGCCTATATATAAGGCATTCTATCAAGGAAAGAGTTGCAGTTTTCAGTTATCATATTTTCTCCTTCAACACATTATCAGCAGCTCTTGAGTTGATAGCCCTCAACCCAAACCCTAAACAGACAAATACATTAAACCCCTAAACAAAAAAAGCCTCCACCGTCGGCCTCCCTCCCCTGTCGGAATCACCATCACCGCCGCCAATCACCACCATTCTCGCCGGAATTCTACACCGCCGAGATTTCATAAAATCTTGTTTTTCACTTCGAACTTATTTTCAGCGAACTTTTCATACCGTCAAACTCTATATCTAGGAATAAAACTTACTTCTTGCAAAACCCTAGATCTTATGATTGTGATATTGTGATTATTGCATATATGTGCCCTAGTTCCTATGGACCTATATCCAAAGTTTATAAGTGATGATCCTTAGGGAATCACAGTTTAGAAAAGGAAAATAAAAGAAAAGAAAGAGAAATCAAAACTATGTGATAGTTCATGACGGTTTATGGGTGTGGTTTTGAGCCATCGTTTATTGATAATCAATTTTTGTGACCAAATATCATTAATCACAATTATTATTCCCTAAACTTGATATTAGTGATCGTAGTTTTTCGATCAGTAAACTAATTACATCTCTTTTCTCTCTTGTAAATGACATCAATTAAGCCGGAAAGCCCTGAATTTGATATCCTTGATCCTCAAGGAGCAGAATACCATTGTTAGGTTTTAGATGTTGAGAACGCGGTTCTCGGTATAAATATGAAGGATACAATCCAACCCACCACCACCACCTAGTACTGAGCCACAAACTCCAGCTCGCAAATCTCAAACCCTCATGTTTTTGAGGAAGCATATACATCCAGTTCTAAAGAAACAATATTTGCTAAAGAATGACCCCACGGTTTTGTATGTGACTTTACAAGACAAGTTCACTAATGTGCATAATGCACAACTTTCTAAATTGCGAGACAGATGGGATTCAATCCGGTTATTGGATTATCCAAGTATTAATACATTTAATCAGCTGTGTTAGAGCTTCTATCAGAGCTGAGTGTTTGTGGCATTTTAAAGACTAATCAGATTATGATCGAGAAGTCTTTAAGTACATTTCCTGCCTCCATGGACAACTTTTGTGCACCAATATCACATGAATTATGCGCAAGGACGACTTAGATCATTTGGTGATCTCATAAGTGTGCTGGCCAAGAAAGAACGGTATCGCGAGATTCTTCTCAACAATCATGCTAGGCCAACCAGATCCATGAGTCGTACAACATTGGTGGGAAGACACGTCAGGATAGGAGGAACGATCGTTCTAAGCCTTACAATAGCCATGGTGGTAGAGAAGGACATGGCAGAGGTCGTAGTAGAGGATATAGTCGGAACTTGACTTGGACTTACCAAGACAATGACCATAACAACTCCAACAAGAATCCATTAACTTTTGGTCCAAGGAATAACGGGAATCCTTCCAATTTTGCTTCTTCTTCTCGCTTGTCACCTTGGTATATGTGTGGTTCAACTAAGTACATGCACAAACAATATCGTGCACCCAAAGATATTCAAAATGCCTACAAAAAATATACACAATAATTGGCACATGAGACTAACTTCATTGAGGATTATAAGATGGAAGATTGGGATGAAGCCAATCTTATAATAGCAGACAATACAAAAAAAAAGTCTGGAGACTGCAGTTTTGAAGTAGTCTACGTATTAGGCTCAAGTTTTTGCTATGTCATCAATTTTAGCTTTATTTTTTTTTACTTGGTTTTAGTCATGGTTTGTTATTGACTTGGTTTTTATGTCATGATTTTTGGAATAAGAAATCTATGATGAATTTTTAAAGTTGGCGAGTGATGAATCTCTAGTTTTTGGTATATGAAAGTGTTGAGAATGCTATTTAACTGCCAATTCAGTGTATGCTTCGATGTTTACAATTACATATGGCGTAAAGACACAAAGATACAGTAAAAATGAGACACAAAAAGAAGTTTTTTTATCTCAAGGAATCTTTGACCCGTCGAGATTTCTCTCGACCCGTCGAAGACCACCTTCTGAATCAGTTTTTGCACTATCGATCCATCGAAAGTGGTCCTTGGTCAGATATGTTTGCACCTTTGACTCGTCAAAGGTATCCTCGACCCGTCGAATGAGCACTTTTATCTCCATGTCTGTCCAACTTCGACCCGTCAAAAAACTACTCGACCCGTCGAAAAATATATCAGAAAATTGATACCAATTTTACATTTATCTTCAACCCGTCGAGGTATTTTTCTACCCATCAAAGAGGTGCGTCTGTATAGAACTTCGATTCGTCAAACATAGGTATCGGAAAATCAAATTCTAATTTGGGTTTCTTTCGATCCGTCCAGTGGTGTTCTCGATCCGTTGAAACCTGTACCCAAAATTGATATTTTTTTAATGTATTTTACATTGGTTTTATCAAAAAATAAAGATTCAAAAATCGGTTCTAAACGACCAACCTAAAATTTTGCACCAGATGTGGTTTTACATCGATTTTTATAATGCCATGGAACTGAATCTACAAGGGTTATTTCGACCGATCAGATGTTGTTATACATCGGTTGTTTTTAAGTATTATCATATCATATCAGCACTCTATAAGAGTTACATCATTTGAAATCTTTAAGTATTCAATTAAAGTGTTCGTCATGTTTTGGTTTCAAAGACGGATTGATTGATATTGTATCGTTGATATATGATGGCGAGATTAAGTGTTATACGCGCCTAATGGACATTCAAACCTTGCTAAGTCTTGAAAATATTTGTGCCAATGATTTTTTATTTGGATTAATCTTGTGAGAATGAAAAAGAATTTTGTCTCCAATCTTCATAGATTGCTGCAAACGGCGCAATCTGGAAAGGTTTATAAGGATTTGTCGTGTTTATATACTATGGTTAGGATCATTAAATCTAATGCAGTCACTTATATAACTATGTGTGACTTGGCCTCATATGCGCTTTTGCATTATGATGATCAAGCTATTGAGAAATGCTCATGGTCATTAGTTCTTCAGAATGAAGAAACATGTAGGATACCTAAATCCCTCAGCTGAGATTAGGAGGATGAGACTACTCTTCTCATTCCAGGCTCGGTCTTCAAGATGAGTGCAGCACAATCCCTACAAAATACCGATGTGGTATCGTGTGTTATCCCACTAGATTCATATGTTACAATCTCTTATACACATCGCTCGTTTTGAAAAGCTTGCACGTCCTTCTATTATTGTTGACAACACCAACAATATTCCACTCTCACAAAGGATCCAAGATGATATTTATGGATCAATCAAACTAGTATACATATTGTTTATATATGGTTTTGATTGCTACATCGACGCATCGGTCACACGTCTTTGCAATCCACATGGTACGCTACATTTGTAAAACTCCTAGCACAGATTATTAAGTTTCGAGCTCACCACCCAGACAATCCAATCAAGTCTATTAGATTAGATAATGCAGGAGAATTTACATCACAATATTTTGTTGATTATTGCATGTTGATTGGATTGAAGTTGAACATCTCGGTTCCCCATGTTCATTTATAGAACGGTTTAGCAAAGTCATAAATCAAGTAGTTATAGCTTGTGGCCAAAGATTTGATAAAGCAAACATATTTGCAGGTATCTGCTTAGAGATATGCAATGTTACATGCAGCCATGTTTATTCACTTGAGACCCGTAACTCGCTAACCATTCAGTGCGTGTGTTACGACCCGAACCATTATTACGCACTTATCGAATCGCATTAAGGTTTATCGCAGATTAATCGCATTACCGAGGTTATTAACAACTTTTTCACCAGGCGAGAAATTGAATTGACTTTCTTCATGAGAGTTGTAGAGTATATACCAAACAAAAGAAAGAGGAAGAACATTACCGAGGTTATTAACGACTTTTTCATCTGCTTCTGCAAAAGAGAAAAATGAAAGAGGAATTATATACCAAACAAACGACATCATTCCAATCAATCACACCAAACCAACCACCAAAGCCTTAACCTCATGAAACGGAGCCAAACGGCGAGTCGTTGTGATCGTCATGATTGTCATCTCTTCCATTATTAACCTCTCTCTCAAATCGAACCCACACACTCAATACGAAAATCCATGCCAAATAGCTCACCATATCGAAGCTCCTAATCCTGAGACTATTTGCATTGTTGAGCTTCCACAGTAAACGAAGTAAAATAAAAAAGAAGAGTGAAATCGACGACGTCGAAACTTGGGAGAGAGAGCAAGATGAGAGATTGAGAGCACAAACCAAGAGGAATAAGAGAGATGACAGATCTGGAGATGAGAGGGAGGAGAGGAATCGGATTTTGATTGTACATAGAGAGGAGAGAGGCTGAGAGAATGAGAGATGAGGTTGATACGTGGGAGAGAGAATGAGTATGAAGAATAGTTACCGCATGGCTCACTCGTAAAGGATCTGTCTCGCACGGGTCGCATGCTCGGTGAACAGTAAACAGTAAACAGTGCTCGAAACGTTCAGTTTGTTATGTAGAAAATTGTTTTTTGAACTTTTGTATGAAAATTGTAGATAACATAGATTCAATAACAGTGCTTGATTATTATGGAAATATATCAAGGGAAATTAAAAAACTAAAACACAAAGATGATAAGAATATCTAGAAGTACGAGAATCTTATCCATGTCCACAATATAATACTGCCAAATGACCCACTGCCACGTCACAAAACCACTTAACACCAATAATGTGTCGTTATATATAGACAGACTAAGCTTCCCAATCACCATTCCCCTCGGCTCTGTTACAAAAACCAAAAAAGGAACCAAAGATCAAAGAAGAAGATAAAAGAGGAGCTTCCGTTTGCTACTAGTGATCGATCTGCATAGTTCTGAATTTCTGATCATCAAAATGTTGGCCATTTTCCACAAGACTTTTGCTAACCCACCCGAGGAGCTCAACAGCCCTGCTTCTTACAATGGATCAAAGAAGCCTAAGCTCCCAGAAGAGACTCTGCAAGAGTTCCTTTCTCATCACCCACAAAACACCTTCTCAATGGGTTTTGGAGATGCTGCTGTGCTTGCTTATGTCAAACCAAACCAGCCCTTTTCCCTAAAACAGAGGTACTCATCAAATCTGTCCATTCCTTGCTAATATATGTTCAAGAATTCAAGTAATTGCTCAAGCTATTGAGAGTTAATTATGTGATTTGTTATCAGGTTGTTCTGTGGCTTTGATGATATATACTGCCTGTTTATGGGGAACTTGAACAATCTGTGTATGCTTAACAAGCAGTATGGTCTTACCAAGAATACCAATGAGGCCATGTTTGTGATCGAGGCTTATCGGACCCTCCGAGACAGGGGTCCATACCCGGCTGACCAAGTCGTGAAGGATCTTGATGGGAGCTTTGCTTTTGTTGTCTATGATAGCAAGGCTGGTAGTGTCTTCACTGCCTTGGTAAGAATCTAGCATATACACTTCTGCTTCACTCAAAATAAAGTAAATTTAGCTACACAGATAATTTCTTGTCCAAAACAAAGAAAGTGTCCAAGAAAAAAGGAAAAATAACCAAAGCATCCCTAGAGATATGCTCAGATACATAGTTAGGCTTATAATTAAGTTATATGTGTAGTTCCAAATATAGTGCAATCGTCTTCATTTAATTTATTTGAACATGTTGTAAACCCTAAACCCTTAAGTTCTGAGATTATGAGTAATTAGGTGTCATATGTGCGTAATATTAATATTGAGGCAATCGAACGACAAAAGTAATATGTATTCTTAATTTAGGTGATCAGAGATTTGCATTACTCTACAGATTACAAACAGCTTAAATCTTGCTGTTATTCATTGCAGGGTTCCGATGGTGGAGTACAATTGTATTGGGGTATTGCAGCGGATGGCTCTGTCGTGATTTCTGATGAACTAGATGTCATAAAAGAAGGATGTGCCAAGTCATTTGCTCCCTTCCCAAAAGGTACCCCTGATTATTAAAGTTATGAACTTTAGTCACATGATGATGGTGGGTAATCATATCAATGGTCCGATAATGGTTTTGATCATATTTATCTACAGGTTGCTTTTTCCACAGTGATGGAGGATTGATGAGCTTTGAGCATCCAATGAACAAGATGAAGGCAATGCCTAGAATCGACAGTGAAGGTGCCATGTGTGGAGCAAATTTCAACGTGGACAAATACACGAGGGTCAACAGCATTCCACGTGTCGGGAGTGAAGCTAACTGGAGTGCTGAGTGGACGTCGCACTAAGACGACAAGTGATAGTGCCTCTTTGATCGCTTCCTGGAGCTAAACTTTGTTCGACTTCTTTACGTAATGTTCAATTTTCAAACATTTGGATAAGTATAAAGAAGGCAATCATCTCCAAACACCAGTGTTTGTGTGTGTCTATCCTATACTCAAGCCCACAGATAATTCATGGAAACTAACGGTTATGAAAACCTCTTGAAGCAAACCAATGACAATAGGCAAAGTGTTTCAGCCTGTTTCATCAAAAAAAATAAAGTGTTTCAGCCTATATTGTTGCAACAGGAAATACATTAGAAATCCGTTTTAATATAAAACCAGTTGAACAATCTATCATTCCTTCCACATTTCAGCAAACTCATCCTGCTCCAGTGGGTTTTCAAGCTCATGCATCTTTCTCCTTGCCTTTGCTTTGACTTTCTTCACGAAAGTACCAGCCTTCTTCTTTTTCTGCATTGATCGAATCTGAAAGCATAGGTGTATGTCGCAACTCATCACAAAGTTTCAGGAAATCCCATCTATGAAATAAGATTACATGCCCTATTGGCTTCAATAATATGATTAGCCATCTAATGCCGTAAGTCAATTTTTAGATTGATCAGTGTCCATAGGTACCATCACACGTTTGGCATCACCCATAAATATAATGATTAACTAATAGAATGATAAATAACAGACCCAGGACAGAAATGAAAGAAGGGGACTTTGTTTAACCTGATTTGGTGATATGTAAAACGGATTCTCATATAGTGTTGGACCTCCAAAGCTGCCAGCAAATATCTTGATTGGATTTAAACAAAACCGAGGACCAACCTACATAGAACACATTCCGAGTTATATTGTCACCACAGATACCCTGCAAGCTGCATAGACTAGAAAAGAGCATCAAACCTCGATCAAGGTCATTTTATCCAATCCCCCTCGAGCTATTTTAACTGATTCATTGTGGGGAACTGATATCTGCATTTTAAGATGGGAAACAGTCAAAGGCTGGTGGCATTATGCAAAGCTGTATCCAAAAATGAATTAATATTATTAACTACAACTGCTTGCAACTAAAGATGTCTGACATGTCACCATATATTTCTGCACTACCTATTTTTGACATCTCAACTGCTGAAAACTAGGTGCATTAACATCCAATTACATTTCATCATAGCATAGAGCTAGATAATTTCATTATCAGCACCACCATATTTTTCCTGCCTTCCCACTCTCCAAATGCCTTTTTTTTTCAAACAATAAACCTAAACTAAAAAATCGATAGTTGTATGGAGACTAGCATCGGCTGCAATAAGTGTTGAGGAATACAACAGCGTTGAGGTAAGCTAATATCATTTCCCTGCAATACATCATTACCAATTTTGAAGTAGCAGGTAGGCATGAAAGCATTTCAGATTGCTATTAAAATCTTAAGGTTGTGAAGAATGCAAGAGAAAACCAAACGTGAAAAACTATACCTCTCATATCATTGAATGCATACTAAAGAACACTCAAAATGAAGGAATTACAGTATTTTCACTGTTGTAGACATTGTATTATAAATTCAAACAAAAAAGGCTTCAAATCCAGATAGCAACATTGGCATATAATCAATAATGTCAGTGAAAGTCAGACCGGAAATATCTTCAATAAATATTATACCTGATAGTTTCGGAACCATATGTGGTCATCAGCGATAGAGAAAACAAAGACATGATCGTAATAAGGCTTAGATTTCCTGTGCTCCTTTGGAGTGCCAAATATCTAAGTAACATATAGCAAGCGTAAGATATGGCGCTTTAAAAAAAGAAGTTAATTTAACAATGCGAATTGATCACAGAAGAACAAGTAGCAACAATCATGAAAAGGAATATCGTGGTACCTGCGTGATCATCTCTTTCAAAAGTTTCCAGTGAGGATCCTTATCGAAATTTGATGAAAAAGTCAATAAAGGGCGCGAGCCTTTGAGATGATTTCCCGTAAGCTTCAATTCCTCCATTGTGTGCACTGAAATTCCACAACGAGTATTATTCACCAGATTTTTCCAAGAATGACATTTGACCACAGATGATATAAGTCAATCAATCCAAAACTTACCAGCATTCACTAAGAACTTCACAGATGGGCCATTTGGAGATTTTGCCATCCACATATAAAGGTCCTTTCCTTTCCTGCACTGTAATTCAGAGAAGCCCAAAGAAGTACAAATCAGATACATAGTTCAGGACTACAAATAACCTTGAGTATTCTGTTATCCGACACCTAAACAATTCTAAGTTTCTAACAGCCAAACACTCAATTGGGACTTGGAGAAATAAGGTTGACACTGACAATTCAATCAAACGCATGATATGTAGATGGTCACCGAACTTAACAAGGATACCCCTCACTGAACAAACAATGAATAACATGTGCTCAACAAAGTCACCCGATGGAAAAGTAAACTAAAAACTATTTACCTCAAAAAACAGACAGGAAGTGCAACTCTTTAGCTCGACGAGCTCATTAAGGGTTGCACCTTTACTGGACTTAGACTCCACCTTGTTGTCCTTCTTACAATGAGGCAATAAGTCCACCACATTCAACATCAAATGTCGATACCTAAAGTTTTTCAACCATATATAAAATCAGACTACAGATAATGCAAATTCATAATCCAACACACTTGATTCAAAATCATTAGAGTAATCATACATCAAGAGCATACTCCAAAACAGTTTACCATTACTTAAAAAATATTCGAAAGAACTAGTCATTTTCAAAAATGAACAACACAAAATGATGTTTGTTTTGTTACCTGTAATTGATACGACGAGAACAAGTGACTAAGACCTTCTCTTTGTTCCTGAAGACTGGCGTGTGTTCAGTCTCTTCGACTTGGCCATCCTTCTTCTTGTCTTTCCAACCCAGAAGCGTTCTCTTGGCTCTCTCTGGAGCGACCTCCTCCTTCTTTTGCGGCGCAGCCTCAGTCTCACTGTGCTTTCTCTTCTTTGCCATTACTTTCTGTAAGCAGCTAAATTCTCTGAGCAAAAGTCCAGTTAGTTTTTAATAAAGCAAACATTTTTGGGAACCCAAAACCCTAATTTGAACCAGTACTGACCTCAGGGAGAGTTGGGGCTGGCGCTGTAGGTTTTTTTGCGGGAGGGGAGAGGAGAGTGATGAATGAGGGTTTAGGGTTTAGGGTTTTCAAAGACACGAGAGAAATAGGGCAATTAGCTCATTCGATTTTGTTTCCGGTCTGAAATTTGTGACCCGGCCCAAGTCTGATATTGTCTCCTGACCCGGCCATGGTCTAATGGGGTAGATTCAAATTTAAAAAAAACAACGTGTCTACGTAAGAAAGTTGCAATGTATCCAGCAGCTCTCGTGAAGAAATGGGATGTCGATCCACGTCTTACTTTATTGTAATTTAGGATGCATAATTAAATAAAATTTGGAGCCTAAATTTTTTTAGTATTTTTATCTTATGTCTAAATAGTTTAGTTATGTAATAATACTTGGGAACTAAATGTAAAAATGTCAGTTATTATTATCCTGCCAGTAATTAGTATTTTTCTTATAATTTATCAGTTCCAATATATTTAAAGTTGCGGCTATTTACACCTCATTTTTTACTCTTCACATATTATATTATTTGTATTATTGAATTACTATGTTATTCTTAGCATAATTTACATAAACGTCTTTATTATTACTTAAAATTATTATTTTTAATATTTTCACCTCCCAAACAACTATAACTGGAGCTTGTTCACGCGGAACTGCTACTGAACAAGTACATTACCAACGTTGATCGATCGAGACCTAAAAAACTGGGCAAAGGTCACTTACACATGATTCGGATTGCTTAAGTTCTGACTCTGTTTCTAGTTGAAAAGCAACTTTCGGATGATAGATGAAGATGAACCGCCGATGATGAAATGAGCTAGAGAGAATCCGACGCAAAAAAACGCATCTATACACCATTTATTTCAAGTTTGACTTTCATGGATGAAAGCATAATGACCTGCCATGGTGATCGTCATCATCTAAAACACAATTTCTGCCTTTCAGTGACAAGTGATAGAAACACGATCCAATCAAGCCCCACAAGAACCCAACTCGTCGACTCGATTGATCTCTCCCAACAGTGGTGGATCCACTCAAAGGCGTGGTTGGGCAACTGCCTAACATGGGATCTCGAGTTTAGCTTTGTTAATATAGGTCAAGCATATAAAAAGAGGAAGAAAACACAGTCAAAAGGGCAAAAATTGCGAAGAAGATGAACGGTAGTTGTAATTCTGGAAACAAAAAACAAAAGACGAAATCGTTTTAGCTGAAATAATTCAGTTAATACATTGTTGTTCCGATATCAATACGCAACAGTTGCTTTGTTTAATAAACACATCATCTACACCTTTTAAAATTTTGATAAAAGTAGGTGAAGTGCTAGGACTTATTAAACTCTTATTTTATGTTTTTTCTTCTTCTGATTTTTATGAATCAAGTGGGCGATCATCTATCTTGGTCTGTTGCTCTTTTTTTTGTATGACCTCCTAACATCTACAAAGTACAAATGCAGCTTGTTCGATCACTGGTTAGTCTTATATCCAATATATACATATCGTTTTAATTTAGTTCCTAGCTAGCAAGCCTCATCTCCCATTCATTTTGGTGAACTGAATAAAGTGTAGGGTTACTTTGTTTTTTTTTCTTATGAGAAAGTCGTTTCTTTGGTTTAAGATTATTAGATTTAGCTATTTAAGGTTAGATATTGACCTTACATATGAAGTAATATTACCGAAATTTTAAAGATCATTGTTTTTTGGTAATATTGTTCGCTTGCTTATATTTAATCTTGCCTAACCTGAAGAAAAAAAATTGGATCCGCCACTGTCTCCCAACTCACTATACAAAATTATCTGCATGTGTACAACGCACTTATTGAAAACGATCGATCCATCATTCTCAGTATAAATCTTAGGGCTTAGGGTGTATCAGTAAGTTGTATTTTTTTTTTTATAATAGGTACACCATAATGGATATTTTTGTAAATAAATTGGGTAAGTTTAACATTTTACATTCTTTGAAAGATTCTCGTAGGGTGTAAAAAATAATAAAGTGTAAAGAGTAAAAAATAGAATGTAAATAGCTACAACCTATATTCAACCGCTTCATCTTAAAAAAATGCAAGTCATTTTGGCAACTATACAATTTACGGTATATGACGGTATATCATGGTCATGGAGTATGCCTTTATAGTCCTAAGTTGCCTTTATAAGAGCACCCGCATGGGTAAAATCGAATAGGAGGAGCAATTTGAGGAGGAGCAGGCACTGTTTGAGGTGGAGCAGTCACTGTTCATCGAATAGGAGGTGCAGAAGCTGTTTTTCGCGCAGCGGTGTCCAAAAATAGCACGTGCTATTACTGTTCATAAACAAAATTTGAATTTTTTTTTTTAATTTTTCAACCAATCTATAAACTTGTTGTGTATGAATAATTAAATTAAATTAAATTTTAATTTTTTTTAAATTTGACATAAATTAAATTTGTCGTGTATGAATAATTGAATAAGATTTCGGATAAGATTTCCGACGAATGACGAGTTGACACGTGTCACGCCGACAGAAGGTTATCGGGTAAATAATTGTACAAAATTTCCGATAAGATTTTCAACCAATCACGAGGCAACACGTGTCATGTCAACTATTCATGATCGGCTCTACTAATTGTATAAGATTCTCGGAGAGATTTCCGACCAATTGAAAGCCGACACGTGTCATCAGCTTATCTAATCACTTCATCTACACTCGGCTATATATTTGTTGATCGGTGCTCATCGTTCATTCACACCAAAACCAACCATATATTCCACATTCCGATAAGATGAATCCTTTTAGTTTTGAGAATTTTTTCCGGAGGAGGCGACAGCAACGTCGGCGAAATGCCGAAATTGCTAACAATTTCATCACTGAAGCGGTCGTGGTCGATGCAATGTTCGATGACGAACCACCTCGCCGCCGACCAAATGAAGAAAGAATGAGGGAGTCAAGGGGACATAATCTGATGGAGGATTACTTCATCGAACGCCCCGTCTTCAACGAACAAGCCTTTCGTCGAAGGTATCGAATGAGTACCAATTTATTCAACCGTATAATGACGGATCTCTGCAACCACGACCAATTTTGGCACCAAAGAGCTGACGCCGTCGGATTGGTTGGACTTCTTCCACAACAAAAGATGACAGACGCTCTTCGTATGTTGGCGTACGGCGCAGCCGCAGATCAGTGTGCTGAAATAACAAGGATGGGTGAATCCACAACACTACAATGCATGAAGAAGTGGTGTATGCATATCTACGAGCTTTACGGTGACCTCTATCTCCGCGCTCCAAATGCCACAGACTTATCCCGACTTCTAAAGAGAGCAAGGCATCGCGGATTTCCTGGTATGATCGGAAGCATTGACTGCATGCACTGGGAGTGGAAGAACTGCCCCACAGCTTGGCAAGGAGCATTCTCGGGCCGAAAGAAGCGTCCGACTATTATTTTAGAGGCGGTGGCCTCATATGACACGTGGATATGGCACAGCTTCTTTGGGGTACCCGGATCACAAAATGACATCAACGTGCTCCACCAATCGAACATATTTGATTCGCTCCTTGCCGGAAACAGTCCGAGTGCGACCTATAAAGTCAACGGTATGACTTACCACAATACTTACTATCTAGCTGACGGTATATATCCCAGGTACTCCTCGTTTGTGAAAACAATCTCCAATCCCCAAGAGCTTCCACAGAAACTCTTTGCCAAGAAACAAGAGGCATACCGCAAAGATGTAGAGAGGTGCTTTGGAATTTTGCAATCTCGTTGGGAAATTATTCGGCATGCAGCCAGGTGTCATCACCAATCGATATTGAAGAGCATCATGTTGGCTTGCATTATAATGCATACCATGATTGTCGAAGAAGAATTTGTGGAGGAGGAGTTCGAGGAGTTGGAAGAAGAAGATCTTCAAAACCCATCAACTGCTTTCAATGTTTATGATGGGCCAGTAGATGAACAAGGTAATCGTATTCCTTTTGAGCCTGTTGGAAGGGATGCACAAAATGAACAACGATTTGCCGACCGTGTTGTAGATCTCCAATCTGCGTACATCCATGGAGAGTTGCAAAAGGACTTAGTTAAGCACAACTGGTATTTAGAGACCGGCGAACGACTTTAAATGATGTGGGTGTGTAATTTTAATTAACCTGGTTTGCAACATGTTTGCTTTATTTGTTTTTCCTTTTAGTTGTTTGAGCTTTGTGTGTTTTATTTTAAGTCATTATGTGTTGTTGTACTGTGCTTCTGCTTTGATGGAATAAGAAAAGTGCGTTTTTATTACTTGGAAATTTAAAGTACATAATTTCAATCAAACCCTAGAATTATTGGAAATTTAAAGTACATAATTTCATAATGGAAAAAGAAATACCAAACTACTGAAACAGTGGCCGATAACAATTTGAAAATGTTTCATCGCTACCATCTCCTTCCTCTTCATCCATTCTCTTTAGGATACTCTTTTTTTTCTTCGAAAAATACCTCTTCGATTTTGGGGTCATAGCATCCGTATCCATTGCCATTATCCTTGAATCCTCCGCTTCGGCCCTCAATTTGTAGTCCTTCTCCTTAAGGGCGAGTTGTTTTTGGTACAAAGCTAGTTCAGTGACATCAGTTTCTTTTTGCCCGGCGAGATGCATTCTTTGATTTTCCATCATGCTTTTCAAAACCTCATCTCTTACCTCATTTGAAGATGAGCATGCTCTTTTCCCCTTTCTTTTGGCTTCCTTGGCCGCCTTCACTCCCATTGGTCTAACCGGACTAGAGTACACTTCTTCTTCATTGCTTTGTGGTGTTGGAATGACTTCATCATCCTCCACGTCGACGGGGGGAGGCATTGAGGTAAAAGGAGGAGTAGTTGCGGAGTTGGAATATGAAGGAGGTGGTATAGTAGGTTCGACGGCCCGAAAATTTGGATGGTTTTTCATCACTTCCCAACAATCAAACTTGGTAAACTGTTTCTTTTTTTGTGCCACGTACCATGATTGAGCTTTTCTTATCTAAGGTGCCAAAAATTTGTATGTCAAAATAATATCTAGGAAATGGAGATGTCAACATTGATTAAAATAAATGTAATAGATGAGCTTTACGACAAAATTATAACACTTACCTCATCTTGCAAATTTTCCCCGAATTGTACATTCCTTCGTGCATATGCAAGAGCGGCACCCCAAGTTCGAAAACTCGGCTTCAACTTTGTAAAACGAGAAGAAACCGCGGTTTGGGTCCTAGGCTCCGGCCTTGATTCACCATGCGCAAGCGACCAATTTTCCTTATAATCGGCATAGACTTTTTCCCACAATTTGTCGCACTTTTGCGAGTTGCCGGTAATTGGGCAAACGCTAATGCGACAATAAGAAATACAAAGTTGCAAATCTTCGGAAGCAAGCCAATTGGACATTTTGTGAAGAGGATGAAGGAGAAGAGGAAGGAGAGGATGAATTTGTGAGGAGGAAGAAGGAGAAGAGGAAGGAGAGGATAAATTTGTGTGAGATGTGAATGAAATTGATGTAGTATTTATAGAAAAATACTAGGGTGTTATTTGCAATTTTTTAGAATTTTTAGGGATTTTTTTGCAATTTTTTAGGGGTTATTTTGCAAAATGGCAGAAAAATCAGAAAAATCAGAAAAAAACCAGGTTACCGTTTCGGTTGAATCTGGACCGTCCGATCAGATTTTTTGATTTGAAATGGACGGTCCAGATCAATCTGACCGTTATGTTTTTTTTTTGTTCGGGCTGCCACGTGTCATCACCCAATTGGCTGGTATTTTTTTTTTTTACTTTTACCGGCGCGTGTCATCCACGCGCCTGGTAGAAAAAAAATTAACCTTGCTGACGTCACCCACGCGCGTGGATGACGTCAGCAACAGATCGAGCAGGAGGAGGAGCAGCTTCTGCTCGAGCAGCTGCTCGAGCCCGGCGTCAACGAGCGGTCGCCTCCTCTCCTTCTCCCCGGTGCACGCTTCCTTCTTCGCTGCTCGTGCTGCCACAGCTGGGGCCCGCCTGAAATCTCCCTGCTCGAGCTGCTCGAGCTGCTGCGGTGCAGCTGCTCTAAGGAGTAGGAGAAGTTCACCCATCCGCACCACTCACACTAATTATTGGGAAAGTTTTCATGCAAATTGGTTTGGAAAAAAGTTACTCGCAGGAAGAGTGAATTTTCGTCATAGTATTAAAAAGATGTTTAAACTTTAAAAATTATCAAAGTAATACTCAAACTTCTAAAACGATTTTATCGTGATGCCTAGAATCAATTTTCGTAACAGCTTCGTTTGTGTCGATGATGTGACCTTTTTTTTTTACAAAAATTAAAGATAAAAGACTGTAATACCCTTATTTTTTTTCCTTTTATTTTTTTTATTTTTCTATTTTTCCTTTATCTCTCTCTCCCTCTCCTTCCCTGAGCCACCTCCGTTCTCGCCGCAAATCGTCGCCGCACCTCCATCCTTGCCCGGAGCCGGAGTACTTGGAGGAGCAGCGCAACTACAAGATCTATGGCGTCACACTTTTCCGGTGGGACCGAGTTAGACCGCATCGACTCAGTGTACGAACAAGACTGGGATTTCTCGAATACGACTGGGATTTCTCGAATCTCGAGAAGGAGTTCGAGGAAGAAGACGGAATATTCCACAACCTAGGCGACGAGACCTCCTCGGCGGCGCAGCCGGTGCTAATTCTGACTCTGATCACCATCGTGGCGCCGCGTCCGCCGTCGCACGAGATCGGGATCCGGTCGGTGCAACGAGAAGCAGAGGAGATTGTGCCGATGAGGGAGGTGAAGATGGATCGGATCCCTTACATTCCTCTGGAGGATAGAGAAGGATGGAAATCAGAGAGAGCTTCGAAATCGACGACTATTTAAGGTTTTTGTGAAATGGGCTCGTGATGGTCTCTCTCTCTCTCGAGATGCAGAAAACTTGAGCCCAAATCAATTTTGGGGTGCCCATAGTAATTTTGGAGTGTCCAAATATATAATAACCATTTTACTTCTTCATTTTGAAAAAGAAAATGTCACGTCATCGTTGCAAATGGAGTTGTAACAGAAATTGACTCTATGCATCACGATAAGACTGTTTTGAAAGTTTGGGAATCACTTTGATAGTTTTTAAAGTTCGAGCATCTTTTTGATACTACGACAAAAATTCATACCCCGTCGATAATTTTTTTCCAATTGAGTTTTGTTCATATAGGTCATACAACCTATGCCACTAAGCACTCGTGCGTGAGCCGGCCGTTGAAACCGAAACAGGAACCATCGACTCATTACTGAAGAAGCTAGCTCTATTTTAGTGTTGTGTGGCTTGAGAGCTTCCCGCTCCCACATTGAAATAAATGTAAAGGAGAGACCACTCCTTACCTATAAAAGGAGGTCTCCCCTATCACTTAAACCACTCTCATTCAACCCAACATACATAGCACTTGGGCCTAAAACTATTTTTGTGATCGAGTAGCATAGTTGAGACTCAACGAGACAAAGTGAACTAACCAATTGGTGAACCACTACTCATGTTATTTACTTATCGATAATTAGCTAGTTTACTTATCATTCCATATCTCAAGTACTTGTTATTCCCGATATGAACAATAGCGCATTCTGTGGGAATCGTAAAAAAAAATTCACATGGCTTTATGCTAGCAAGCTAAGATTAGGCAGATATTTTTTTCCTAACGGGAAACAAATGAGCGGGAAAAACATAGCACTAGCGTTAGCGTTAGTAAGCTAAAGATAGGCATTTAGTGTGAGCGTTAGCATGAGCGGGCAACACATAGTGTTAGCAAGATATCTGGGGATTATAGTTTTCTAGCATTAGCGGTCAACAAAAATCAACAAGCAACAACAAGAATCAATAACATACAACAACGGCGAGTTACAGAGGCTCAACGACAACAAAATTTACCAACACCTGAGGGATTGCCAACATCGGGGGACTTTGAGCCGCAGCCACCTCCTTGTGAGTGGGCTACTATCCCGAGTCCGAGTTGCCTCCTCAATAAGGTATACCGGTATGCTTCCTGAGTGGCAACGATTGGCACCCCCGTTAGCAGCAACATGGCCCGTTAGAGTAGGAGTGGCCCATCAGCAGCCAAATTCCCCGTCAGCATCCGAGTTCATCGTTAGCAGCACACTGCTCCATTATCGTTACCTGCCAACCTTCCTGTTACCGGCCCACTTCGCCATTATTGGCCGACTTAATCGATACCGACGTGCTTCCTCATTAGCTGTTTGTTTCCCCTTTCCCGATCTACCTTTGAACGTCGGTCTGCCTCCCCGAGCGAGATACTTCACCACTACCGACCCACTTCCCCATTAGCAACGTGCTTCCCCATTAGTGGTTTGCTTTGCTTGTTTACTTCCTGCCCCGGTTTGCAGTCGTCGAGCGGTATGCCTTCTCGATAGCGAGCCCACCCCAAGATCCCACTCTGGAGAGCGGCAACCTCCGAGATCCCGCTGGCACCAAGAACCTCCGCTGATATTGCTGAGCCTAATCCGAAACGACGACATCATCCATTTACTCCTCAACACTGGTTTCCTTCCTTCCTAGGAGCTACTTCCCGAAACCAAAATTTTTTTGGTGGCCGATTCTATAAAAAACAAATAGGGACAGGAAGGAGTGAAATGTAGAGCGCGACCACCATCAGTTGCATAGGTGAGATAGCTAGAGAAAAAAAGAGTCAGGTCGCTTGTATCCAAGAAATGAAATATCGATAATATCCTCGATATTTTTATTTTTTAGACTTCATGTTATTAATGATACATATTATTATCTTTCTCCTGATATTTCTTGAAATATTCGATATTTTTCAATATATCACCGAAATCTTCGATATTTTCGAATTTATCCGAGATTTTGACTTTACATATATGTTGATCACACTAAATCCAAAGCACAAAATCCATCACGCCAATAACCCAAAAAGTCAATCAAATAATCTCTATTAATAATCAACAAAACACAAGTTACAAGTTCAAAACACATATTTTTTTTTAGAAACTAAAAACAAAATACATATTGATCATATAAGAAACTCATAAAATTTCAATACAAATTTTTATGTATTTATCTTAATTT